>NW_024121499.1:1616741-1747541 GCF_016745375.1 Pimephales promelas
CCTAATGTTGTGATCAACATCAGCTTTGGTGAAATTAAATAAGCAGTTTCTCAGTCTCGCAGCGACTGAGATGAACAAACCCTGCATGTTTTGAAAATAGAGTTAATGATTTGTATCATCATTTACTTTCCCTCATGGTACTTCAATACTATATGACTTTATCACTAAAGGTGTTGAGCTAGTTTTCCTCCTATGCAAGGCGAGTGGATGATGGAGAAAATAAAGTGCCACAGGGTTTGTGCACTATAGTCTTATAGCTTTATGTGAGGATTTTAATTTGATATGATTCATTGAGAATTTAGCTTAACAGCCATTCACTTATATTGTATGGAAAAGAGAAGCTTGGACATTTTACTTGGAACTCATTTTCTTTTCAGTGGGATAAAGAGAGTCATACGGGTTTCCAAAGACATGAGTATGGAAGACTGTTCCTTTTTAGAATTAAAAATCGGTAATTGTGAGATCAAGTTTAAAATATATAAAATTGTCACATCAAGTGGTCAGGTTTAGGGTAAGCTTAAGGTTACTATATATAAGTGTTTTTCATTCTACTTTTTCAGATACCGAAACAATCAATAAATATGGCATTCTCTTTTAGGCATACAATATTATCAAGCCACTGAAGAAGAAACCACATCTTCCAAATTGCATTTAAAAAGGGAAAAGGAACAGATGCTCAGATATATTTGTTTGGTTTTCTTTTGTTTTAGCTTTTTTCTATTTCTTTTATTTCAATACATTTTAGAAACATGCATTCACCAGAAGACAGAAATGTACTTTTAGGTGTACTGTCCTTATAAACAATTCAGTTAGAAGAACAACAGGTGGAAAATGCATAAATTATGTTGTTGTTAAAATGTTAAGTGTGCTAATTTATTTGCCAGTTGCGCATTAGAAAATTTTTATACATGCAAGTAGGAATCACAATGTCTGCTCAGTTTTACCTTCTTACTGTCTTAATGTGTCCAACAGTATTTGCATGTTTAATACAAGTATTCTTTTAAACGTGTGTGTGTGTGTGTGTGTGTGTTTAAGTTTATAGTGTGTGGAGAGAGATTCCCAGACAGAGGGAAGTGACTCAGCATGAGAGCTAAAGCGTTTGTCCCTGTGTTCTGGTTCCTGCAGGATTGCACCCATGGAGCGGCTGCTGCTGGTCCTGGCTCTGTTCTCCATGCCGTCCCACGCCATGCTGTGTCCCAAACGCTGCACCTGCCAGAACCTGCTGCCCTCCTACACCGTCCTGTGTGCCAAAACCGGCCTGCTCTTCGTCCCACCCAACATCGACCGGCAGACCGCCGAGCTGCGACTGATGGACAACTTCATCACCACCCTGCGCCACCGAGACTTCGCTAACATGAGCAGTCTTATACACCTCACGCTCTCCCGAAACACCATCAGCCAGATCCAACCGTACGCCTTCGCCGACCTGCAGGATCTGCACGCGCTACATCTCGACGCAAACCGGCTGACGATGCTGGACGACACACATTTACAGGGGCTGGTGAATCTACGGCACCTTATCCTCGCAAACAACCAGCTTCACAGCATCTCGAATGGAGCCTTTCAAGACTTTCTAGAAACTCTTGAAGATCTTGATCTTTCTTATAACAATCTGGTGGATTTGCCATGGGAAACTCTATCTATGCTATCCAGCGTTAACACTCTTAGTTTGGATCACAATCTCATCGACTTCGTGCCTGAAGGGATATTTTCAAATCTTCACAAGTTGGCTAGACTGGATATGACGTCCAACAAGCTGAAGAAGATCCCGCCGGATCCTCTCTTCCTACGCATCCCGGTCTACGCGAAAACAAAAGGCTCGCCGCTAACCGCGCTAGTGCTCAGTTTCGGCGGCAACCCGTTGCATTGTAATTGCGAGCTGGTTTGGCTTCGACGCCTGACGCGGGAGGACGATCTGGAGACGTGCGCGTCCCCGCGAGAGCTAGCGGGGAAATACTTCTGGACGATTCGCGAGGAGGAGTTTGTGTGCGAGCCGCCCATGATCACTCGGCACACGTCGAAGATGTTCGTGATGGAAGGTCAAGAGGTTAGTTTGAGATGCCGCTCCGTCGGAGACCCTGAGCCGACCGTCCACTGGGTGAGTCCTGACGGGAAGCTAATCGGTAACACCTCGCGCACCATGTGCTACGATAATGGCTCTCTGGATATCTTGACGGCTACGGTGAAAGACTCCGGCGTGTTCACATGCATCGCGTCCAACGCTGCCGGAGAGGCTACGGCTCCGGTGGAATTAGTCGTGAACCCTTCGCCACATTACGACCCCAAACTGGAGCCTGAACCGGGACCCTCGGACATGCCGACGTCCATAAAGTCCAACAGTAGTGGAAGTGGCGGCCAGTCTCGAGCTGATCAGCGGGTCAGTGTCTCAGAAATAACCTCAAGCTCAGTGATGATCCGCTGGCCTCCTCAAAACCACATCCCTGGAGTTCGCATGTACCAGATCCAGTACAACAGCTCCACCGACGACATCCTCATATACAGGTGAGCTTCGTCCCAGATTCTGTTCTCTATGATTTGCACCAGTGTTATTTTAGTCAGGGTTATTATAGTTAACTAAATTTAAAACTTTTAGTCTACACAATAGTTTTTGTCTGTTATGATACTCACCGTGTCAGATTATGTGCTTTTGACTCCTAAATTCTCAGTGTTGTGGACAAGAAACCGTCTCTAAGAACGTGCGTGAGGAAGGCGGATCTAGCGTCTAACTTATGGACACAAGAACGTGAATAGCTTTCTGTCCTATGTGATTTGCACCAGTGTTATTTCAGGGTACGTTTATACGACAACAGTATGCTTAAAACTGAGACGTTTTTTCCTTTGAGTTTTCAGCGTACAGACGAAACCATTGTCAAAACAATACCCATTCACACGGATCCGCAAAAACGACTAAAACACTGTATTCTGCCGCCCTCGTCTTCAGAGTTTCCCGTTTTTATATGGAAACCAATTTCAAAAATGTGCACATTGAAACCCGTTTTCAAAAGATTGCTTTTTCAGGCACCCAAAACGATGTTGTCGTGTAAACGAATGGCCAAAACGCATAAAAAGTTGTACGTTTTTAGTTGAAAATTGTGTCGTGGAAACCTTACTCAGGGTCATTGTAGTTAGCTAAACCTGAAATGTTTAGTCTACACCATACTTTTGTTTGTTGTGATACTCACTGTGCTTTTGACTCCTAAATTCTTGTTGTGTCATGGACATGTCAGAACAATCATCACTTGGCGTGTTTAACGACGTGTGTGATGTCATAGAAATGGCGCAGGTAGCGACTGACTTTTGGAAACAAGAACGTAAACAAAAGCGGCGTGATAGCTTAATGCTATGCCAGCACCAATACCATTGTCTCTTTCGTTTCGCCATGTTTGAAAGCTGTTTATGGAAGTGGTCAATGTCACAGATGTGACGATATTTTACACTGACGAATCGCCACGACACTCTACGTCAAACGGATCGTTCCAAAATCAGGCGGTTATTATTGTCTGAACCCGGGATAAAAACATATTAAAAAATAATCATAATTGTTGCTTGAAATGAAAGATGTTTACTGAATTAAAATAAAACATAAAAAGATAGTTGCCAATGCATCTTTGCATTTTTTCATCTTGATGTAGTTTAACTTTCTGTACTAAAATAACTAAAACTAAAATAAAGAAAATTATATAAAAACGATTTAGACATTTTAAAAAGAAAAACATTCACAACTAAAATTAAAATTAAAAACAGAAAATATAAAAAAAATTCATATTCAGAATATCAGTAACAAATAAAATAGTATCTCAATGATACATATACTATTATTGTACTATTATAGTTAAAATGTTTATATTTTCTGTTATTAACAAAATTGTTGTTAAAGTTTTAGTAATTGTTTTACATTTATTTCACTACTTAAACCAAATGAAAGAGCATCCTTAGCAACTAGCTGGAATAAAATGGGATTTTATGTCGATTAATGTTAGTTTAATGTCTAGTAGCAGCATTTTTTAAGCGTTTAGTTATAGTTAAGTATAATAACGCAGATTCACAGTGATTTTATCGGTGATTAGACAGCAGACAGCACTCATGTTAGTGTACTAAGAACGTGAGCGGCGTGTCTGAACATGTTAATGCTAAAATGCTTTTATTTTAATCGATGCGTCTACACTGGAGGCCGACAGACGCACTATTGATATTTTTGATGCGCTTCTCCAGACACTTTATCATCCCCTGCTATACGAAATAAAAGGATTTTACCAACATTAATTAAATGATTTACAGATATATGTGATAGATTTTTTTTTTATTCAGAGCCTCTTCGCTCTGATCTACTCATTTAAATCAGCTTTTGCCTCTAATGTATTCCCAGTTGCAGGAAAATCAACATTACAATAATTATTGTAATATAATTCAGTTAAAAATAAAGTTGTGTACATAGTTATTCACCCGGGTCAAGCTCAACATCAAGCTCAAAGTTGGTTCTGCCTGTATAATCTTGCATTTTGAAAAGATTTATGGAAACATTGCAGTGTGACATGGAGATTACAGCAGTTTAAGATTAAATCAATGTCAAGCCAAAAACATGCAGTTTCGCAAAAAAGATTGTTGATATGAAACTCATAAATGCGAGACGGTAGTAAAAAGAAATCTCTCGTTCTGTAACGCAATATTTGAGAGAGCTCCGTGGATGGACTATCTCTCCAAATGGGTTTTGAATCTGGGTAATTCTGCATTAGATAAACAAATCGATTCTGTCTTTGTTCAAAGGGAAAGGCTGGCATCTGAGATGGGGGTGTTAATGGCTTATGGCGCAATCCTATTCAGATAGTGGATGAAACATTGCAACTCCTCTGATGAATACAAATGGACCTCAATGATTGCCAGCCAACAAAGACACAACAATATCATGAATGCAATGTATGAAATACATCCATACTTTAGTTCTGTGCTAATCAAAGCTTCCTCCGACGGGAACGGCTGCTGTGGGTCTCCGCTCTACATGTCAGAAAAGCTCTTGAAGGATTTTCATTAGTGCGCTGACACAGATTGGCTTCCACGGTAATACTTTCAGCCTGATGCAATTCAAACCGAATTTTGCAAAGCAGGATCCGCAAACAGACGCATTGACACCCTTCAATAAATCACAGCGCTTGAGGTGCACTGAGGGAGACAATAATAACAGAATAACAATAGATGCCCTCGTTTCTGATGCGCCGGAAAGATTACAATGAAGGCGTATTTGCATTGATGTCGAAATATGTCCCACATTCAAAACCCAATCTTTCGCTTTGTGCTATATGAAGAGGATATGTTTTGGGTCGCATGTCGACAGTTGCATTAACGCTCCTTTTTAGCATTCAGCCATGACTCCTCACTGAAGGCGTCTGTAAGGGATGTAATTAACTCCTGCAATAATCCCTGTGGATAGATTAAGAGAGAAGAAAAGATACATACAGAAAGCAATTTGCTATTAATTATGGAAAAGGCAAGGGGAGTTCTTTGGTTTATAGAGCTGCAGAGTAATCTAAAAGTCTTTCAGAATCAATTAGGAGCGACTCCCCGTCCGACGGCGAGATGGTGGCCGAGGTGAGAATATAGAGTGTGAACTGTGAGCTGAAAAGACAGGTTGAAGTTGAAGCGATGCGTGTGTGTTAAAGAGTGTGCATGATGCCAGACGCAGACCTGGAGGAAGAGCGAGGTGTGTGTCAGACATCAACATGCGTTCTCTTCTTGGACATGTTGCTCTACTGTGTGCATTTACACTGCAGGTCTTGATGGCCAAATCCGATTTTCTGACTATATCCGATTTTTTTGACATCATCTTTTAAAAGTGACCCGTATCTGATTTTGGCATTTACTCTATACACTGCTGAAACTACCAAATGTAGACGTTGTGACCCGGAAAATTAAGTAAAACAGAGTGAAATGCAATGGATGCAGATGCGAATAACAATACACGATTTTAGCCTGATTTTGGCACGATCCGTTTGACGTAGGGTGCCGTGGCGATTCGTAAACGACAACGGCGTCGGGACGGCATCATGTCGTATAGTGTGTCATAGTGGGCGAAACCTACGTCGCGTGTGCGATGCTTCATGACATCACGACAAAAAGACTAGCATGTTTAATTTTTTTAACGTCCGTCACATGTATGAGGTCGACCAATAGGAGCACAGAAGCTTTTCTGTACACAACGTTCAACAATGGCGAAACGAAAGAGAGACGACGGTGCTAGCGTTAAAACTAAAAGTAAATATATATAAGAAAACAATATTTTACTTCAAGTTCTCTTTGGAGGATTGACAGCCCAATCGAGCAATCCAGGAACGTGTTTTTTTTTCTTTTTATTAGGGATGCACAATATATCGATATATATATATATATATATATATATATATATATATATATATATGGCGAAACGAAAGAGAGACGACGGTGCTAACGTTAAAACTAAAAGTAAAAATATATAAGAAAACAATATTTTACTTCAAGTTCTCTTTGGAGGATTGACAGCCCAATCGAGCAATCCAGGAACGTGTTTTTTTTCTTTTTATTAGGGATGCACGATATATCGGCCAGCATATCGGTATCGGCGATATATGTTCATTTTAATGTTATCGTTATCGGCCTTGTAGGAAAATGTGGCCGATATATTAAAGCCGATAAATAATGTATTATTCCCTTCAGCTGAGACACTTGTTGAGCACTGTTTATGATTTAGATTTTCTTGAAATATTTTTGAAATCTCTTTAAAAAGAGATTTTTAAAAATTAAAATCTGGTTCGGTACAACATGTGCAGCGCAAATCTGTCATATCGGCTATACAACACTATAATGAGAACATCATATAATTGTGCGCTTGAGACATGGATTTAATTGTGAGACTTTTGTTTTGTAATCAGGCTCTCAAAATTAGATAAAAATTTGGATTTAAATTTATCGGCCGATATATCGGTTATCGGCTTTCAAATTTAAAGAATTATCGGTATCGGCCAAAATTTTCATATCGGTGCATCCCTACTTTTTATACTTTTTTTTTCTGAACACAGGACAGCTAGTACAACACTCACAGCTTCATCCATTGTTTACGTTCGTTTCCGGAAGTCACTCGCTACTACTACTCGTACTTCTCGATGACATCGTGCGCACCGTTAAAGACAGCACGCGATGACTGGTCAGGAAGCAACGTGTAGACTGACATGTGTCTTGATTTTAGGAGTCAAAATCGCATAATCTGACACAGTTACTATCGTAAAAAACAGTAAAAAAAAAATCGTGTAATCTGAACCAGGCATAAAATTACCCAGTGTTTTGCTTTCCACAATTTTTCGAGAAATCGCAAAAAAAAGTCAGCAAAACATTGGTCTTTGAGAAAAGAGGAGAGCACATATTCCCATATCTCGTGAAATGTCTTCAAATACGGATTTATTTCTGTAAATAAATCGTCCACATCGTCTCTTCGCCCCACTCCAAACACATGAAACCTCCACATTGCTCCACTTCGTCCTCCATTGCGCCTATAATAAGTCATGTGATCTCAGTTGGTGGTGTCCATCTGAGTTGACGTCACTTTTTTAATGACATACGACTCGCATTTATTGGGGAATATCCGATTTGTTTGCTTACAAATGCACGTATCCGGTCACCGTTCATATCCGATCTGTGCCACATGAGAGGAAACAATGGGATTTGGGTCACTTATGCAGTGTTAATGGGGCCTAAATTTCACGCACGCATATCGAAATCACGAATTTTGAAGGCGTTATGTTTATTTAAAAAAAACGTAAGTAACCCGATAAGACAGTTTGTGTGTTCATCAATTGTAAAAACCCTTTATAAAAACTTTATTGGAAAACCAGTGGCCTCATTGTGAGCTCGTCCCAGCAGCGCTCTATCACAATCAAATATTAACTTTAACTGTGAGAACACTGTAATCAAGTGCTTTACATGTGCTTTAATAACACATCAACATAAGTGAACTTCTATAAAGCATGACAGGGAATTATTAAAACATATTTAAAATGTATTTAAAAGTAACAATGACATTATTACAAAGTGCATTTTTCTAAATGTGAACGTTCACTTAAGTGGCTTTTATTTCATTAATGTTATATTATCTGCAAACGCACCAGAAACGGCTGTTTTTATCGAATGAGTCGTTGAATCAGTGCCTCACCCGATTGATTGGCTCAAAACTCGTATTCATTCAGAAATCAGACGCCGCTGTGTGTTGCTCAGAGACGTACAACAGTTCTGGCTTTACTGGCAATATTTTCATTGGCAAAATTGAGCAAAAACAGTCAATATTGTGTGTAAAATATATCACAATATTAACTTCTTTATTGAATAGTTGTATAAAATCCATGTCACATTTGCACTCGTGCTATCTGGGACAAAACAGCACTCGTGTGATATTGCTTAACTATGTCATATGATATAAAATCTTACATTTTAGGGCCATTATAACTGCATTATATAGACTCCATTAGTGAGTCGTTGATTGTAAGATGAACTATAGGTCAGGGAAGGGTGCATTCAGTTATTTTAATGTCCAATTTTTCCATGACTAATTCATTAAATTCATTAAATTAACGTGTTAAATTGACAGATATATATATATATATATATATATATATATATATATATATTATATATATATATATATATACACAAGGGCTATATATACATATTGTTTGCATTCATTATATAAAATGGATAAATATACGGGCACAGTCTTCAGAATTTCTCCCTTTGTGTTTTACAATATAGAGAAAGTCAAACCGGTTTGAATTGTCAGTATTTTTTTAAAATAGAAACACTGTTCCTTTAAAAAGAAGCAGTAGTGACGAGGGTCTCTGCTAGCTCTCATTATCTTCATATTTTTCACATTCACCGTTCTCTTTCGCTCCCTTTATTATGTCCCTCTTTATTTGCATGTTATCATCATTAATTTGAGTGTTTTAAGTGTGTAATTAAGCCGTGCGAGCTCCTTCAGAGGACAGTGAAATGACAGGGTGACACATGTTCAGAAGTGCTCGAACCCTCTCCTCCACTTCCAGAGACAGAGGTGTGTCAGTCTGACCCTCCGCTTACACACACGAGAGAGAGAGAGAGAGAGAGAGAGAGAAAGAGAGAGAGAGAGCCTGTATCTCTCATTAGCACATGACACAGAGCTGAAGCTTCTTCAAACTAGCGCTTATTAAAACTCCCTGACAGCGCCGTTAACAGTGTTTATGAGATATAAGACAAGTTAGGACATCATAGGACAGCCAATCAGTGGCCAGTAAACGTGTAAACACAGTACATTTTACGGTAATAAGTTATTCATTGGAGTTTTTGTGATAATGTATATCTATTTTAAGTCAATTTTGTCAATTATTGTTGTAATTATTTTATTAAATTATGTATAAATGTATAAGAGATATTTATTTTTATAAACTTATTTTTTATATATTTTATATTAATTTAAAAAATATATAAAAACTTATTTTTATTAAATAATGTAATACATTTTTATTTATTATATTTTAATATTTATTTTAATATTTTACATTAATTAAACATTTGCTTATTAATAGCTGTTATAATAATAATCAGATCGGATTTAAGATTTGGCTCTGGGTAATTAATTTATAATTATATTTTATAATTATTTTTATGTTATTATTGAGTTCAATGCATTCATTTTATTTTTAAATTATGCAATAAAATAATTGTATTTTCAATCATGTATTATGCAAATTTTATATTGCACAATTATTTATTATACAATATTCAGATTGAATTTAATATTTTGCATGATCCGGTTATATTTTAATTAATTATTTTTATTTCATTACTTATTTTGATACATTATTTTTATTTAATAATGTAATACATTTTGATTGAATGTATTTTAATATTTATTAATATTTATTTACATTAATTACACATTTGCTTATTAATAGCTGTTATAATAATAATAAGATTGGATTTAAGATTTGACATACTCTGGTTATTTATTAATTAATTTATTTAGAATAATTAATTTAAATAAATAAATTTATTTGTGATTCATTATTTGATTATTTTTAGATTTTACATCAATTAAAAATGTCCTTAGTAAGCTGTTATAATAGTATTCAGATTGGATCGGATGCTCTGGTTATTGAAATACAACCCTAAAAATATATACAATATTTACTTCGTCGTGTTTTACAATCTGTGGTAAAAGTGTTGCATTGGGCCAATTCACAGCTGATATGGTGTAATTTCATATGTGTCTGTTTGTCAATAGCAATCAAAAAGAGCGAGCAGCTCTCCACAGTGTGTAAGCAGATAGCAGTATACACACTTACTCGCACACACACACACACACACCATTACCCTCACCGTCAACCCCTCGCTCACAGGCGCAGCTCGGCCAATTACCCGCGAGGTCAAATGCAAAAATATGCGGTCAAGCTCAGGGTCACACACACACACACACACACACAGGGTGAGGAGCACGGCGTGACTCAGGTCTTCATCTTCATCTTCTCACCTCAGAGCGTCAGAGAGAAGTGCAGCGCTGCTGGACACAGTCTGCTGAATAATGCATGCGCATAACCACCAAACCTGCAAAAGCATGACACTCGCGCTCACGGGATTAGGACTGGCTTACACAGATTCAATAAATAAAATTTGGTAACTCTTTATAATGCCTGTATAATGCATCATAAATGTATTCATAATAAACATTGCAATGCTATAAAATGCATGAGGCTGTAATTACTTGCTACTCACGAAATCAGATATTCATCGTGTGTTTAAAAAAGCATTATAACTGTTTCTCATTAAATCATGTACAAGACATAATGAGTGCATTAAAAGACTTTTATGATGCGTTATATATGAAGAGTTCAGATGCAAAAGCCTCTAAGTGCCATTTGAAATTTTCTTCTAGAACGATTATTTTTATCAAGCTTGTATATTTAAGTTCAGTGATTTCACTTAAATGGCAATGATAATTACCTATTAATTGTTATTTAAGTGGAATTACTGAACTTAAATATACAAGCTTGATAAAAATCATCATTAAAGAAGAAAATTTCAAATGGCATTTAGAGGCTTTTGCATCTGAACTCTATGTTAATCTTTGAATGAGTTATGCCGTGGCGTTTATTCTTAGTATGGGGAAATTATAGTGCATGTTGAATCAGTCAATTTAATAAAGTGAATTTTTCCTTTGAATGTACAACACTTATATATATATATATATATATATAACACTGGGTTGTGATGTGATGTCACAGTCAGATTATATTTCATAGAGCTTAACGTGTTTTATTTACTCACCGAAGCTTATTTCTGCATGCATTTGCTGTTAATTGTGGACCCTGATAGCTAAAATAAAATTACAACCATATACAAAACCTCCTCTTGTCTTTTTTATTTATTTTTTTTTTTTTTTATGAAAAGGCGCTCAGACACAGTCTCTCCGCTGCAGATGGCTTTCGGCACACACACACAAGTTATGGCTAAATCTAGTTTGACACGTGTCTCCCTTTGGACAGCACAGCAATATTGTAAACACTGTGTGTTCGTGACAGCCATCTGCCCTGATCTGAGATCTGTGGAGTTTAAAATAAAACGCTCAGAACATTTGTTCACTTCACTTTCACCGAGACTTTGGAATGAAATTGTTTTTTTTTTGTTTTTTTGTTTTTTTTTAAGTCTCGTCTGCTCACCCAGAATGCATTTATTTGATTAACAAATACAGTAAAAACTGATATATTATTCCAATGCACAGCTGTTCTCTGTGTGAATATATTGTGTAATTTATTCCTGTGATCAAAGCTGAATCTCCAGCATCAGTGTCACATGATCCTTCACAAATCACTCTCAGTTCTCAGTTATTATTGGTGTCCAATATCAATAATTGTTCTTCTTATTATCAATGTTTTTTTGTAAAAGCCGTGAATAGACAGTTAAAAAGAAAATGAAATTTTGTAACATTATAAATGTTAATAATGTATTAACCATCACTTTTGACCAATTATTTTTTTTATTCACCCTTGGTAAATAAAAGTATTAGGCTAATTCATCTCGTTCTTTTTAAATCTTACCCAAGAGTTTTGAATGTTAGTTAATCACGGTTTCCACAAAAAATATCTAGCAGCACTGTTTTCAACATGGATAATAATCATAAATGTTTGCATTGGCATCATATTAGAGTGATTTCTGAAGTGTCATGTGACTGAAGACTAGAGTAATGATGCTGAAAAACCACAGGAATGAATTGCATCTTACAAAAACAGCTAATTTAAATTGTTGTATTATTTCACAACTTTCACTGAATTTTAAATGAAATTAAAGCTGCGAGCAGCATTTAAAGGGGTTCAAGCATTTAAGGCCTTTATGTGCATTAAAGACATTAACTTTTATTTAATCACTGACATCATAGATGGAAAAGACCATTTAAGCCAAGACATGCAATTTACCATGAGACATATATGGTTTTCAAAGCTTTTTGACGGTTATAGCGCCACCTATGGTCTGATCTCCATGAAACGTTGCATGCTTCTACACCATGTCGCCACTTTTATAAATGACCACAGCCACGCAAATGAAAAAGTTCAACTTTGTTTCGATAATTATTGATCTAGAGAGTCCAGAGAATTGCCCTAGACTGGTTTGGTCCCGATCGGGCGAAAAACCAGGTAGGTTTTCGACAAAATTCGACATTGAAATTGGAGATATACATGTTGTCCGTCTTGTGCCAAGGATCACAGTGGTTAACACAGTCTCATCCCAAGTCGTCATGTAACTGACGTCTTGGGACGTCTTTTGACCATACGTCAACATCCGTCTTTTTATGGTACCCTTAAACGTCGGTTACATGACGATCCTGGGCCGTCATAACGTCAGTTAGGTGACGAGGTTTAGGTCTGGGGTAGGGTTAGGATCTGATAACGTCATCTAACCGACGTTTAGGGTACCCTAAAAAGGCGGATGTTGACGTATGGTCAAAAGACGTCCGTTATATGACGTTTTAGGATGAGACTGCGGTGCAGTGGTGTAAAAACCTTGAGTCTACCTATGGGCCAGTCGGGGTCATAATCTGATAGGTTCTCCCCAAATTGAGGCCTACCATCTGGCCAGGTTTCAAGCCTCTAGCACTTACGTTTTAGTCTGCACGATCAGTTTTACAAATCCTTACAATTACAATGGGGTTTCAGCACTTTGTGCTTGAATTAGGGCTGTTAGTTAAACCAGTGGTTCTCAAACTTTTTCAGGAGGAGGCCCCCTTGTGTAGGGTGAATCCTTTTGTGGCCCCCCAAAAGAAAACTCATAACGAAAACATCCTCAAACGTACAATTTTACTTACAAATTTTAGATTGTACCAAAAACAAATGAATTTGTACAATGCTGGAACAACAGTTCTGTTTTTAGCTTTATGTCTTTGAATATACAAAATTAGTTAAATTGTACATTTGATTAAATAGAACATTTTTTTTGACAGTTAACAGTAATATTATCTGAAAAGTGCAACAAAAGTATTAAATACTGAACATTTGTGATGTTCATAGTAAAAGATAAACACTGAAAAATTAATTTGCTGATTGTAAAAAAGTGCATTAAACTTCTTACATTTTAAGGTAGTAAATGACAGTGGCTCAAGTTTGGTTTGCAAATTTGAACAGCAATCTGTTTTTTCAGCAAGAAACAAAAAAAAAATTCTACTCTACTTAAAGAAATACTTTTCCAATATAGAAGACATACAATTTTATACAAGTTTTACAATATAAAAGAAATCATGCAATGCAGATTTCACATAGGACAATCCAAACTTACATACAGGTAAAATAATTTTTTAAAATAATTTCTTATTCTAGAATTTCTTTGCGGCCCCCCTAGCGCCATCTAGTGGCCCCCCAGGGGGCCACGGCCCCCAGTTTGAGAACCGCTGAGTTAAACGCATTATTAATGGCATTAACGCAAACCCATTTTAACGGCGGCATTTTTTTTATCACGCGAGTAACGGCCTTTTTGGCCTAGCAAACTTTGTAGTTTTCTTTAACATGCTTTTGCAACAGGACGCGGCATGAAACCCATTCATTTCAATGGCTTGCGCCGCACGAGGACGTTTTGTTGCTTCGTCGACCAAAGCGCAAGCGGATCTAGCTAAACCGGAAACAAAACAACAGGCATGCCGCACACACTCGTTTGGGCTTGTGAGCCGGCAAATGGTTGGTTAACGTTACGTTTTGAGTGGATAACCAGCGCGAGACGCCAAAATTGATGCCAATAAGATTCTAAATGGAAAGTTTAATTTTTAAAAAGTTGCCAAATGGTTCCATTGACAAGACCAAAGTGATCTGTGTGTTTTGATGTTGTGAACTGAGCTATTATCATCGCAGCACATCTAGTCTGAAATACCGCTTGATGATGGCCAAGCACACACACACACACACACACAGCTGATGCAAATTTGTCCGCCCCCTCGTCAATATCAGGACCTCGTCAGTATTTCTTTCACCCTTTTATTGATGGACAGTTACATTGTGTGAGAGATTACTTGCTCCAAGTGAGAATTCTTCATTGTGAAATTGAACACAGTACTGTATATGCCAATGTTGTTTTCAATAAAAAACATTTGCACAAAGCAAGCCGATCCACTTTTCCACGTTGATAAGAGCATTAAAGTGAGAAAAAATAATGGGACAAGAAGAAATCAAGAGATATTTAGAATAGATAAAAAAATGTGCGATTAATTGCGAGTTAACTATGACATTAATGCGATTAATCAGTGCAGTCTACTATATAACTGACGTTTTGGGACGTCTTTTGACCATACGTAAATATCCGCCTTTTTAGGGTACCCTTAAACGTAGGTAGATGACGTTACCGGATCCTTACCCTACCCCAGACCTAAACCTACCCCGTCACCTGACTGACGTTAAAGGTAAAGCGTCAGTTGTATGACGGCCCGGGATCGCCATGTAACCGACGTTTAAGGGTACCCTAAAAAGGCGGATGTTGACGTATGGTCAAAAGACGTCCCAAGACGTCAGTTATATGACTTCTTGGGATGAGACTGTGTTAGATCAATCAGGAATAAGTATTTTAATCGTTTGACAGCACTAGCTTGAACCCCTAATAATTGCAGCCTTGGTGAGCAGAAGATGCATTTATTTAACCCTTGTGCTGCATTAGATTTTTAACACCGTTGAGTGCATTAAGGACCAAAAATGGCCACATATTAAACATTGCCTAAAATATTATATATTATTATTATTTTCCACTTTTACCAAGTTAAATCTTTTAACCAGCATCAGTCCTCATCATAACTACCAAAAATGTATTCAATTTCAGGATTTTAACCCTTTAATTACCAGTTTTGTTGGCGAAACCATCGATTTGTATAAGAGGAAAAAACACAAAAATTCAATTATTTTCAATAAACTAAATGCAAAGAGAAAACTTTAGATTTGGATTATCACAGTCCCACTTTGCAAAAAATCCCACTTAGCGCGTTAGAGACCAAAAATGGCCACCTATTAAACATTTCCTATTTGCCTAAAATAAGGTGCATTTTCACCCATAGGGAATAAATATGTAGTGACGTCATCTGGTGGAATACACTATATAATGCAAATATAATGCTTTTGCTTCAAAATGAAAGGATGTTTGTGCAAAAATCATGTTTCATGTATTACTGACAGCCTCAGATTTAAACAACGTTTTAATGGGTTTCAATGGGCCATTTTTGGTCTTTATGGTGCTGAGTGTTACTATTTGATCTACACAGTGTGTGTTATACATATTTTGCAAAATGGGATCGCATTTTTTACATGTATCCAAAAAGTCACAATTTTGCCAAATTTCATACTATTTGCATTAAAACAGCCAAAATGGTCAAAGAAATTAAACCGCAAAAGACCAAAAATGTCCCTAATGCAGCATAAGGGTTAACCTTTTAATGTTCAAGACGTCTTTTCTCTCTCTCTCTCTCTGTCTGTCTCTCAGGATGATCCCCGCCTCTCATAAGTTGTTCACCCTGAGTGATCTGGCCTCGTCGCGGGACTACGAGCTCTGTGTCCTGGCGGTCTACGACGACGGCATCACGTCTCTCACCGGCACGCGATTGGTCGGTTGCGTGTCCTTCGCCACTGAGCGCGAGTTTCGCCACTGCCGCTCCATCCACGACCAGTTCCTCGGCGGCACCATGATCATCGTCATCGGCGGGATCATCGTGGCCTCGGTCCTCGTCTTCATCTTCATCCTGCTGATGAAGTACAAACTGCACAGTCAGCATTACAAGCAGAAGGCGGCCCGCGTCAGTAACGTTTGTTCTCAGACCAACGGAGGCCAGCAGGGGGCGTCATCGGGCCCTCCTCCCAGATCCTCGTCCTCCTCGGGATCCGCCAACAAGCCCTCGGTCCCGCTCGGGTCGGACCGACAAGACGGGCCACACGGCCTAGACGGGGGTTACGGGGCGCTGAAAGGAACCACGGTTGTGGACTTGAACCCGGAATACGGGAAATCCGTAAAAGATGACGACTCCATATCGCAATAACACAGGGTTCAATCCCGCCACCATTCCCATTCTCTTCACACCTCAACCCATACAGTTTTGTTTTCTGTTGCCACGTCTTACTGAGGATTTCTCCTGTCCAAGGTGAGGACGATGTGTTTATTATTTTTTCTCCTCTCCTCTATCTGTAAGGATTGTTGTTGCTAGGTAACCGGTTGCCAACGTGATAGAACATCCCCTCAGTGCTGATGCGGAGATTTACCAGTTCTGTTAATTAGACCTCCTTTAATGGATAAATTACAGACGTACCGGCTCTGCTGTCTGTCTGTGTCAGGGCGACCGGCCTAAAAAGATTTCCCGAACGGTACGGTGCGCTTGAGATCGCTATTTAAATTGATAGCCTGACAGTTGTTAAGTTCAATAGCATGCATTTAAATTACAAAGGCATAAAATTGAAACGCTTGGGATGTTTGCAGGAAAGTCATATTTGCACATCATGTGTGTTCCCAATATTGTTATTTCCCTTTGTGAGATGCAGCTCATGTGTCTAAATATTGGTATTTTGCAGAGACTTCATATGAATTATCACTTCATCACAGCATTATGATTCCAAGCGATTCCCATGTCATCCAAGATGTCCATGTCTTTTTTTCTTCAGTCGAAAAGAAATTAAGGTTTTTAATGAAAACGTTCCAGGATTTTCTCTATATAATGGACTTCAATGGGAACCAAACGGTTCAAGGTCCAAATGAGAGTTTCAGTGCGGCTTCAAAGGGCTTTAAACGACACCAGACGATGGTCTTATAATTTAGGACCCTTCGAGTAAT
Organism: Pimephales promelas; assembly: GCF_016745375.1. The sequence goes on from NW_024121499.1 coordinate 1,634,064, forward strand.
GACTCAAAAAAAGATTTGTTCATTTTGATAACAGGAGAGTCACGAACGCTCATCACAGAACAGAGCAAGGCGAGCATTTGTGCTTATAAAACTTCATTTTTTAAATGAGCGATCGTTTCACTAAAAAAGACCCTTAATCATCGTCTGGTGTCGTTTAAAGCCCTTTAAACAGTTTGCACTGAAACTCTCATTTGGACCTTGAACCTTTTGGTTCCCATTGAAGTCCATTATATGGCTAAAATCCTGGAATGTTTTCATCAGAAACCTTAATTTTTTTTCGACTGAAGAAAGAAAGACGTGGACATCTTGGATGACATGGGGGTGAGTAAATTATCAGCTAACGTTTTTTTTTTTTATTATTTATTTATTTTTTTTAAATGTGAACTACTCCTTTAAGGCTATGACTTCACACAATACTCGTGTCACGATTCGATACATATCACGACACTGAACTCACAATACGATATTATTGCGATACCTCAAGACATACTGTATGATAAAAGGTCAACAAACAGTTGATTAAAATTCTAAATTTGATATTACATTGCCGGTGTAAATGAATAGACTTGGTGCTGATAACACAAAGCACAGGACAATATTAATGACACTGAAGCTGAAAATACAGAATTATTTTAGATGAATACACTTGGACTGTAACGGTGGCTGTTTCAGTAAAGACAGGCCATTGGATCCAGGTGCAGTTTGACATGCATTACTAACAAAACAGTCAGAAAGTAAATCCAGGCAAAGAGCAAAATTATCCAAACTCATGAAACTCGCACGAAACATCCAACAAAGGACGTGAGAAACACTTGTGTAAATAATGTATACACTCAAGGGGAGATTGGCGAACAAGACACACCTGGGAACAATCATGAGCAAATCTACGAGAAAAACTACAAAGGACTACAAAACATGGAGCGAGACAGGAAATAACATAAAAGTCCACACAAGAAAAGGCATGAACTCTGTCACTGACTAAATATATTTAAAAAAATGTTGGACACTTTTTACCATAAACATCAGACATCCGGCATTATCAGGACCCACAAATATCCCCATATTGCATTATTATACATTATATCCAACCTTATAAATAGTAGTTTAATGTAGTACTCAAAACAGTAATTAGTATTTTTAGTGAACTTATACCCGATAAATATTGTTGCATTTTAGTATTGCGATATATTGTGACGTAATACAATAGGCATCATTTATTTGCACTTTGTAAATGGTTATAGAGGAAAATGCACAGCAGTTTCAACTGATACCGATAAATTAAACACATCTCTAATATTGGCCAATGTAACCAATATTACTGATACTCTTATGAAGTTATATATATAGTCTGAAGTGGACTATTGAAATAAAGTGCAACACATCCAAGCTCATTTCATCGGGGGAAGTGAAGTAGAAAACTACATTTCCATCCCCTTTCCCTGCTAACACCAGCACAGCGGCAGCGCTAGAGGCATTGGTTTGTGTTGGAGTTGTATTTGTATTCAGTCAAAGCCGTGACGCCCTTGGAGGCTCAATCTCTGTTGGCCTGGCTCCTCAATCTTACATCACAGCGATGGACCACCTCAGCTCTCGGGTTCAAGAGATGAGTCATTCAACACACGCAGGAGAGAGCGTCTGGAGGATGAAGCGGATCAGGGTGCACAGACTTCTCAAGTTTATGACATATCACCTTTATTGACCTGCAAAAACGTCCATCTTTTAATCCAGAGCTCGAACCCAAAAAGCAACACCTCTGGATCACATCTGGATCTTTTTTTTTTTTTTTTAAATGAACTTGTTTACCATTCAGAACTTATATTAGCCATAACAACAACAACCCGATCACACTAAATGCGTCTCTATAGCACGCAGTGTGTTTATCGTGCAATTTATATGCCAAAATGAGTTTTTTACGTGAATAGGATATGCATGGGTCGGTAGGTTTAGGTGTGGTGTGGGTGCGTGCATTACACGCAAATGAACTGCGTATCAAATGCACGCGAAAACTGCGTATCATATGCACGTAAAAATAACTCATTTTTGCGTATAAATTGCAGGATAAAACACAATGCGTGCTATAGAGACGCATTTACGTGAGAACAGGCTGATGTCAGAAACAACCCAGATTATAATCCATGAATTTACTGTTTAGACCTTAATAGATTTAGTATTAATACTGATTTTCTGATTCATGGTACCATAAAAATATCTGTGATTTATCTTTTAAAACAGCAAGTATTTAAATATAAAACTAATGGGTATTAATAATTATTTTTAATAATATATTTTACAATAAAAATACAAAAAATCTAACATAATAACTGTTTATGTACTAATACAGTTTTATCATTTAAAACAGCAATTATTTAAAAATAAAAATAATGTGTAATTATTTTAATAATATGTTTTACAATAAAAATACAAAAAAATATAATAACTATTTTTGTACTAATAAAGTTTTATCTTTTAAAACAGTAATTATTTAAAAATAATACTAATGTATATTAATAATTATTTTTGATAATGTTTTACGATAAAAATACAAAAATATAATAAATAATATAACTATATAATATAATATAACTATTATACAAAATACATAATACAAAAAACTATTATTACTACAAAATACATAATACAAAAAATATAATATAATATAACTATTTTTCGACTAATAAAGTTTTATTATTTTAAAATAAAACTAATGTGTATTAATAATTATATTTAATAATATGTTTTACAATAAAAATACAAAAAATATAATATAATAACTATTTTTGTACTAATAAAGTTTTACATTAATTATGAAGTAAATGCATGTGCACATTTTAAAGATAATGTTGGAAGCTCCTTCATCGTTTAGGACGTTTTTGGACGTTACGAGCCAGCGAGTTCATATGTGTTATTATTTTCAAACCTGCCTGTATCTCAGTTGAGTGTCGATTCATGATCTAACGTTTTTGATGGACCACAATTGATTAAAATGCAGGTCCTGTTTCTAAAATCAAATCACAAGAGGAGCTTCTTCTCCTATTAGCTTCTGATGGATTTACATTTCCTTTTGCTCGGCGTGAAATGGGGCAGATTAGGCCGCGGAGGGGATAGAGATACGAGGCCTGGAAAAGAGCTACGGAGATAGCAAATGCACTATGATGGAAGAAAAAGGGTTGATATGAGTATTATGATGGGGGTTTAGAGATTGAGATAAAAGGGTAAAGGCCTCTTCTCTCAGATATTGAGACAAATGGGTTGATCTGTGGGGTGAGATGTAGCAGAATACCAGAAGACCCACAGTAGAAGGCAATTACTATTTGTTCTCCGCAAAATGAGCCGCAAGCTCTCTTCTCCTTCCCTGCCGACAGCCGTTGCGAGCCCGAATCCCTCCAGGCTGAAGCGGGGCACGCTAAAAATAGCCGTCTGAATGAGACCTAGCATTAGCGAGCTCGCTGCAGATAACTAGCTAACCGCTACATATCAGGCCTCGGCGTCTCTGTTAGTTCTGCAAATCTGGGAGGAAAGTCTGAGTAAATTGATGATGGTTGGAGTTAATGAAGTCGTTAAATGTCTAATTAGCATGCGCTATGAATAGTCACTCGCTCTGTCTGTTTATGCAAGCTCAGCCGGTGTTGTGAGATTTGTTTGCGTATCCCTGGGTGCCGTTTCTTCTTGTACGGATTAAGTTTAGTGCCATAATATTTGCTGAAATGGCACTGTTAACGTGTATGTTTGCTGGACAAAGCCAAGCTACAATTGCAATTATAAAGTTAGTCATTTATTTTACATCATTTATTCATTTACATTTATGCATCTGCCAGCTTTTATCTAAGAGCAACTTGCAAGATGTACATTTGATCAATCATCTGACATGGTTAGTGCCATGCATCTACTGTTTGAGCTACAGGAGCGAGTTAGTTAGTTAGTTAGTTAGTTAGTTAGTTAGTTAGTTAGTTAGTTGGTTGGTTGGTTGGTTGGTTGGTTGGTTGGTGTTGCAATTGTTAGTTAATTAATTAGTTAGTTAGTTAGTTAGTTGGCTGGTTAGCTGGTTCGTTAGCTGGTTAGTTAGTTTGTGTTTCAATTGTTAGTTAGTTCATTCGTTAGTTAGTTCGTTAGCTGGTTAGCTGGTTCGTTAGCTGGCTGGTTGGTTGGTTGGTTAGTTAATTAGCTTGCTAATTAGTTAGCTAGCTAGCTAGCTAGCTAGTTAGTTAGTTAGTTAGTTAGTTAGTTAGTTAGTTAGTGTTGCAATTGTTAGTTAGTTAGTTAGTTAGTTAGTTAGTTAGTTAGTTAGTTAGTTAGTTAGTTAGTTAGTTAGTTAGTTAGTTAGTTAGTTAGTTAATTCGTTCGTTAGTTAGTTCGTTAGTTAGCTGGTTAGCTGGTTCGTTACCTGGTTGGTTAGTTAGTTAGTTAGTGTTTCAATTGTTAGTTAGTTAGTTAGTTAGTTAGTTAGTTAGTTTCGTTAGTTAGCTGGTTAGTTACCTGGTTAGTTAGTGTTTCAATTGTTAGTTAGTTAGTTAGTTAGTTAGTTAGTTAGTTAGTTAGTTAGGTAGTTAGTTAGATTGTTTGTTAGTTAGTTCGTTAGTTAGCTGGTTAGCTGGTTCGTTACCCTGTTAGTTAGTTAGTTAGTTAGTGTTTCAATTGTTAGTTAGTTAGTTAGTTAGTTAGTTAGTTAGTTAGTTAGTTAGTTAGTTAGTTAGTTAGTTAGTTAGTTAGTTAGTTAGTTAGCTGGTTGGTTGGTTGGTTAGTTAATTAGATAGCTAGTTAGTTAGTTAGTTCTTACTTTGCATACTACAAGTCCATTAACACATTTACTGACATAATGCTTGAGACTTACAGATTTAAAAAATACATTTAAACTTTATTTGGAGTACTTCTTTATTGCACATAACACATTTCTTAGTTAGTTAGTTAGTTAGTTAGTTAGTTAGTTAGTTAGTTAGTTAGTTAGTTACCTAGTTAGTTAGTTAGTTAGTTAGTTAGTTAGTTAGTTAGTTAGTTAGTTAGTTAGTTAGTTAGTTAGTTAGTTAGTTAGTTAGTTAGTTAGTTAGTTAGTTCATACTTTGCATATGACAAGTCCATTAACATATTTACTGACATAATGCTTGAGACTTACAGATGTAAAAATACATTTAAACTTTATTTGGAGTCCTTCTTTATTGCACATAACACATTTCTTAATACTTAGTTAGTTAGTCAGTCAGTACTTAGTTAGTTAGTCAGTCAGTCAGTCAGTCAGTCAGTTAGTTAGTTAGTTGTTTAGTTAGTTAATTTGTTCAGAGATTCACAGCTGAATCTCTTTGACCTAAAGTATTTACCCCCTGACATTTCACTAATTTAACAACACATCTGCATATTCACTATCGGTCATGCGACATGCAGGTAAACATTATTTCAATTTTATATTGTATGAGTTAATACATTTTTAGTTTACCATCAATTCCTGAACCCCAGTTAAGGAAACCCTGAGTCAGTCAGTCAGACTTCACAAAAACAGATAGTCATACTGAAGAGTTACATAGTTTTAAATCAAACTTTTACACTTTCAGAGAGTGTATAAACACACTCAGTGATTCTCCCAGGCCTGGATTATACCTGATATCACATCACAGGTGGTCAGCAGAGACAGGTCACTGTTTAAACGCCTCTTGTGATCAGATTTCAGTGGGAGACACTCATAATATCAATGTTTCCTGGGAATCGCTCACGACTTTAGTGTTGCTAGAGCCATGATATGCTTGTTAGCTACATGAACGAGCAAATAAAGGCTAAAACAAAAAGCATTTATAACCACATGGTCACATGCATTTCTGACTCTGAATGTACTTAAAACTTTATAGACCCCGTTTAGACCTGCAATGATGGATGTTAAGGCGTACAAATGTATTGGAATGTCTTTACTGTCTTTTCCCTTTGAATGGAGATATTAATACCTGTTTACATGTGTTATGCTGAAGCTGATCTCGTGCCTCTGTTGTTTTTCAAGGCAAACTCACAGTCTGGAAGCTAAACGCAGGACGCCAGATTAAATGGGATCGGATCCAATCTATCAGCTGCGGTCGGAAGGCAAACACAACCGGTTCTCCGTGTTCAATACTTTATGCAAGACTCTCCAGACCGTGGATATTATTACGTGCCTCTTTGGTGCATATGTTTCATTTCAAACCAGAGGTTAATGCCACGAGAGAGAAGAATCATCACATCATTTTATGGGAAGAGACAACGAAACTCGTTGGGAATACGTTGCGGTTGTTTTTTTTGTTTTTTTTTTGTGAAGATGTGGGAAATGTTATGACAGAATATCAGTGTTAAATAGCCAAGCTCCGATCTCTGCGATGGTCCAGTGCCAGAGGATCGCATCGTGTGGATTTAATGTTCCCCCGGATCCAGACTTATCAAAGTTCGATGAAATATTGATGAGTCGGTATCAAGTTAACATTTGTGGACCGTCTGGAGCACTTTATTATGGATTCCCTCTGTATTGTCTAAGCTAATGACTCTCGCTCTCTCTCTCTCTCCGGCTCTCTTTATTGGGAAACTGAACACTTGGATCGATATCCAGCTGATTAACAAACATGGCGAGTGTGTTCTTGGGATCTGGAGATTAGGTCAAACAGGAGAGGAACATTGATTATCACAATGCACTAAAACTTTCTGAATCTGCCATATCAACGAGGATTGACGGTAAGGCACTTTTGAGAACTCAATATGTGACGACAGACGACGTGAAAGCAGCGCTAAACACACTGAAATGAACACTGTTCTTGTTTCCCTCCAATTGACCGTGGACGTATTTGTATGTGAAGTACACCTTCAGCCATCTCTGATTTTAATCATTTGATTTCAAGGAGAAAATAATAATAATAATCAAAAAAAATAAAAAATTAAAAAACATGGGATGGAATTTTATGCTTTCATAGGTACTCTATGTGGATTTATAAAGAAATAAAGTATTTTTCTTCAAGGCTTGTGGGAAAGACTTTTCATTAACTCGTGATTTGTTTCTGATACTCCTTCCGCTGCGCAGTGGTTTGATTATATTCATAATGAAACATATTGAAAGGCTTTTTTTCTTCTTCCAGCAGGTCTTCAGGGCTGAGTGTAATGGAAGTTAAGTCAAGCATAGGCTATGCGAGTGATTTCCAGTCTTATGCATTACTCATAATCTCAATATTCGAGAGAGACTGTTTGTCTTGTTGCACTATGGAGTGTCAAATGTTTACAAATGCATGGATTATTTGTAGCCTGAGGCGTTTATGCTAAGTCGTAATGACTCGTATCGCCACACGATGTCACTGCACACACACTCGCTCTGGACTGATGACTTGCAGTTTCAAGATGCATTTGGTGCTCAAACCTCCTGAGCTTTATTATCGGGCTTTTAATCTGAAAAACTAATTGATGTATGCTCTTCCTTGGTAATATGTATAATTTGCATTAACTAATTAATATTAAATGAAACTTTCTAGGTTTATTTTGTTAACATAGAAAGGAAAGACACATGTCATCTTATGATGACGCCAACAATCATGCGAAACCCCTGCCGATACTAAAAGAGTTTCGATTAATCACAATGTTTGTGGATTCCTTTAGACTAATCCCCCAGAGAGGTCGAAGTCATCATGCTGTGGCTGCTTGTACCCACAATGCCTCAGTTTGTCGTTATGGGGCAGTTATCAGAGTGAATGTGCCACACAGAGGCCGTGGACGGAGAGTGATGCCTTCTGATAAACATGCAAATGAATCCTAATGCTAAAATTACACAAATGTTGACCACCGCAGGGCATCGTCGCTTCTCAGATCTCTCCAACACACACATGCTCACATGAGACCATGCTCACTTCTGTGATACTTCCAACTTTTGCATCTTTTGTTGGTGAGTTCAAAGCTTACGGTAAAATCATTGTTGCCAGATCTCAAGACAAATGCTTTAATTCAATTATTTATAAAATTATTTATTTATTTCTTCTTTTTTTGTTGTTGTAAATTGCAAGTAGCCTATAAGTTATTAGTCTATAAGCCTATAAGTAGCCTATAAGTCCAATGCAGTTATGTCCATATAAATAAATAAATAAATAAATAAATATATATAATATTAATCCAGACAGATGTCTTTTCAATTATTATATTTTTTATAAATATAATTTAAAGGCCCAAATACATGTTAGAAAAAATAGATTGTTTTATATTTTATTTTATCACTGGCGGATGTATTTTTAACAATTTAACAATTTTAATTTTTATAATTTAATTTAAATGCCTGAACACATGTAGGAAATAATGAATACATCATGGATGCATATTTAATTTTTTTTTTCTCAGGAAAAATGTATCTTATATATATATATATATATATATATATATATATATATATATACACAAATTTAATTCAGTGTCTGAACTAATTAATTACTCTTTCTCTCTCTCTCTCTCTCTCTCTCTCTCTCTTTCTCTCTCTCTCATGATGTCATCTATGTAAAAGAAAAATAATAGGCTATAGCTTTATGTATAATTGGAATAGAGGAGAGACTGAGATAAGCAGAAATGCTGGATGAACATGGAGTTGCTCATACTATTTAATATATTTGGCCAGTGGGGACCAAGCACTATTATAGGCCCAAATAAGCGGCAGTTTTCTGGATATAATCCCCCAATAAAGTAAACTGTGACTGGCCGCATTTATAAACGCCTCATAAGCAAGAACAAAGTGTCCAGAGTAAGAGTGTCAACAGTTCACACGCAGAGCTCCCTCTCTCTGCGGTCTCTGCATAATGGCCGGCGACTCCCACACACACACACACACACAGTGTAATCTGATCAGAGTCTAAACAAGCTGGAATAAAGGAAAGAGTTCCCCATCACAGCCGAGGGTGTGCCTGTCTGAACGGTGTTAGCAAAGCAATGCGTCTGATGTGTTTTGCATGCCTTCAGGTCATATCTCATGAAGACGGTGGGATGTTGCACATGTTTTGTTGTCATGTCTCATGAAGATGCCAGAGACTTCACTAAAGCTCTACTAAACCCCATGATTAGTGAAGCTTTGTCAAACAGCTGGCCGAGTGTTTGCTTCTGCTGGTAATTAAACACCACATTATAATTTTGAGGTGCTGTCGAAGCGAGCCTGAAGATATCCAGCAAAACACGTCTCATATCGTGTCTTCTCAATTCAACACGGGGATATTGATGGGAAGCTGTGATCGTTTCTGAAGCACTGGCTCGCTTCCAACGTCAAATCTGCTGCGCTGTGTGTTACCAACATAAGGGGCTGTTTTTTAATTATTTCATTTATTTATGTGAAGTAAAAACTGTGTAACGTTTCGAATGCATCTCACAAGAATGTGCCTTAAAAGCGATTCGCTGACAATTTGCAATTAAAAAAACACTCTGAGACGTGAACGATTCAGTCACTGATTTCAACAGTTTGGTGTTAGCATACCGCTACGCTAACACTCACATATTTAGTAACATTTTAAATGCAATTAAATGAAAAAAAAAGTGTAGTTTAATTTTATATTAATTGCAAATAGTTGAACTTAAAGAGTGCTTTTTGCGTACTTCAGGTCATATTTACAATTTCATATCTCAAATGTCTTTAAAAATGTTGTTAAAGTTACTGCTGAATGTACTGACAAGCATTTCACTCTCAGAAAAACAGGTCCAAAAGCTGTCACTGCTGTACCTTTTCAAAAGGTACACTTTTGAACCCAAAGGCTGCATATTGGTACCTTAGAGGTACATATTAGCACCTGGAATGTACATATTAACACCTAAAATGTACATATTAGCTCCCGAAATGTACATATTACCACATAAAATGTACGTATTATCACCTAAAATGTACATATTACCACCTAAAACTGACATATTAGCTCATGAAATGGACATATTAGCACCTAAAACGTACATATCAGTACCTAAAATGCACATATTAGTACCTAAAATGTACATATTACCACCTAAAATGTACATATTACCACCTAAAATGTACATATTATGACCTAAAATGGACATATTAGCTCATGAAATGGACATTTTAGCACCTAAAATGTACATATTAGCACCTAAAACGTACATATCAGTACCTAAAATGTACATATTAGGACCTAAAATGGACATATCAGCACCTAAAATGTACATATTAACACTCAAAATGTACATATTAACTCCTAAAATGTACATATTAGCACCTGAAATGGACAAAAGTTTACCTTTTGTAAAGGTACAGCCCCAGTGACAGCTTTTGTACCTTTTTTTCTGAGAGTGTATGATAAACTAAAAATTAACTGTACCGTCATTTAGGCTATAATGAACCGTGCATGTCACGTATTTTAAAATCTATTTTACACATTTATCGTGATGAAGTTGCAATACTCTAAATGTAATATTGAATAACCCATATGGTTAAAATTATAATCAAGTACTTTACATGTTTCTTTAAAGCACAACAAATGATTATTATTGATGTACTTTAAAACTTTTATTTTGAATTTATTACGAAGTGCAGGTTTTAAGTGTGTTGAAAAACACATGAACTTGTGCTCTCTTTAAGTGCACATAAGTGGACTTTTATAACATTAATATCAAAAATATATAGGCCTACTATGGGATACAAAATACCAATTGCACAGCCTTCACGTCAGGAGCACTGCCTACGTAGGGAGCTCACTGGGTTTGAGTCGTTGGTACAAGTGCATTAAAGAAATTAATATTTCCAGCTGTTACGTCAGCCATGGTTTGGCAAATTTCACGTGATTGACGTCTTGTCTATTCGTGGGGACATATGCTGCTATCTTCGAAGGTTCTCACACAGTAATGATCATCGTGAGGCTCGCAAAGACACAGATTAAGTCAGAGGGAACGCATTATCATGATTCTCTTGTGCCTGTTGGCTATTTAGGGGAGTTTCCCCTTTCTGCTTGGGACTTTCCCTTCGAGACAGATACCCATCATGCACTGCACAAACGTGCACACTGGCTCTTCCCTCTCCATTAAAAAAAGTTCTCAAGAAAGCAAATACAAAGTGCACTTTTTAATCTGAAAGAACATGCACTATACAAGAAAACAAATTAAAGAGGATAAATGCCAACGCAAGAAATGCATTAGGTAGTCATTTAATGGTTGATTATAGCCAAAGTTTGCCTTTAGCTTTAATTGATTTTTTGCGTCTGCAAACGCACGAGCATTTAGCAACCACAACGGAAACACTATCATTAAATATCCTTCAATGACCTTTAAGTGGAAATCGTGCAAAAACACAGAAGATTCATTTATCTCGAGTGCTTACATCTGCTGATTCTTCTCTTTCAGAGCTGGTGTTATTGTGAACGTCTTTTGGAGGCGTCAATCTGGAGGTCTTTTAGAAACGGCAAATGCCAAAGCCATTACGGACCGAGCGACAGGCCCAGTGGTGAGCCGTCCGGTTGAGAAAAGCCTGGAGCAATCCCATCTCTCCACTTTAATTATTCATTTCTGTTGGGGAATTTTAGGCCTTTCAATTGTTGTGTCCTTGAAACTAATGTCCTGCACTCAGAAGTGGCGCCGCATGACCGAGTTTCATGAGCTGTGACGGTTAAATATAAAAATGCAATATTAGTGATTTTGACTCTCAGTGAACCAAATGTTTTGAGTCCATCCACTGAAAAGATTCATTCACAGACTTCGAGTGAGTCATTGAATCATTCAAACGACTATGTGAATAAACGCATTATTTTGCTTGATAAAGTATAAAAAAGTAACCTGAAAAATGGGTAGAGTTTCAACTACATCCTTACAGAATTTTATGTCATCAGTATATGTACGCATTCCTTTATTCTTGCTAAATGCAACTGATTTACTCAATGAACTGAACCTACACTCTTAGAAGAAATGGTTCTATTTAGAACCAGAAATGGTTCCATCCCCCGCTTCATATATGGAACTCCAATATGGTTCTATATAGAACCATTTTTTTGGTAAAAGGTTCTATTGGCCAAGTGTGGAACCCCAGGGTTCTATAGAACCCAAAGGAAACCTTTTTTTAAGAGTGTATAGAACCTTTTAGGGGTTCCAAATACGTAGCGCTGATAGAACCTTTTAAGGTTCTATATAGAACCTTTTCAGGTTCTATATAGAACCTTTTCTTCTAAGAGTGTAGAGCCGTCGCAAGGGCTGTGTGAACTGTGCAACTGTACCACTAGGGGGCAATAATCGTTAGTAATAATCATAATAATAGTAATAATCGTTTTTGAACTGCAGACGCACCCGTACGCAATATTTGTATTGTTTTTGTTTTGAGCCTATCCTTTATTTTTAAATTATTTCGTTTATGCTCTAGTCTTGATCTGGTTGGTTTAATAAATATATATATTTTAGTAAAGTGGACGTGCCTTGTGTGTTTAAGAGTAAAAGCTTTAAGTTAATAGTCTATTCGTGTCTCAGCCGCGAAGCCTCGCTCTGTGTGAAATGCGAATCTTTAGCACGCAGTGTGTTTATCGTGCAATTTATACGCGGAAATTAGTTTTTACGTGCATAGGATATGCATGGGTTGGTCCGGGTAGGTTTAGTAGTGGTGTGGGGTGCGTGTGTATTACACGCAAATCAACTGCGTATCAAATGCACGTGAAAACTAATTTTCGCGTATAAATTGCACGATAATACACAACGCGTGCTATAGAGACGCATTTACGTGAGAACAGGCTGGTGAGGACATGTTCGCACAGAGCTCGCATTTGAAGTTCGCACAGGGCCTTTAAGCTTTAATTTTATATTTTTAGTTATCATGTTAATTTTAGTTTAATTTATATTAATGTGTAGTCATTTTATTAGTTTGTTTTAAAGTAGTGTTATTTTTATAATTTTACTGCAGAAGCTTCAGATTATTTCCAAGGCAACATTTCAAATTTTTGTTTAGTTGTTTTTCAGCTTTATATTATAGTTTCATTCATATTTTGAATTAGCTTTAATTTGATATTTTTAGTTATCATGTTAATTTTAGTTTAATTTTTATCAATGTGTAGTCATTTTATTCGTTTATTTTTAAATAGTGTTATTTAGGTTATTTATTTGTATGATTTCACTGCAGAAACTTCCAAGGCAACATTTCAAATGTTTGTTTAGTTGAAGTTTTTCGGCTAATATTTTTGTTTATTCTAATGTTCAATGAGCATAAATGTGTTTAATAGTTTTAGTTAACGATAATAACCTTGCAGTCAGTAAGCAGGGGAGGTAAAAAGCCTCGTTTGTCAGTTCATTCATGTCCCTGTTCGTTTCATATGTTTGTGATTAATATGTCTAGAGCTGTCTTTGAAACTCTATTGTGTTTTTATGTGTGTGTACGGGGGACTTCTTTGATCTCAGCGCTCTCCAAATCCCCTCCGTCGCTCTGAAGGCTTAAAGGTCTCTCACGCTGAGGCGGTGACTGCTGGACGCACACAGATCTGGAGTAATGAGAGCGCTGAATTCAGAGGAGCGACTCACACTTCATTACAATCAACTAGCTAATGGAAAATGCCCATATAGTCCTTAGGGTCAGGCTAAACCAATGCCTTCCTAAAAAAAGATAATTGTGTGTTAAAGTTCAAAATAAAGTCACACTGAAAGGTATAAGGTCAAAATGACTCAAGAAACGGTAACATCAACATTATCTGCAATGTTTTAAGTCAAATTGCAAGAATGACGTCAGTCACATGCTGGAGCTTGGACACAGATGATTTGTAATCTTAAGCGATTTTAAGACATACAAACGATTTCAACCGATTTTTAAGGTTATAATCCTTTGAAAGCACTCGACCACACACCTGCCGACTGTAGTACTGATTTAACTGTGGCACAGAAACTCGTGTGATCAAACGTGATTCTAGACGAAAAACGAGTCATCAGCTCGCTCTCCTGGAGTGTGTTTTGTTTCGCAGTGGGAAAAATATATCGTAGGTTTGAAATTGAGCCCGACCGATAAAGGAGTTTTGAAGGGCGAATATTTTTGGGTTTTAAAATCCAATATTACGATATATCGGCCGATTTTTTTTATTTTTTATTAAATATTGTTGTATTTCACACACGTGTAAAATAACTTTTTTCGTGTCATTTGGTTCATTCAACAAATGAAATGAACGAATTGACTCAGAAAAAGATTTGTTGATTTTGATGAACGAGTTCGAACAGGAGAGTCACGAACGCGCATCACAGAACAGAGCAAGGCGAACATTTGTGCTTATAAAACTAAAACTTTGTTATTTATTTATTAAATGAGTGATTGCTTCGCTTGATAAGACCCTTATTCATCATCTGGAATCGTTTAAAGCCCTTTGAACAGTTTGCAGTTTGCACTGAAACTCTTATTTGGACCGTGAACCGTTTGGACCCCATTGAAGTCTATTATATGGAGAAAATCCTGGAATGTTTTCATCAAAAACCTTCATTTCTTTTTGACTGAAGAAAGAAAGACATGGACATCTTGGATGACATGGGGGTGAGTAAATTATCAGCAAAAGTTTTTTGAAAAGTGAACTACTCCTTTAAGTGTGTTAAGAAATATAGTCATTAAAGTGTGTGTATTTTAATGTCTGCAAGCATATTTTATAAAAAAAACTGTGCACAAAAAAGTGCACATTCGGTACAATTAAGCAAAACAGGTACAAAATCAATCGTATTTTGGGGAATCAGAATATTGTTGGGCTGAATATTGACACATTCCAATTGCTATCAGAATATTGATGTGCATGTGTGTTTGTTGCTGTACTTGCAGTTTATATAATCGGTCGAGTCATCGTTCGGCTCTTAAATCAGTGGAACAGTAGTTTCTGCTCTTCCTGCGGTTCACTTTCCCCCCTGTGGCGCACCAGCTCTGACACCAGCAGTATTTTAGTGTGTGTGTGTGTGTGTGTGTGTGCTGCCAGGGACTCCTCAGGCTAATGACCGCTAACAAGAGCAGATCCTGAGTCCCTTTAATGAGTCAAAGGGAAATGGCAGGCGCTGTCTGGCCTCCAGTTCATCAAGCGAACACGTTCAGTCGCTTCTATGGCCGAGTGCTCTAGGCTGTCTATTCTTATCAAACGCCCCGCTTCAAATCAAAGAAAGCGGTTGTGTGTGTGCGAATGTCCATCTGGGTGAACTTACGGGTGATTGTGAGCTGTCAAACACTGTGGAGCAATGAATTGACTAATTATTAAGAACGTACCTGCATTAAAAATAATAATCAAGAGTAAAACACAACGTCATTGTGAAAAATAAATAATTTCCTTTTCATTCAGGATTAAGTTACGTTAAAAAAAAAACAAACAGTAATTATGTAAATGAACTCACATTGTGCAAAGTATAAGAGAATTTTTGTTTTGGTTCCCATACGCAGTGCGAGGTGAGCGAGTTAAATGCTTTCCTTTGTGCCGAAGCGCTTGTGAATGACATGGACCGGCAGTAATGAAGGACTCTGCTCGTGAAACAATGATGGCTTTTTTGTGGCTCTCCAGCTCTTTGAGTAACAGCCACATGCTTTGTGTCCTGAAATAGTATTTTAATGAATTGTGTAACCATCTATAACCGTGCCGGACAAACCCTGCGAAGAGAACGAGCACTGGAAGGGGTCAGAGAGACCGTGTGCCACTCGCACTCATACATCAGGAATGAGGGAACGGGAATAGAGTGTCATCTGATAAATGTCAACTATCTAACGAGAATGAGATGACATTCTGGAAAGATCAAACCACGCTGGGCCTAACGTTAAGAGTAAAAAGGCGGTGAAACGGTCTCGATCTGTCACTTTACGAATTATAACATTGCAATGTTGTGTGATGCTTGCATTAAAGGTGCCATGTGTACGAATTGAGGTTAAAATATCCAAAAAAATGAGCTACACGCATCAAAAGAATTAGAAGAAAATGAAAACCACACACGGCTCTTACAAAACGTTTCTGAATGGTAATTTACTTATAACTTTATAAACGTTTTTCTTACACAAAATAGCATCAAACTAACTGGCTACTATTTACACAAACATCGTTGTGGCATTGGTTTACGTTCTTGATCAAATAGAAAAATAACGTCATAAATTTATATATACATGACAAATATTTTTATAATATGAGTACATATACTAATTCAGGTCCAAAATGTTTGTACGCGTTTGTCGTAGACACAAAATAGCATAACTAAGTGGATATAAAGACAGCGCTTGCATTTCACAAAACTAAAACATTACATATGGAATTATACATGCTAATTAGGGATGCACCGAAATGAAAATTCTTGGCCGAAACCGAAAACCGAAAAAGAGGAAACCAAGGCCGAAAACCGAAAACCGAAACACCGAAAGAAATTATGCCAATTATCAGTATCATTACATTTATGGCTATGACTGAGTACAAACGTTACAAAAATTAAGGCATTGCAATTGCATAAATTAATATAACATTTTCAAAGAATAAATCAATTACAAATTATGAAAATGTTTATTTAGCACAATGCACAGTATAAAATAAAATTCAAAGTAAAATGTTTTTGACCCCACTCATGTGTACATTAAATAATAATCTAATGGCCTGCAGAAAGGTTTTAAAATTAAATGTTCTCTCATAAAAACAAAGCCGAGTGCGAACTTCTTCTCATCACACCAGCACCCTTTGCACGTCTAAATTAGTTTCTTACATTTTAAAAATTTAGCATACAATAGCATAAAAAGCCTTTTTAAATGAACAAAGGTCCATGATTAATACAAATGTACATGAAACTTAACGAAACATGTTAAGTGAATGTAGAAAATATTTAAGAGAGCATTTAGTTCTATACATACATGTTCCCATATATATTTTTTTGTAATGTCACACAAGTAATAATCTCAGGGTTTACTGGGTTTTACATGATTATTTTTGTATTGGTGGTGGTATACTAAAAAATAAACATTGTCATGTGTTTATCTTTCTTCTTCTCACCGATTCCTGATGGTTAGAGGACAGTTACTTGAGTCGTCCCCTGTCGTTTCAAGGAATAGTACAACGGAGAGCGGGTCCAGTATAAACGCCTCGACCGTTTGGAGCGGTGCACGCGCTGTCTGAGGAGACTCGCGCATACTTTCGCCTGCCTCCGCAGCGCGAGTCTCCACAGTTTATACTTGACCCGCTCGCATCCGGAGTGGTTGTCATGGCGGCGCGCATTGTTTAGAGCAGATATAGGTGGATAAACAAGGTTTATTCCGTCTCCTCGCGGGTTCAGATTCACTGAAATACGTCCGCAACGCAAACATGTTGCTTCAGACAAGCACGTGCAGGTCGCGGTTTCTGTTTGCGTCATCACAACATTTCGGCCGTATTGTTTCGGTCGAAAACCGAAAATGCACTTTTGGGCCATTTTCGGCCGAAAATTTTCGGTGGCCGAATATTCGGTGCATCCCTAATGCTAATACATTTAAAACGATTAAGTCTTAGCCTACTTACAGGTTGTGGCCCAACAACTGCTGCCTCTTGTTTTAAAGTCGGATCTGCTTCATGTTTTAGTAACAGTTTCTTGTTGAATCCGGTGTTGAATTCGTGGAGATTCTGGAAGCTGTCTTCTGTAAATGTGCAGCACAGAGAGATAGATTACAATCGTCATTTTCAGGAACATAATCAAACATAAATTGTATCCATTGTTGTCGAAGTATAGCGTCCGTGGGAAGCTCGAACACAGAAGACCGGACAGCTACGTGAACAACACACTCGACGAGCCGCAGAAATATGACTAGGGTTGGGTATCGTTTGAATTTGAACGATTCTGATTCCGATTCCGGTTCCTAACGATTCCGATTCTTTTAAGAGGCAGGGTCAAAAAAGTTTAGCTAACCTTGCTAACCAACGGCCTTTCTGAAGGAAATACTCCTTCTGTAAAAATACTCCTTTTGTCACAAATTTAGCATTTTGCCGAGATTTCGTTATTTTTAGAAAAGTGAAGCCACACTTTGGATCGCCGACGTAAGGTACTCATGTTCGACTCGCGTGGTTATGCCAACACTTCCGGTAGACGCTTCTTCGTTGGTTTTGTTCAGCGGTTTCTTCTTCCGCTCGGCGGACTGTGAATATCGAAACTAGGAATCGAAATTTGAACTTTTGAACGATTCCGGGAAAAACAAAAAGTTAGTCTCGGTTCCAATCGATACTCGATTCTCGATACCCAACCCTAAATATGACATGCCCTTTTTTGCATATTCTGAGGGAGGGTTGATGTAAATGTGTGGGTTAGTGACGTACCATAACCCAGCTGTAGTCCCAAACGAGTCGTTTTTGTAGGCAATTATACTTCCTGATTTTTAAAAGACGATAGTACACTAAACTTTCAGCGCTGAAACTTTGCTCATGCACCAACAGCAACATTACACACTATTTAAAATCAAAAAAGTCAAATCGCAGTCAACCCCCCCTTTAATATGTTTCAAATGTACAATATTGCAACTTAATTACAAATGTGTAATTACAAATGTATTTAAACACATGACGACGGGTTTCAAAGGAAATTACATTAAAGTAGGGCTGTCAAACGATTAATCGCGATTAATCGCATCCAAAATAAAAGTTTGTGTTTATATCATATATGTGGGTGCACTGTGTATAATAATTATGCATGTATATTTAAGAAAAAAAATGTTTATATAGGCCTATATAAAATATTTATATTTACATATAATATAAATTATATATAAATCTATATACAGTATATACAAGAAAATATTTCTTAAATATATACAAGCATGTGTGTGTGTTTATATATTTAAGATAATTATACACAGTGCACCCACATATATTATGTAAACACAAACTTTTATTTTGGATCATGTGATTAATCGCGATTAATCGTTTGACAGCCCTACATTAAAGTATAATTAATTTACCAGTATCCACACTGCACTTCAAAGACAATAGATAAAAAGAAAAAAAAATAATTAAATTACATAAAGATGAACAACTGAAGTCATACTTCAATGGGTCATAAAACATAAAAGTTCAACTAATTGCGTTTAATGTAAACTTAAACTCTAAACTTATTAATTTAGGTGTAAAATGCATGGAATTAAGTGTCTGAAAACAGTAGTCAGTTTGCACTATATTATTTTTAAGTACATTATGTAATAAATATTAATGCTAAAAACATTCTTCTTTTTTACAAAGGTTAAAAATGTCAAAATATAGGCCTACTTCACACATTGCTCATAAAAGCTCAAGCTAACACATCGACCGCATTAATATCAGTGTATGTGTCTAGCTGGGCTGTAAATAATTATAAATATATATATAGACTAGACTATCTGTGTAATGAAGCTTGTGAAGAGCAGTAGTTGACGTTCTGCTGTCTGTACAGATTTGTGACTGTGATATAAAATATTTGGTCTTCGTTAATGTGTCACTAGTGATGAAACTGCAGAATCGGTATTAGCACTGGCACTCTTTACAAACATTAATCGTATTTTATGAAGGAATAGTCTAGAGAATAAATTAATGAGCTAGAGACCACAGATCTCTGGCTAAATCCTGCTAATGATAATATCAAATATTTGACTGTTTTATGGTTATTTCCTGCACTTGTGACCATTGTACAAGTATCTGACATTCACACGTTTGAATTGCAAAACTTTTAAGAAATTGATATGTTCAATGCCACATTCATTCTCATCATGTGATCACATATGTAATAACAACATGGGCTCATTGTAAAAGAGAGATTGTGTGTGTGTGTGTGTGTGTGTGTGTGTGTGTGTGTGTGTGTGGACAGCGTGAGAATGCAGTGACCCTGCTTTGTGCAGTAGAGGAGATGAGGAGGATGAGGAGGGGGACGGAGAGCTCAGCCGCTGCACTGGGACAAACGCCACACGGTATTGTGATGCTCCCTCGGGACCAGAGAAGAAGAGAAGAAGAGCACAACAACAACACAGTTAAAGTGAGAGAGAGAGATATGGACAAAGAGTGAAAGTATGGGGAGAGAGAGAGAGAGAGAGAGAGAGAGAGAGAGAGAGAGAGAGAGAGAGAGAGAGACCTAGTGCAGCCTTTTCAGAAACTGTTATTTGAACCACTGTTATTTCTGAATAACTGACTGAAAAAAATGGATTGTGGTTATATAAGGCTATATCTATTAGTTAATGTTAAATGAATATTATCTAAGATTAATAAATGGGTTAACTATTGAAGTTAACTCAAATTTAACCCTATTGTAATGTGTTACCAAATCCGTTATATAATCTGCCCGGCAACAGAAGACCTTCTCTCGTCCGGTTGTGCAATTTGCTCATCTCATGACGCCGAAATGCCAGTAAATCAAGATTATAACTTGTGTTAACTCTCTCAGTGAGGTTTAGAGTAATAGTGCTTCATCATCATACAGCAAACGAGCCGTTTCTGATCAAACTGAACATGTTTAGCGTCACTCACCGGACATTTCACTCTGAAAACATCCCGAAATGTGCAAGAAAGCCACGTAATGTCATTTCGCAGAAATGTTGCCACATGTGTTTATGATCATGTCATGTCATGCCTTTGAATGAAGAATTGCTTGTTAAAAGTGTAACTAAACACACGTTACCTCTTCTTTCCATAGGCTGTGAGTAGGCTAAGAGGCTGTATCGTGAACGAGTCGCGGTTGAAGGGCGTTGTGTTAGGCTCGATCGCGAGCGGAGTAACACATTCAGCCGTTAACATTGTAATAACGGCAAAATCTTTTATACACAAATGTAGATTTTTTAAATCTCTCCCATTACTTGTTGTTTTCAAAAATGATTTAAAATGTTTTTATAGAGCCCTTAAAAAATGAGAGGTGGGAGTGCGATTAAGTTGCTTGGTATGACATTGCCCCTTAATTCTAAATTTGAATTTTGTATTTTATTTTATTTATTTATTTTTTGTTAATTTTAAGTTAATGTAAGTTATGATTTAAAAAATTATTTATGTTAAATTGTTAAATTGTGTCGAGCCTTTTACTCATTCCTACGCATTGGTTTGCCTTAGTATTTTTTGTATTAAAAAAAAAAAATAAAAAATAAAAATAAAAAATAAAAACACCTCACCTTCAGCCGTTACTTATTCACAATACGATTGCCTCGAGTACCTTATTGCTTTTATAAAACGGTTACCACACAATAAAAATATTAGAGTTAAAAAAAATATGTAGGCTGTAGTGCAACTTTCATGAAGTAATATCACTAAAAGCCGTCCTTCCGCTGGAAAAAATAGTCCCTGACCGTGAACAGCAACAACGTTCCAGTTTGTAGTAATATATGCATGACAGCTCTTATAAACACAGCACAAGTGATAAATAGAAACGTTGGGTGAAGCGGTCGCGTTTTATCATGAATAAAGCACAGCTATATTGACCAATCAGAATCAAGGATTGGATAACCGTTTTTTTTTTAAACATATTAAATGCATTTAAAGAGGACGTCCGTTATATAATCGCTCATAATAACTTCAATCTGCCCTCCAACAAAAGAGCATCTCTGGTCTGGTCGTAGTTTACCTTTGCTCTTTTCATGAGGCGGAAATGCCAATTAATCAAGCTCATTAAAACAATTTGACCCATTTTCTCTCTCTCTCTGTCTCTCTCTCTTTCTCAGTTCTGTCCAAAATGCCGCAGATTAACCCAGATGCATATACTTGTGTTTGCAGGGTCTTCTCCCGGATGTCAAATGAGGGCCGTGGGAAAGCAGGTGAACTGAACTAAAGGGCTGAGGATCAATATTAATGACAAGCTCTTTCTCTCTGTAATTGGCCTTGAAGATTCTTCCCGTTCCCGTTCACTCCTGCTGGAGGAAAAGTCGCATCTCAACACTGGCAGCTGAAATTCATTAGCAGAGAATTAGAAGACAGGAGGGAAGACGTCTGGAGAATTGAGTAAACACTGGTTGGGGATCAGTGTTGCTCCCAGAGCTCACAGTTAATGTGGATATAGTGGCCTGTTATCAGCACGGAGAGCTCTGGGTTCTGATTGGCTGAGCCACAGTCAAAGACATGTGTTAATTGATATTTTGCTTAAAGCAAACAATAGTTTGTGGATTAATTATATTACATAGTAATTTTAATAAATAAGATTTAACTGGTGATTCTTTGAGACAATTTTCACAAATTACAATGTAAATCCTACACCAATTTTGATTCAGTGTAACCACAATTCATTTATAAATGAATTTTGACCTACGTTTACAAATACTGTTCAACTTTTTTGAGGCAAAACCCTAATAACCATATAATATCAATGGCGATCGTTGAATTTCTTGGAGAACAGTCTTCCACCAGTCTCTGTGTGTGAGGACGAGCTGGAGCGAGAGAAAGCAGGGGATTATGGGCTAGCTCAGAGATGCAGAGGGGCATCTGTCAGAGGTTGCGACCTTTCCTCTGCTCCGGTGACGGGTTGCCATGGGCTGCAGGTTTCGTGCCGCCAAATCAGTGTGAGCATGAAACACACACACACACGCACGTATAAGATGTGTGTTGCCTACGTCACCTCCTGCGCTGTGGCCTGCAGATGTTCTCCAGAAAACCGAGGAATGCCACTGACATATTAATGAGAAACTCATGTGAGGAAACAATGCAACGGCAAACAATGATGGACCGTGTTTCTGCTCATATTGGGATGTGAAATAACCTCTGACCCCAAGTAATAAACTTTGCTGAATAACTACAGATCTTTAATTGTGCAGTTTAAAGTGTTTTCAAACTTGCAATGCCTCCCAAGTATGATGATGTCATCATAGAGCACCTCATTATTAAAATATTATGGCAGTACCATGGAATAATTCATATTTGGTTTAATGTTTATGAAATGCTGCATATTTGATCAAAAATACAGTAATATTCTAAATTACAATTTAAAATAGCTGTTTTCTATGTGAATATAGTGGTGATTTCCAGCATCATTACTCACTCTAATATGATGATCTGATGCTCAGTTATTATCATTTTTATTTATTTTTTTTCACTATTTTGTTTTGGTGCTCAATTATTAATTATTATTATAAATGTTTTGAATCCCAACATTTTGAATGGTAAAGTGTATCACAGTTTCTGCAGAAATATGAAGCAGCACAACTGTTTTCAACATTGATAATAATCATAATGTTTACTGAGCAGCAAATCATATTAGAGTGATTTCTGAAGGATCATGTGACACTGAAGACTGGAGTAATAATGATGAAAATTCAGATTTGATCACAGGAATAAAATCAAATGGATTATTCCAAAATGGTAACTAATGCATAAAGACATTAATATTTTCTTTTCTTTTTTTTCTTTTTTTTTCACCCACTGTTACATTTTTTTACACACAAATCCTAACTTGTCACACAATTTCTGAAACCTGACACACCAAATCAGCAAGACCATACACTAATTCTCGGCCTTTGACTCAGTTTTCGATTTCATAAAACACTTTGCAAACCACAACACTCAATTCTCTAGGCTATAACACACCAAAATCGAACATGAAGTCTTCTACACACAACCTCAAACCAAAATGTGTCTCACACACACTCCTCACATGTGCAAACACTCATTGCTTCACTGAACACCAACCAATCATAGCTTTAGAATAGGCCTGTAAAGGTCAAAGGTCGAGTGTAATACTGTTTTTTTTTGTTGTTGTTGTTTTATTGTACCTTAAAAGGTACAATAAAAGGTATTGTAAGTATTTTTCTCCAAACTACACTGTAGAAATGAATATGCTTTATCTAATCAATAAAATTGTGGCAACCGAATACAAGCAATATTATTAATTAAATTGAACAAATTAGAATAGAGTAATAATTAATGAAATTATTCCTTAAATGTTTACCATTTAAAATGAGTAAAGTTTACACCAAAAAAATCTCACTAATAGACAGACGTCATAGATTATTTTATATTGCCAACATTGAAGGCACCTGATGTTAACAAGCAGAATCACTGAGGGAGAAAACCGTCATTTTAAAACAAACATGATCACCATAATGGTGACTTAAATGTACGTTTTTTTGTTTTGTTTTGTTTTTTGTACTTTTTACTCATTTCAAATGGTTGACTTTTAAGGAATTAATTTTTTAATTTGTTAAATTTAATTCGTAATATTACTTGTAATTTGTTGATACAGTTTTTTTTTTTTAATTAGATAAAGCATATTCATTTTTACAGTGTATGGACCCCCACAGCACCCCCTTGTGGCTCCCAGTCCCCCCGCTATAGCAAAACCTCTCTATTAAATAATTTACAGATAATTATTAAAGACCTTTAAAGGTCATGAAAGGTATGGAAATTCCATGGAACATTAATCTCACTTTCTTTCTCCCAGTTTTATCCCCTCTGTAAATGAGGAGTTGCATCATTAGGATGAAATACGACATCATGCTTCAACAATCTGAATCAACCTCCACATTCAGCCGTGAAAAAGCCCCAGCGGGGAAACAGAAGAGGCTGAGACAACATCTGAGTCCTGCAGGTGTCCCGAACACCTGAACAAGGCCCCTTATGTGTCCCCGTGTCCCTGTCCGCATCCAGGTGTGTAGTGGCATTGCTTCGTCAGGGCAGAAGGATTGGAGCAATGGTTGGGGGTACAAACACTGTGCTTTGACTCTCTCCCACCACGCAAAAGGCATCATTGTGCGTGTCTCCCTCTGGGACCGGCCTAAATGCCGCTTTTCAGCATTCAGACGCTCAATGGTGGACAGGCCGACTTGTTTTGGGGGTGGTTGTTTTAAAAGATTTATGTGAAGCCCCCTTTTTTTTCCCAGGACACATGGTAATGTCCAAAAGGCCCTTGGGGCAATTAGGCAACAGATAATTAACTTCATTGAAATGAATGTGTGAATGGGAGCTTTCTTCTGCTGCTGCTGCTGTCCTTTTCTTGATTCTCCATCCATCATCAGCATAGCAATGTGACCAATCCAGCTTCTCAAACACATCACATTATGAGTTTAAGGGTGCAAAAGCAGTGCCATCTTGATGCTGAATGTGATTATTTTCTCCAATGAAAATGGCAAGAATAATTCTGGAGCGGTTGAGCAATGCAACCAGTTGGCGAGATTTCCTAATTCTTAAATTATGCAATCAGACAAACACAGCAGAACAAAGCTTTTAAATGCTTTAAACTAAAAAAGGATAGGTGAAAACACTGTCGTTTTCCTTATTTAAACAATTATAGTGAAGTTAAATCGTTCGTCACCGTATAGCGAAATTCACCATTAAAGAAGATTTAAAATTGATCTGTTCGACTGCTGATTTAACAATGACATCAACGCATGCCCGCATAAGAGGAAGTTATGATCAAATCATACAACAATGGGTGGATTATACCCTAACTGACTGTAACTGAAACCAAACCGCTGTTAAACCAACATAATGGTTAGATGATTTTCAGTGGTGTATTTATATAATGAGTTAAAGGAGTAGTTCACTTTTTAAAAAAAACTTTAAAACACCCTTATTGATCATGGTGTCGTTTAAAGCCCTTTGAACAGTTTGCACTGAAACTCTCATTTGGACCTTGAACCGTTTGGTTCCCATTGAAGTCCATTATATGGAGAAAATCCTGGAATGTTTTCATCAAAAACCTTAATTTCTTTTCAACTGATGAAAGAAAGACGAGGAAAACTTGGATGACATGGGGGTGAGTAAATTATCAGCAAAAGTTTTTTTGTAAAAAAAAAAGTGAACTACTCCTTTAAATAAATCGGTAGAATTGGCTACAATTTTATATATACACTCACCAGCCACTTTATTAGGTACACCTTGCTAGTACTAGATTGGACCCCATTTTGCCTTAATTGTTAATAGCATTGGTTCAACACGATTCTAGAGGGTATGTGCGTGATTCACATACACGTTCTATTGTTATATATATATATATTAACAACTCATCAATTAAATATTTATCATTGCGTATTCTGCATTATTGGATGTTTTAAAAAAAAAACTGCCCCCCCAAAAAAAAAAAAACTATAAAGTTTTAGGGCTGGACGATATGATGATATAGGCTATATATAACACTGATATAAGTGATCACCTGGATTTAGACCAATTGCATTTATATAAAGCGTTCACAGGCAAATTTGCTTTATGTCTTATATTGCTTTTATTTTCCCCGGTGTCGAAATCAGGCAAACGTCAGGCGACACGATTCCTGGCTGCATGTCAATATCCATGGATCACTGGATCTTTAGTAAGTTGTAAGGAACACTATATTAAGTCCAAAAGTTAGTTGAAATTGATCAAATTGTTCGTTTTAGTCGCATTTTCGCATGTTTCTCCTATTAAATCCAGTCACGCAGCACATCTTTTGCCACTCAGTCAGGCTGAGGAGGGGTTTTCCGGCGGGAAAGTGGCGTCAATGCATTCCCAAAACATGTCGCTAAACCGTCAGGCGTAACCATGGAAACCAAGCTTTGTTTATAGACCTTTTCAGCGCTGTGCTCGTTGTGTTTTGACTTCCCGTGTATTTCCACAGCGATCTTGCATAGGTGAATGAACTGCTCGTAAAAAAAAAAAAAATTCCGGACATATTTGTTAAGACATCTGCTTATGATAAACATTATAATGCTCATGATACCTCTACAACAAGTAAATCCACTTCACCAGCTAATTACTCCTCGACAGCGATGCCATAGAAATATACATGCGACCGCAAAACCGGAAGTTCAAAGACAATATTCTAAAGATGACGCCGCCCACGTTTCTCTGGTGCATAAGGTCTAAAAAAACTTTAGATTTTGATTGTAAACTAAACTAATGTGTTGAGGAAAAACACCAGTATATTTTTCTTTGTATGTTTCAACCCTCAAAAAAAAAAAAAAAAAAAAAAGTCAGTCAATGAATCAATAAATAAATGAATGATATACATGTTTTCCCTCCACCACAGTGGTGTAACTGTATGGCTGCCTCGCTCAGCTTACATAACACAGTTCATCTGGGCTTTGATGTGCTTCGCCTCTGAGCAACAGTTACAAAACCTCCACTTCTGAAGTCAAGCCGAGTTAACTGACAGCGGTCGAGGTCGTTAGCGTGTGTGTGCTCGTCGGTTCAAACCCAGCTAAAGCTAACCGCAACATCTTGCGTGGTGGTTATAGATCTGCACAGGGTGGAAGTGGGTTCGAGGAAGACCGTGACTACAGGGCTGGGCTTATCAACAACCCAGGAGAAACAGTAACCCACAATGCACCTCCCCGTGCCAGCCAACCGCCTCTGTCTGGCAGCGCTTCACCAACTGTACACATTATTCATAGCTACCGTCAATTATTGTATGCTATTGTGTGTGAACCGTGTGGTTTCCATTTTAACTGGCCGATGACATATTAGATAAGCAGGCTTGAATTATACTTCATCACATCAAATCACAAGAACTTCCCCCTGTGTAAAAGAAGTGTGCACTTCAGATATTAAAACTATAGGTAAAGGACACTTAAAGAGAGTACACTTCAAAAAAGAAGTGCACTTAGTTTGATGTGTTGACTAACATACTAAAAGCACATCAAAAGCAGTGCTATTAATGTTATCTGTAGTGTGTATCTGATATGACACTTATGTAGTAAATTGCAACTTCATCATTACGAATGTGTAACGGCACCCAGTTTAGCATAGATACACTTCAACCGTACAATAGAATTATTTAGCATACTAGTGGTGAAAAAGACACTCTCAAGTTGAGCTAATTGCATTTAATAACTTTAAGCTATAAAAAACATGACATTAAGTCATTAAGACACTGAAGTACATTATTTTTGAAGTATTATTTCTATAGTAAGCACTCTTTTTAAAAGTATGCTACTTCATGTTCACAAGGGTACAAACTACGAAATAACTAACAGTCTTGTTTATTCTTGCTCTGTGTGTGTGTGTGTGTGTGTGTGTAGTCATATCTCCTGGGGCCTTCTTAAGAAGACCCGCTGACAGCCGACGTGTGTGGCTACAGCTCCGACATGACATTTCCCAGCGCTCCTCGTTTCACTACAGCCCCTACAGCCCCAGTACAGCCCCAATACAGCCCAGTATAGCCCACTGTAGCCCAGTACAGCCCCAATACAGCCCAGTACAGCCCATTATAGCCCAGTATAGCCCAGTACAGCCCAATACAGCCCAGTACAGCCCAGTATAGCCCAGTATAGCCCAGTACAGCCCCAATACAGCCCAGTACAGCCCATTATAGCCCAGTATAGCCCAGTACAGCCCCAATACAGCCCAGTATAGCCAGTACAGCCCCAGTACAGCCCCAATACAGCCCAGTACAGCCCATTATAGCCCAGTATAGCCCAGTACAGCCCAATACAGCCCAGTACAGCCCCAGTATAGCCCAGTACAGCCCCAATACAGCCCAGTACAGCCCCAGTACAGCCCAGTACAGCCCAATACAGCCCAATACAGCCCAGTACAGCCCATTATAGCCCAGTACAGCCCAGTATAGCCCAGTACAGCCCCAATACAGCCCAGTATAGCCCAGTACAGCCCCAGTACAGCCCAGTACAGCCCAATACAGCCCCAATACAGCCCAGTACAGCCCATTATAGCCCAGTATAGCCCAGTACAGCCCAATACAGCCCAGTACAGCCCCAATACAGCCCAGTATAGCCCAGTACAGCCCCAGTACAGCCCCAGTATAGCCCAGTACAGCCCCAGTACAGCCCAGTATAGCCCAGTACAGCCCAGTATAGCCCAGTACAGCCCCAGTACAGCCCAGTACAGCCCAATACAGCCCAGTACAGCCCATTATAGCCCAGTACAGCCCCAGTATAGCCCAGTACAGCCCCAATACAGCCCAGTATAGCCCAGTACAGCCCCAGTACAGCCCAATACAGCCCCAATACAGCCCAGTACAGCCCATTATAGCCCAGTATAGCCCAGTACAGCCCAATACAGCCCAGTACAGCCCCAATACAGCCCAGTATAGCCCAGTACAGCCCCAGTACAGCCCCAGTATGGCTCAGTACAGCCCCAGTACAGCCCAGTATAGCCCAGTACAGCCCAGTATAGCCCAGTACAGCCCAGTACAGCCCAGTATAGCCCAGTACAGCCCAGTACAGCCCCAGTATAGCCCAGTACAGCCCCGTACAGCCCTAATATAGCCCAGTACACCCAAGTATAGCCCAGTACAGCCCAGTATAGCCCACTGTAGCCCAGTTAAACTGAAGTGCCTGTCTCTTTCAAAGCTCACAGGTTGACTTATGAGCTGTAGGTAGAAATATTAAAAGTGAATGAAGTTGTGTTGAATTTGGACTCGGGCCTAGATGGACAGACTCAGACTCTGAGTGCATTTGTTGACGTTGGCACTTCTGGCAGAAACACTAAATGAGAGTCCAGCATGTGTGTGTGTTTGCACTCTTACAGATTCACTAAATGGTTGCGGCACTTTTGTGCCCTTTAGATTAAAAAAAAAGTTGTTTTAATGTGTTTTTTTTTCCTCGTGTTTATATAATGGTTAGTTTTAAAGGTGGACTTTTTAAAAATGTATACTATATTACCATAAAAATCACATCGTATGAATAGCTGGGTTAAAAAATATCGATTTCTTGGTTTTAATCCATTATAAGTTTTCATTTTATGCATGAACAAAACTTCACTAAACATTTTTTGTATCCCAATAAGTTCATATACTGTACTATATATAAGTTAATTCTGTCAGTTTTATTATGAAAATCAACAATAAATATTGTTTTGGCACATTTAATGTGTCATCTTTACTGCAAGTTATTGCACAAAATAATCATAAGACTGAATGTTGGAAGATACTGTACTTACTGAAAAGTATCATTTCTCAACAGTGTGTTTCAACAGTGTAAAGACGTCAAAGAACCAGCTATGATAACAATATCACATCTACCTCAGAAAAGCCACTCAATGACCATAAACTTTATTCAGTCCGCTAGAAAAACAGAGCAGCATTTTGATAAACATATGCACTATATTACATTCTCATTATATTTTTTACATGTTCTTCAATATTGAACGTATAAATCTGTTACAAAAATAAATATTTATTTATTTTAGAGTAGAAATGGCATTAAAGAGTTGTTATTATTATAACAGTATTGTTGTTAATTTAAACCTTTAATAGTAATGTTATATCTGACATCAAATCAAGATTGAATCCAAATCAGCAAATTCTCAAAAACTTTCAATAATGTTCAAAGACAAGTTGGAGTAGAAACATAATTATGCCATTATTAAGAGTTTTATTATTATAACTTTATTATAAAAAAAACTGCATTATATGCAATTTAAATGCACTCTAAACATGCTGGGTTGTTTTAACCCAATTTTTGGCCAAACATGGACAAACCCAGCCATTGGGTTAAATTTTAAAATTACTTTTTTAACCCAATGTTTGGGTTTGTCCATTTTTGACCCAAAATTGGGTTAATTTTTTTTAAATGTAATAAGATCATATCAGGAAAGATCATATGCCATATAACACACAATATTTAATACTGCAAATATCAACTTAACCTATCTCACTTCACACTCAAAAAATACTGGGTTGTTTTAACCCAATTGTGGGTCAAATATGGACAAACTCAAACATTGGTTAAAAATGTAATGAAAAAATGTAATCCAATGGCTTGGTTTGTCCATATTTGACCCAAATTTGGGTTAAAATAACCCAGCAATTTTAGAGTGATGCTGGGTAGTTTGAACCCAAATGTTGGGTTAAAAATGTAATTTCAAATTTTAAACTTCAACTTTCACTTTCAACTGTAATTTGTTTAATTGCATTTTGGGTTTGTCCATATTTGACCCAAATTTGGGTTCAAACAACCCAGCATTTTTTAGAGTGTTATTATCACACCACATCTGTTCTGTTCATTTACAATGAGGCACACTAACGAAAATCAACGTTTAATTGCATTTCAAGTCAGCTATGAAGTTTATTTCCAGTTCAGATACAGAAAACGAATCCGAATAAAGCCTAAAAGTCGTCTATCTCATTCAGAGTCTGTTTCTTACCAGCAAAACGACCAGTCTATCCACTAACTATCTCTCTGAGCTGCAGATTTGTCGTCTAATATGCTGCTGTGTTTTGATATCACAGACTGCGGAAACAAGAGCTACGCAATGAGCTCTGCACCCAGGAGAGAAAAAGAAAATACATATTTGAGGATATATTGAAACACAAACATGAGGTCACCGTCATCGGCAGAGCTGAAATCTCAGAGCCGCCGCTGCTGTTTGTTTTTACAGCGTGGACTTGCAGACGTAGACGCAGGTGAACATACACAACTCGCTCGTGTTAGTCTCGGGTGGCTGTTCAAGGTCTGTAATATTTGCAGCCAGTGTTGATATTAGCCCAAGTCCTCGCCGTAGGAGAACTGCAGTTAAAACCAGAGAGAACAGTTGTCGTGTGTGTGCAGAACTGTGACTAAACGCTACGACTATTACACTTTCAAAAGCGCAGAAATGAACAGAGTTGACTCTCGGGAGGAAAGTTCAAACACGGCGTATTCAATTATATTTTACAACTGGAATAACATTTTTTTCTGTGTTTTCCCTTTAAAACCGAGAACGTAAATATACTCTGCATATAACTTACCAACGTTCTCGTGTTCATATGATGATGAGGTACTTCAAATCTTATATATTTCTATAAATAAATAAAGAGTGCACTTGAAGAGAGACACTTTTATGACTACACTGTAAATATATCACCAAAAATACATGACAGCATATCTTTTTGCATTGATTTAACTCATAAAAAGAAGTTACACACTAAAAAAATGCTGGGTTGTTTTAACCCATATTTGGGTCAAATATGGTCAATCCCAGTCATTGGGTTAAATGTTTAAATGACATTTTTAACCCAACATTTGGTTTTGTCCATATTTGACCCAAATTTGGGTTAAAACAACCCAGCATTTTTTTGCACCCAGCAAGATTCAACTAATTTTTAAGTCAGTTTAGTGAAATCGAAGTTAAAATGACTTAAACATCCAAGTTGATTGTACTAAAAATAGCTACTTTTAACAGTGTGTGTTTCTTAACATTTAAAAGATTTACTTTAACGTTGCCTACATTTTAAATCAATACGTTTTGTCGTGTTGTAAACAAGTACACTTATTATGATGTGTTAACTGAGACTTAAGCACATGTAAAATATTTGATTATAATATTTTAAGCATACTACACTGCAACTTCATCATTAGATGTGTAATTACAAATATATCTAAATACATGACATGCAAGTTTCAATAGAAATGACATGTTTTAGTTTACCATACTGCCATACTTTAAAAGTGTGCTAAAGTGTATGCTAAAGTGTGCTAAAATGTGCTAAAGTGTATGCTAAAGTGTGCTAAATTGTATGCTAAAGTGTATGCTAAAGTGTGCTAAAGTGTGCCAAAGTGTGCTAAAGTGTGCTAAAACGTGTCAAAGTGTATGCTAAAGTGTGTTAAAGTGTGCTAAAGTGTGCTAAAGTGTGCTAAAGTGTATGCTAAAGTGTGCTAAGGTGTATGCTAAAGTGTGTTAAAGTGTGCTAAAGTGTGCTAAAGTGTTCTAAAGTGTATGCCAAAGTGTGCTAAAGTGTATGCAAAAGTGTGCTAAAGTGTATGCAAAAGTGTGCTAAATTGTATGCTAAAGTGTGCTAAAGTGTATGCTAAAGTATGCTAAAGTTTATGCTAAAGTGTGCTAAAGTGTGCTAAAGTGTGCTAAAGTGTGCTAAAGTGTATGCTAAAGTGTGCTAAGGTGTATGCTAAAGTGTGTTAAAGTGTGCTAAAGTGTGCTAAAGTGTTCTAAAGTGTATGCCAAAGTGTGCTAAAGTGTATGCAAAAGTGTGCTAAAGTGTATGCAAAAGTGTGCTAAATTGTATGCTAAAGTGTGCTAAAGTGTATGCTAAAGTATGCTAAAGTTTATGCTAAAGTGTGCTAAAGTGTGCTAAAGTGTGCCAAAGTGTGCTAAAGTGTGTTAAAGTGTATGCTAAAGTGTGGTAAAGTGTGCTAAAGTGTATGCTAAAGTGTATGCTAAAGTGTGCTAAATTGTATGCTATAGTGTGCTAAAGTGTATGCTAAAGTGTGTTAAAGTGTATGCTAAAGTGTATGCTAAAGTGTGGTAAAGTGTGCTAAAGTGTGTGCTAAAGTGTATGCTAAAGTGTATGCTAAAGTGTGCTAAATTGTATGCTATAGTGTGCTAAAGTGTATGCTAAAGTGTGCTAAAGTGTGTTAAAGTGTATGCTAAAGTGTATGCTAAAGTGTGCTAAATTGTATGCTATAGTGTGCTAAAGTGTATGCTAAAGTGTGTTAAAGTGTATGCTAAATTGTATGCTATAGTGTGCTAAAGTGTGTTAAAGTGTATGCTAATGTGTGCTAAATTGTATGCTAAAGTGTGCTAAAGTGTATGCTAAAGTGTGCTAAAGTGTATGCTAAAGTGTGTTAAAGTGTGCTAAAGTGTGCTAAAGTGTTCTAAAGTGTATGCTAAAGTGTGCTAAAGTGTTCTAAAATGTGCTAAAGTGTATGCTAAAGTGTGCTAAAGTGTGTGCTAAAGTGTATGCTAAAGTGTGTTAAAGTGGATGCTAAAGTGTACTAAAGTGTATGCTAAAGTGTGCTAAAGTGTGTTAAAGTGTATGCTAAAGTGTACTAAAGTGTATGCTAAAGTGTGCTAAAGTGTGTTAAAGTGAATGCTAAAGTGTACTAAAGCTATGCTAAAGTAAAAAACAAGGGGAAACTGACCAAGTTCACTGTTAGCTGTACTTGTGGCAAGACTGAGAATGCATGTAAAATCGAGTCTGCATGCAAGTATTTAAACTAAGCATGCACTATTTTGTCTTCTTATGATGCATTGCTTTTGTTTTTCAGCATTTTTGGTTGTTTAGTTTACAGACGTCTGCTAAACAAATTCAGTTGAATGCAAATGCCGTAACGTGAGAGTATCAGTTTGAGATTCTCATGCAAAACTGTTAGCGGTTTCGTTGCGTTCCTTTGTTTTAAAGATGATGTTTGCTTGCATGCATCTTGTATGGAAATATGAACATGAGATGGGATGATAATGAGAGATGTCTGAACAGGAGATGAATGGAAAACTGGTGATTATAAAACAATGACATGAAACGCATGCGGTGGGTTGACAGTACAGTCAGCGTTTGGTGTTTCTAACGGACGTCACGCGCTGAGCGTTTATCAGGGAGACCCGTTTGCGGTGTCTTATCAGCTCACACAGGACCAAACCGTGCCATTCATCGACTTCTGGAAGTCAAACTCTCTTTCACAACTTGCTTTCTCACTCTTACTTGCTTGCTTCCACTTTTCTGTCGTACACACAAACCCTCATAGATCAACTTATCCTCCTCATTCGTCACAGTCACACAGGAACTGATTGAGCCTTATCTTTCTAAGATACATAGCTTTTGTGCTTCACATTCATTCTCTTTATCAGATCAGTCAACAAGCTGTCCTCAGTTCTTCAAGGCAGGACACGCGAGGGCTACGGTGAGACCGGCACAGTGTGTGTGTGTGTGTGTGTGTGTACTCAGCTGACTGAGTTATCTTCACTCATGCTTGTGCAGGGATTACTCATCTCTAGCATGATGTCACTACACTGATATCCAACCTTATAGTCTCAATTAATAATCTCAATTAATCAGACACAAATAATATAGAAGCAACTTGATTTTATTATTTTTACTTCATTATTAGAGAAAATTAGCAAATTATTAAGTATAACTAATATTAGGCCTATATATACAAATGTTTTAGCATTTACACACACACACACACACACATATGTGTAAATAATAAAAAGTATATATAATATTAGTATTATATATATATATATATATATATATATATATATATATATATATATATATGGGTGCACTGTGTATAATTATATATATATATATATATATATATATATATATAATTATACAGAGTGCACCCACATATATTATGTAAAGACAAACTTTTATTTTGGATGCGATTAATCGTTTGACAGCCCTAATATATATATATATATATAGAGAGAGAGAATCTGGACAATTACACTGTAAAAAAAATATTGTTGGTTTAACTTAAAAAATAAGTAACCTGGTTGCCTTAAAACTTTAAGTTCAGTAAAATGGAAAAAATTGAGTTAATACAATGAAAGAGATTGATTTAATCATCCAAAACTCAAAATATTATGTTATCTGAACCACATTAATTATTTAAGTTGATTTGACAAAAGAAAAAAATGTTGTGATTACAAATCATGAACATATTTTTTTTTCCAGTGTAGTTTTGTATTCCTGCTCCTGGAAACAGGATGTGACCGTTTGATGTCCATCCCGTCTTCCTCTTGTGTGTGAAGTGGAAAAGGAAGTACAGCGTGACCAGTGTTGCCCAAGACACACACACATGCCCATACACACACAGTCACACACCCCTCGATCCTTAAAATAACACTGATCCAGCTGTCAAGAGAGACTTTAACAGCACAACAAAACACCTCTGAAACAGACTCTGTCTGTGTGTGTGTGTGTGTGTTACGGATGACACCTTATACACAGCACCTCTTGTGCAGCAGATGGCCAGAGACATAAAACACGATTTGGCTTCTGGGACTCCGGTTTTGGCATTGGGATCATTGTGTTTATCTCACCAAACGGCTAATTGTGTTTCTCTGTGTCTCCGTCAACATCTCTTCAACTAAATCTGTATGCATGTGTGTGTCCTTAAAGCACAATGAAGATTTGTTTGTGATAAACATTGCATTCACTTCTTTACGAAAAGGGATACTTCACACAAAAAAGCAAATTATGTCATCGATTACTCATCCAAATAGAAATGATGTTTCCCTGTGGAGCGTTTTTTTTTTTTTTTTTAAGAATATCCTCAAAATATTGTTGCCACATATGATTTTTAAAAGTTTCTGAAAGAAGACTTTTCTGCTCACCTGCATTTATTTGATCTAAAACACAACAAAATCAGTGATAGTGTGAAATATTATTTAAAATAACTGTTGTCTATGTGAATATATTGTTATATTAGCATCATTACTCCAGTCTGCAGAGTCACATGATCCTTCAGGAATCACTCTAATATGATGATTTAATAAACATTTATGATTATTATTAATGTTGAGGATTCTTTGATTAATTGAAAGAACAGTATTTATTTGAAACAGAAACATCTTGTAACATTATGAATGCATTTACTGTCACTTCTGATCAATTTAATTTAAACTTTTGAACGGTACACTCTAAACAATGCTGGGTTGTTTTAACCCAAATTTGGGTCAAATATAGACAAACCCAAATGTTGGTTTAAAAATGTACAGTTGAAAGTGAAAGTTGGGTTCAAATTTTGAATTACATTTTTAACCCATTTGGGTTTGTCCATATTTGACCCAACGTTGGGTTAAAACAACCCAGTATTGTTTAGAGTGTATGTACGTATGCAATTTTGGTTCAAATATGGACAAACCCAGCCGTTGGGTTAGATTTTTAAATTGCATTTTTAATCCAACGTTTGGGTTTGTCCATATTTGACCCAAAATTGAGTTAAAACAACCCAGCATGTATTTAAGGCACATACGAGATGCATAACTGGAGACATTAGAGACACTGATGCTTCCTAATAATTAATACACAACAAACATTTTTAAAATGCACTTTTATGAAGTATTTGCTGTATATCCACAATAATTCAATCTCCCACAAAATTGCAGGGTTGTTTTAACCCAACTTTGGGTCAAATATTACATTTTTTAATTATATTTTTAACCCAATGTTTGGGTTTGTCCATATTTGACCCAAAGCTGGGTTAAAAAAACCCAACATTTGTAGAGTGCAGAAACATGCTGGGTTGTAATTGCAATTAAAAAATATACAGTTGAAAGTGAAAGTCGGGTTAATTTGAAATTGCATTTTTAACCCAACATTGTCCATATTTTACCCAAATTTGGGTTCAAACAACCCAGCATTGTTTAGAGAGAACTTTTAAATAAGAAACACAGTCATTTGAGCTAAATAATGTGACATTTCAAGTAAAGTTTAATTATGTGTGTCTTTAGTTTGACATTCCCTTGCACTGCGTCGGAAGGTCCATGGAAATCCCGAGAGACTCCGGGACTCTTCCCAGCATCTCGCTCGGCACCAGCGGGTTACAGCCAGCTTCTCCCATAGCAACGTGTGTGACTGCGGTTTATCGTATTCAGATCGCATTTCACTTTAAACTGATTACAGACTGAAAAACAAAATCATTGCATCCTTTTATGATACAACTTTTTCAGATTTGATTTCAGCTTTGGGCCTTTCAGGAGAGCCACTGTTGGCTTCTTAGAGCAACATTAGTTCAGATCTCTCGCCGTCGCTGCTAAAAGTTACAGTTTAGAGGAGTTAGCGAGGACACGCTGATCCTGGATCAGCAAACACTGAAGCGCTCGCCTCGTTCAGGCTCTTCACACATGGAAATGTGCTGTTGGGAATAAAGAGGGTGTGAATGGGCAGGTAAGAGGAAGCTCAGGAAGTGTGTGTAAAGAAGAGCCATCAGTGCTTGCAGCTACACACACACACAAACACACACATTTACATATGTGTGGAGCCAGTCAAACCCCAGATGGCTTTTATTCGGCGGGATTACAGTCTCTTTCTAATGGGACAACCAGGAAAGACTTTTTATTGTTTGGGTAATGAATATTGAGTGTGTTGGAGGACTTCACAAATTGATTATGAAATACAATGAATATTCTGAAATATTTTACAAGAGTGTTACTGGTTTTATGTGTATTTATCCACTTTTTAGCTTAAAGTCAATATTTGTTATTTGCTATTAAATATCAGGGATGCGTCACTCTAAAAAATGCTGGGTTGTTTTAACCCATCTTTGGGTCAAATTTGGACAAACCCAGCCATTGGGTCATATTTTTAATTATATTTTTAACCCAACATTTGGGTTGTCCATATTTAACCCAAAGTTGGGTTAAAACAACCCAGCATTTTTTAGAGTAAATATATATATATAACATCGGTTGGTAGGTAATCTAAATGGAAAGAATGGGGGAATTTATATCAAATGTCCGATTTTGTTTTTGAATGTTAATTTGCCTTATTTTTACATTTAGATAATTTTACCGCAATCTAACGCTGACATAAAGTTAATCTTTAAAACATGCTGAGAAAATGCACTTGTAGCATTCAAAATGATATTATTTGTTTTTAGTTGTATTTACACAAAATGGCATAGAATTGTAATATTTTAAAATAATAAAAAATTATAAATTATATAATGCTGTTGTACAAAAACTTATAACTGTATTATTGTAACTTAATAAATAATAAATAAATAAATCATATATATTATTTATGTATTACTGCATATTAATTAATTAATTATTGATACTATTTTAAAATGTAATACTATTTGATATTTTAATATTTTAGAATATTTATATATATATATATATATATTAATTCATTAATAAAATAATAGATAATAATAATATGTATATTATTCATTTGTGACTTAATTATGGTTACAATATTAACATTTCTACAACATTTTTACAAAAATAATAATAGTGTAATATAATAACTAAATAAATAATATATATATATATATATCATTTATTTTTTAATTTTAATACTATTTTTTGTAAATAAAACTAAAAACAAATAAATAAATGTGCATTTTTCACAACAAAATGTATTGTTGAGATTCACAAAAAAATGTAATTTAATAGTGTTATTAAATTATTGATGTTTTGAAGATTAACTTTGTGATCGTTAGATGTCGGCAAAGGTCATCTAAATTATTATAATATCATATTACTTATTTAATAACTCCTAAATGGAAAAGGCTGATTTTAACATTGGTGTGTGTGCCAGAATAAGAGTGCGTTCTCGAGGTCCGCCGGTGTCTTTGGGATTAAGCGTTCAGTCCAATCAATGTCGCAGTGGTCAGTGTGAAAGTATGTGTGTGGGAACTGTGTGCAGGACAGGGGACGTATACACTCACATAGGGCCGCTTCTATAGACCCTCGTATTGATTTAGCAAGGATTGGACCTATAACTGACCCACAGCCCATTCACACCAGCAGCACAGAGAGAGCGTAACCTTCCCCCACTCCAGGCCAGACGTGTTTACGGCCAGAGCCGGGACCGCTCTTTGAGTCCCTTGTCTGGCATATGGAGCCCTGCAACAAAAGGGCCCTTGTGGAGAAAACACAAAGCAGGTCGGTGCGTTTCCAGAGGGGGCAGTGAAGCCCCGAGGAGAGCTGGAGGGGGGAGGACAGGGCACTCCTCTTCTGATGGGAACAGGAAGACATGTTACAACAAGTCATCCGCACATCGCAAAGAGGACTGGCTGCTTATGACCTCCAATCAGCAATTCACATGCATGTATGAGAGAAACGTGGAGACATTGCTGAGATTTGTCAACAAGCTGTTTGGCATGTTCAGTAACCGATGCATGTGAACAACGACGATCGGGGCAAGTTGTCACAAGATACGTGTTGTTGTTGTTTTTTTTACTCAAAAGCCCAAGCATCTAAAATGTAGAATAAACAAGCATTTAAAATAAAATGAAACTCAATTAATTTAAAAGTATACTGAATGCAATTAGTTGCAATCATCTTTGTGTGTAATTGCACAATCATTCACAGCATTTGCAATGATGATGAAGTCTACTTATTTCCTTATTTCATTAAAGGGTTAGTTCACCCAAAAATGAAAATTCTGTCAGTATTTACTCACCCTCATGTTGACCTTCGTTCATCTTCGGGACACAAATTAAGATATTTAAGATATTAAGATCACTCCTGCATACTAGTCCATAAGCTTCTTGAGGGAATGACTCTTGCTGTCCCCGAAAAGTCATTAAAGACATCGTTAAAATAGTCCAAGTGACTACAGCGGCTCAATCTTAACTTTATCAAACGACGAGAACACTTTTGTGCGCAAAAATAACGACTTTATTTCAGCTATTGGTTTATTTCTCCACCTGCGCGAGTCAGGTTACTAGTTTAATAGCGTAAGCTTCTGTTATTGTACGTCACACGCATCACACACACATGACCAGCGTCGGCCAATAGTGAGCCTACGTGTGACGTAGCTTTACGCAATCACAATACGTTAACTGACTACAGGCTCATGGAGAAGGAAGTGAATAGTTGAAATAAAGTCGTTATTTTTGTTGTTTTTTTGCGCACAAAAGTGTTCTCGTCGTTTGATAAAGTTAAGCTTGAGCCGCTGTAGTCACTTGGACTATTTTAACGATGTCTTTAATGACTTTTCGAGGACAGCAAGAGCCATTCCCTCAAGAAGCCTATGGACTGTATGCAGGAGCGATCTTAATATCTTAAATATCTTAATTTGTGTCCCGAAGATGAACGAAGGTCGACATGAGGGTGAGTAAATACTGATAGAATTTTCATTTTTGGGTGAACTAACCCTTTAATATGATATTATCTGCAAGTATTTTAAAAATATAAGTGCACTCGTAACTTTTTAAAACATTTTGTGCTGTATTACTACACTGTAAAAAAATATTTATGGTTTAACTTAAAAAAAGTGCCTTAAAATTTTAAGTTGATTGAACTGGAAAAAGTGAGTTAATGAAGGAGATTAATTTAACCATCAGAAACTCAAAATTATATGTTATCTGAACTAAATAAATTATTTAAATTGATTTGACAAAAGAAAAAAACGTTGTGATTACTACACTGTAAAAAAATATTGTTAGTTTAACTTAAAAAAAGTAAGTAATCTGGGTTGCCTTAAAATTTTAACTTGATTGAACTGGAAAAAGTGAGTTAATACAATGAAGGAGATTAATTTAACCATCAGAAACTCAAAATAATAACTTATCTCAACTAAATAAATTATTATAAAGTTGATTTGACAAAAGAAAATATGTTGTGATAACAAATCTTGAAAATATTTTTTTACAGTGTATAGGGCTGTCAAACGATTAATCGCATCCAAAATAAAAGTTTGTGTTTACATAATATATGTGGGTGCACTGTGTATAACTATTTTATATATATAAATACACACACATGCTTGTATATATATTAATAAATATTTTCATCTATATACTGTATATAGATTTATATTTAATAAATATTTTATATATAAATCATATTTTTTTCTTAAAAATACATGCATGTGTGTGTTTTTATATTTATAAAATAATTATACACAGTGCACCCACATATATTACATATACATATATATATATATGTAAACACAAACTTTTATTTTGGACGCGATTAATCGCGATTAATCGTTTGACAGCCCGACTATTTACATATTTAAAGCGCCATACGCTGATTCAGTGTGACGGTTTACCTCATAGTGTTCAATGAACAATAACTTGTAGTCGCCAGCTGCAGAACATGTAAATAACCCGACTTCGAGACACATAGCCCTCGTCTCTCAGTATAGCCTAAACTCACTGAACATCTAAATGATCATCTAATGGCGTTTATGAGGAGCTCATGTTGACACGACGGGCCTCCTAAAACATGTTATTTCAGAACCACATTTCGAGTGTGCCATTATCTGTTCTCATCCAGAATCATCATCGTGACTTGGTGCGTTTGTCTTCACAATCATTTACTGTTAAAGGGACTCAGTTGATTAAAGCAGAGAGAGAGAGAGAGAGAGAGAGAGAGAGAGAGAGATGGTCAAAACCTCACAGCTACAGTTTAACCTCCTAACGGCTGCTGATAACCCACTTGTTTTTCTATGTTATGTAAGACGTCTATAAGTAGACCAGCAACTTTCACATTCCTTCCTGTCTGAGATCAAAAAACGAGCAGATTTTACCCCTCTGTCTGGGGTCAGTTTCACAAACGCCTTCGTTAATTCACTCAGCTCACATTTAGTGCCACGGATTAATTCACAGTTTTGCCTATATACTCTCTAAAAAATGCTGGGTTGTTTTAACCCAATTTTGGGTCAAATATGGACAAACCCATCATTTTTAAATTACATTTTAACCCAATGTTTGAGTTTGTCCATATTTGACCCAAAATTGGGTTAAAACAACCCCCTTTTTAGAGTGAACTAATAAAAAAATAGGGCTGGGCAACCAAAATAAAAGTTTGTGTTCACGTAACACATGCATGTATATATTTAAGAAATATTTGCATGTATACACTCTAAAAAATGAAGGGTTGATTCAACCCAAATTTGGGTCAAATATGGACAAACCCAAATGTTGGGTTAAAATTTAATTAAAAAATGTACCGTTGAAAGTGAAAGTTGAAGTTGGGTTAAGATTTTAAATTACATTTTTAACCCAACATTTGGGTATGTCCATATTTGACCCAAATTTAGGTTGAACCAGCCTATACACTGTAAAAAATATTGTTGGTTTAACTTAAAAAAGTAAGTAACCTGGTTGCCTTAAAATTTTAAGTTCATTGAACTGGAAAAAGTGAGTTAATACAATGAAGGAGATTAATTTAACCATCAGAAACTCAAAATTATATGTTATCTGCACTAAATAAATTATTATAAAGTTGATTTGACAAAAGAAAGTATGTTGTGATAAAAAAATCTTGAAAATATTTTTTACAGTGCATTTTTTATATTCATTCATAATTAATGTTATGTATAAATATAAATATGTGATATATTAAGAACACATTTTTCTTAAATATAAACATGCATGTGTGTGTATTTATATACAAAATAATTCACACTACGCACACATATATTATGTAAACACAAACTTTTATTTTGGATGCGATTAATCGTGATTAATCATTGCCCAGCCCAAAAAAATAATAATAATAATAATAATTATACACAACTGTTGAAAAGTTTGGGGTCGGTGCGTTTTTAAAAAGGTCTCTTCTTCTCTACAAGGTGGCATTTATGGGATAAAAATACAGTAAAATCAGTAAAATTGTGAAATATTATTACAATTTAAAATAGCTGGTTTCTATGTGAATAAAAACTAACATGTAATTTATATCCTGTGATCAAAGCTGAATTTACTCCAGTCTTCAGTGTCACATGATCCTCAAGAAATCACTCTAATATGATGATCTGATGCTCAAGAAACATTTATGCTTGTTATCAGTGTTGAAAAAAGTTGTGCTGTTTTATATATATATATATATATATATATATATATATATATATATATATATGCGTAGTCTGCAGATGTGCATGATCTCTATTCGGACCCTCACCGAGGAGCACAACAGCAGTCCCCGAAGCCCTTTATGTGGAGTTATTGTCCTTTTCTAAGCTTCTTTTCTAGCCAAAAGCACATCGTTGTGCAATCTCCTCCATCTTCCCTATTTTGCCTTTTGACACGAGCCTCAAAAGAAGTTATTCAGGCCGGCTGTGCACAATACCTGCAATTAAATCGGCACACACACACTGAGAGTTTGAGTTCAGAATAAAAGACACAAGAGAATGTGTTGCATTCGTGTCTGATATCTAAAACAGTGCTTTCAAAGCCTACTGTAGTATTTTGTACAAAGACAATAGGCTTTAATCTGACTCACTTGCACTTTGTTGGAAACAAATACAAGCAGTTGTGCATCTCCATGCCCATTGCTGTCTTTATCAGTCGCCAAAGAACAAGTGCTCATCGCAGGATTGTGTGAGGTGTTGACGCTCCACTCTGTGATAAGACTTCATTGTGTGTTAAAGGGACAGTGCTGTCTTTTGACCATCCTAATAAGTGAAGTGTCTTGTTTCACGAGAGTTGATGTGGTGAGAAATGCTCGTGCTTTCTTTTCATTGTCCAATGAAACTGCAAAGAATAATAAAACTACCTGAAATGTCAAACTAGAAACATTGCACATGTAAATGTTCATGCATAACAGATTTCAACCATATCTGTCCAAAGAAGACGTTATCAAAACCTTACAATGAAAGTTAATGGGGTCCACAACAGGAAAAGTAAATTACATACATATATATACACATTTGTTTTGCATACAAACTTTCATTGTATGCCCTCTAAAATATGCTGGGGTTGTTTCAACCCAAATTTGGGTCAAATATGGACAAACCCAAATGTTGGGTTAAAAATGTCATGTAAAATGTTAACCTTTCACTTTCAACTGCGTTGATGGATTATGAGTTTAAATGACATTTTTAACCCAACATTTGGGTCAAATGTGGACAAACCCAAATGTTGGGTTAAAATGTCATTTAAAATGTTAACCTTTCACTTTCAACTGCATTGAAGTTGGGTTATGATTTTAAATAACATTTTTAGCCCAACATTTGGGTCAAATATGGACAAATCCAAATGTTGGGTTAAAAATGTCATGTAAAATGTTAACCTTTCACTTTCAACTGCATTGAAGTTGGGTTATGATTTTAAATGACATTTTTAACCCAACATTTGAGTCAAATATGGACAAACCGAAATGTTGGGTTAAAATGTCATTAAAAATGTTAACCTTTCACTTTCAACTGCATTGAAGTTGGGTTATGATTTTAAATGACATTTTTAACCCAACATTTGAGTCAAATATGGACAAACCCAAATGTTGGGTTAAAAATGTCATGTAAAATGTTAACCTTTCACTTTCAACAGCATTTAAGTTGGGTTATGATTTTAAATGACATTTTTAGCCCAACATTTGGGTCAAATATGGACAAACCCAAATGTTAGGTTAAAATGTCATTTAAAATGTTAACCTTTCACTTTCAACAGCATTTAAGTTGGGTTATGATTTTAAATGACATTTTTAGCCCAACATTTGGGTCAAATATGGACAAACCGAAATGTTGGGTTAAAATGTCATTAAAAATGTTAACCTTTCACTTTCAACTGCATTGAAGTTGGGTTATGATTTTAAATGACATTTTTA
Source organism: Pimephales promelas (assembly GCF_016745375.1). Next base: position 1,678,742 of record NW_024121499.1, read on the forward strand.
GCCCAACATTTGGGTCAAATATGGACAAACCCAAATGTTGGGTTAAAATGTCATTAAAAATGTTAACCTTTCACTTTCAACAGCATTTAAGTTGGGTTATGATTTTAAATGACATTTTTAACCCAACATTTGAGTCAAATATGGACAAACCCAAATGTTGGGTTAAAATGTCATTTAAAATGTTAACCTTTCACTTTCAACTGCATTGAAGTTGGGTTATGATTTTAAATGACATTTTTAGCCCAACATTTGGGTCAAATATGGACAAACCCAAATGTCGGGTTAAAAATATAATTTAAAATGTTAACCCAACTTCAACTTTCACTTTCAACGGTACATTTTTTAATGACATTTTTAACCCGACATTTGGGTTTGTCCATATTTGACCCAAATGTGGGTTGAAACAACCTAGCATTAAATGTCTAAATGCCTTCTTTTATGCATGATTAAGACACATTTACTTGGATTGCAGGTCAAACGAGGTCAAACAACCTGCTCAGAAACACACCAGTCTGGTTCTCAACAAACCGCTGTGTAATCCTCAGACTAAACCTTGCTGCTGGAAATCATTGACGCAAAATTAGTGATAATGGATTATTATGTACAGATGACTAATCGGTTTAATGCAGCGGAACGGTCTTGGATCTCTGTAATTAATTATGACACTGCCTTGTTTTCATTCCCCTCGAGGGTTTCCCAGAGACTCCCACCCCTGTGAGGGCGATTTCGGGCTACGATTGCCCACTTGATTTGCCCCATCAAGTATGATGAGGTGTCACGCAATGACATAATGACGCTAGTGAAAATGGCCTCAGGTTAGGAGTCATTTACAGCTGAATACGACATATAGAGGACAGATGCGGATATTCATTTCAGTGTTGCAGACACCCAATGTCAACTATTCTGGGAGATTTTAGTTCAAATATTGACACAAACGTTCAAGGATTGTTCAGCGAATTGTAAGATAAAGGCTCAAAGGTTTGAGTGATAAAGCTATTTTCTCAAAACAATAGCTCTGAATGGTTGAAAAACAACTTTTAATATGCTCAGAGAGCCAGTATTATTTTAATCTCATTGATACACTGGTTTTTAAGTAAGTTAAAAGTTTTCTGAGTTTAGTTGTTTTGACCTTTTTATTAGATTTACTAATTCTTAGTAATTTTAGTTCATCAAGTTAAAATGAAAATGGCCACTAACTGAAATAAAAAAATAAAAAAAAGTTTAACCTGTAAAAAAGGTTGAATTTAGCTACCAATTTTAGAGCTATTTCAGAAGTAAACTAAACGTTTTTTCATGTAGATCCAGCCATTTGTAAAATAATTTACACCTCGTCTGAGATGCACTAAAGTTTGCTCTTTTGTGAAGCCCTCCACAGGACACAAGCACATTTCCCTCACTCTTGAAGGGGTGTGAGCCCAACTCTAAGACACGCCTCTTCAGAAAGTGGGCGGGGTTAGAAGTTTCTGCTTATAAAATGAGATTCCCACAGTGTGGTGGTTGTAACCGAAGCAGAAGTTGTTGAGCAGTTCAACGGATCCTTAACTGCACATAAAGAATCACAACCAGGCATCTCGAAAATGCCCTCAAATTTCCTCACACCCTTCCTCGAGTTGGATGATGAATTTTGCAAGGTAAGAATATGAACTTTGTTTCTTGAACGTAAAAGTTAAGCATTTAAACAGCACTCAAATCAGTTACTATGTTAAGGCGTCATTGTTGCAGTGTAATTATACATCTACACTCTAAATGGTGGGTTGTTTTAACCCAATTTTGGGTCAAATATAGACAAACCCAGCCATTGGGTTATTTTTTTTTTCAAATTAATTTTCTTAATTTGAGTTACTTACCCAAAATTGGGTTAAAACAACTTAGCATTTTTTAGAGTGTAAGGTCTTAGTAATATTAAGCAACTACATGTACTTACTATAGGGTTATGGTAGGATTTGGTTGTGGGTGATTTGCATGCTCTAAAAAATGCTGGGTTGTTTCGACCCAAATTTGGGTCAAATATGGACAAACCCAAATGATGGGTTAAAAATGCAATAAAAAAAATCTAAAGTTGAAATTGGGTTAAAATTTGAAATTACATTTTTAACCCAACATTTGGGTTCAAACAACCCAGCATTGTTTTGAGTGTAATTAAAATGCTGGGTTGTAACCCAACTTTGGGTCATATATGGACAAACCCAGCCATTGGGTTAAATTTCTTAATCACAATTTTAACCCAACATTTGGGTTGGTCAATATTTGGGTTAAAACCACCCAGCAGTTTTAGAGTGCAATAAGGACACTGTAAAAGGAAGCATTACCCAATGTTGTTTCCAACCAGGGTGACTTTCTTTCTTCTATTGAAAAAAAAAAAAAAAAAAACTTTCTACATGCAATGCATGCATGTAATCCGGGACTCTCTTTGTGTGAACGTACACTCTAAAAAATGCTGGGTTGTTTTAACCCAACTTTGGGTTAAATATGGACAAACCCAGCCATTGAGTTACATTTTTTTAACCCAACGTTTGGGTTTGTCCATATTTGACCCAAAGTTGGGTTAAAACAACCCAGCATTTTTAGAGTGTACCCTTCAATGATGTGTGTTTCCTCATGCATTCACTTCTGAGACTTGTGCACAACAAGTACACTGAACTCTCTCTCTCTCTCTGTGTGTTCCCAGAGTTTCCGAGGTATTGACCTTACAGATGCCACACAGAAACGGCGTGTGGTGGGATTCCAGCGCAGACACTCCCTGTGCCCGGTGACTCTCCCCAACTCCAAATTCAACAGCAACGAGAGCACCCCGTGGCCTTTGCCGGCCATCAACCAGCCCTGGATCCGCGAGCAGAAGCCCCAGCTGCCTCGCTCCTCTCTGAGCCAGATCCCCTTCAGGGTGGACCGGTCCGTGAGCATGATCGAGGGTCACGTGAGCGCTTGCGAGAGCCCGACGGCTTGCTCCCTTCCTCCACCGCCCGGCCTGAGCATCAGCAACAGCTCGCTGTCCTCGCCCAAGTCCGCGGCCATGTCCACTCGCTACAAGACGGAGCTGTGCCGGACGTACGAGGAGAGCGGCACCTGCAAGTACGGCTCCAAATGCCAGTTCGCGCACGGCATGGACGAGCTGCGAGGCCTCAACCGGCATCCCAAGTACAAGACGGAGCCGTGCCGCACCTTCCACACCATCGGCTTCTGCCCCTACGGCGCCCGCTGCCACTTCATACACAACGCGGACGAGCAGCAAGGCGTCTCCGAGAGCGCAGAGAAGAGCATCCGAGAGCGACCGCAGCTGCTCCGCCAGAGCGTTAGCTTCAGCGGCTTCTCCTCGCAACGCGGTTTCCACGCCGTCCCGGACGCCTTGGCCTTCTCCCGATCCTCGTCCGTATCCCCGCCTCCGTCCACGGGCAGTCCCGACCTGCTCTCTCCTCTGTTCCCCGAGCCCGGGACCCTAAAGCACGGCCACCCGTTCACGGACCTGGGAGCGAACGGGAGCTTCTACGCCATCAGCGACTCGGAGAGCGTGCGAAACCTGGCGTACGCGCTCACGTCGGCCCTGCAGAGGAGCGCTTCGGCGGACTCGCTCTCGGACCAGGACGACTACACCAGCTCCAGCAGTCTGAGCGACTGCGACTCTCCCGGGGTCGAGGGCAAGCGCCTGCCCATCTTCAGCCGTCTGTCCGTCTCAGACGACTAGACCTGCGCTTGATTCGTAAAAGTGATAGGCAATGTATACTGTTGTATACCCAGTGGGAACTTCACTTTAGGTTTATTTGTATCGGGAATTGTCCTGCAGTGTTTTGTCTGTAGGATGAACTTTCCCTTAGTCTAACCAAAGCCGAGCAACTTAGAGTATATACATCTAGTGTAACGTCTAACCCGCTCCCTGAACTTACATACTGTAGCCTTTAGTTAAGGCGTTTTTACATGGACTGAGTAGTTTGACCTAGTTCTTTGAAAAAAAGAAAACGAAAAAAACTATTTATTGCCTTGTTTTGTATTATGCATCGTGTTTTGCATGCATTTCGAAGGAGGAACAATGTAGATGAGGCTTTTGTGTTTGTTTCTTTTGAGTCTGCTTTGCACGAGCTATCTCTTAGCTTTAACGAAGACCGCGTCTTACTGTTGGAATCTCAGGATCATTTTAAAGTGCCATCGATACACTGTCCTGTATCAGTCCTTCTCAATAATAATACCAGTCAAAACTGTTAATATGCAAGCCAACATGAATGTGAAAATAACAATGTACCAAGTCAAGTTGTGCCATCTTTTGCACTCTTATCTTTTACTTAAGAGGCGAAAGCTGTGAGCGAGTTCTGATGTCCGTAGGTTGTGTTTTATTATTATTATTATTGATGTGGTTTCTCATCCTTTTGCCTTGTGAAAAGACACGCTTTTGCCTTTTGTTAACTTAAAACTTATTTATTTCGTTTTTTCCAAGTGGGAAAACAGTATATTGTGTTGTGCTTTCGTTTCATGTTTGTTTATATATAATTTAAATGAACTGTTTACATTCCATGGGATGGTAATGCCCATTTTCATTATAATATATGGTTTTGAAATAAACTTTCGAGGGAACAAAAGATCATTTGCGGTGCTTTTCTTCTACACTTTTAGAAAAAAAATAAATGAAAGCTGTCACTAGGGGGCTGTGCCTTTTCCAAAAGTAAACTTTTGTCCATTTTAGGTTCTAATATGTACATTTAGGTGCTAATATTTACATTTTGGGTGCTAATTTGTTCATTTCAGGTTCTAATATGTACATTTTAAGTACTAATATGTACATTAAGGTGCTTATATTTCCATTTTGGGTACTAATTTGTTCATTTCAGGTTCTAATATGTACATTTTAAGTACTAATATGTACATTAAGGTGCTAATATTTACATTTTGGGTGCTAATTTGTTCATTTCAGGTTCTAATATGTACATTTAGGTGCTAATATTTCCATTTTGGGTGCTAATTTGTTCATTTCAGGTTCTAATATGTACATTTAGGTGCTAATATTTACATTTTGGGTGCTAATTTGTTCATTTCAGGTTCTAATATGTACATTAAGGTGCTAATATTTACATTTTGGGTGCTAATTTGTTCATTTCAGGTTCTAATATGTACATTTAGGTGCTAATATTTCCATTTTGGGTGCTAATTTGTTCATTTCAGGTTCTAATATGTACATTTAGGTGCTTATATTTCCATTTTGGGTACTAATTTGTTCATTTCAGGTTCTAATATGTACATTTTAAGTACTAATATGTACATTTAGGTGCTAATATTTACATTTTGGGTGCTAATTTGTTCATTTCAGGTTCTAATATGTACATTTAGGTGCTAATATTTCCATTTTGGGTACTAATTTGTTCATTTCAGGTTCTAATATGTACATTTAGGTGCTTATTTTAGGGGCCAAGGAACCAATATGCAACCTTTAGGTACAAAAGTGTACCTTTTTGAAAAGTTACAGCCCCAGTGACAGCTTTTGTACCTTTTTTTTTTCTGAGAGTGTGTATAGTCAACCCCGGTGAAGCTTTGCTTATAACACAAGTATAGTTGCATGTGAATTAATTTTAAACACAACTCCGAATGTTGAATGCTGCTCCTTCCCATCTGCCTCCTCGAAAGAAAGAAAAATGCATACTTGACAGCTCTTTTAATTATTCAAGCTGAAAACACTCACAAAGGACAAGTGAACAGATGAAGGCTTTTGTGTGTTGCTTTGCTCATTGTTCCTGCATTTGTGCATGGGAGACTAAGAAACATCCCACTGTCACACACGGTCATGGACAATAGCCAAAGGTCCCGCAGCCTTTCATTGAGACCAGGCCGGGCAGTAAATGAAATGCAGGGGCATTTCTCACATCAGGGCTCCTTTGTGAGGCGACTCTCTCCTTTTCTTAACAACATCTGTATGCTAATGCCGTGGCAGAAGGGAGGAGTGATTTGCAAGTCTATTGCAGAGCGGTAGGTCTTCGAGCAGCTTACCACACACTGATGGGTACACAAATGCACCCGAGAGCGGGGTGGGGGATTCATTTCACTCTTAGTTCAGATCACCAGTCTGACAACCATTTCAACATCCCAATAGACTCTGGTGGTGTGTTTTAAGAGTTTATATCTCCTTCCTCCAAATCTCCGTAATCCCTGCTACAGACTTCGGCAATCCCACAAGATCAATACAAATGAATGAGGAATTTGTGTAGCGCTTTCATACTGTAAACCCAAAGCGCTTAAAAATCATACCAGGGAATCTCTCCTTAAAGGGATAGTCCACTTTGATATACATTTTTGGTGTGTTTTAGCTTAGCTCAAGGGCATCCAAGATGTAGGTGTCTTTGTTTCCACAGTATTTTCAATTTTTATATTTTTAGGTCAAACCGTTCTTGTCGTTCAGTTATATAATGCAGGTCTATGGTCACCACCTCCAAGTGAAGTCACAGAGAAGTAAATATATAAATACTGTTGGTTTTCTCACACAAACCGCTCGTTTCGTGTCTTAGGCCACCAATGTGTACTTACATTTACGAGTCATTAAATCATGTTTAATCTGGACTTCTCTGTGCTGCTCTTTGAGGTGGTGACCATAGACTTCCATTATATGACTGACAGACAAGAACGGTTTGACCTAAAAATATCAAAATTTAAAATACTGTGGAAACAAAGACTCTACATCTTGGATGCCCTTGAGGTAAGATAAAACATATCAAAAATTAATTTCAATGTGAACTATCTCTTTAAACAACACCAAATCACACTGTACGACACGGATATAATAAACTACCACACAATCCTTCCATTTTAACGACACTGTTGTTGTGTTTTTTAAGTGTTGAGATCTACTCTGAATCTTTCCTCCAAGTGCCTGCAATCCCAACAGGATCATTACAAATCCCACTGTACGACATGGATCTAATAAACTTACGCTACGATGATGACACCTCGATGACGCAAGTTAATATAGAAGAATCATCAACATGCGCTGACATAGAGCAAGATGAATGTGGACGAGGAAGCGAAAAAGGAGATCATCATGGCCTCAGAGAAAAGAGGCCAACTTGGCATGCCAGTTTTGTAAGTGGAGCTTGAGGAAAGTAATTTTAAGTTTTAGTCAGAGCCGGACAGTACTTGAGTACAGTACTTAACCCTCTGGGCTTCTTCGGTCAAAAATGACCGAAAACTGTTACGTTTTGAAATGTTTAATTTTTTTGCTTGATCTGATCGGGCTGAAACTTGGTGACTTTTGTTGTATTACCTATATGAACACACAAAAAAATCAAGGAGATGATTCTGATTTGTTAAAGGGTCGTAAAAAAAAAAAGTCACACTTAGCTTCCTCCCGGTCAAAAATTACCGACATAGGAAATGAATGGGAAATACGAAAAAATAGGAAAACTCAGAGAAACTTTTGGTGGTACAAGCTACAGATCAGCAACTGTGCAGAAAAAAAAGTGTACAGCAATGAAGGGGTGACACTCTAGAACATCAAGAGTGCAAATAAGACCCCCCCCCCACACACACACACACACACACGCACACACATACACACACACACAGATAAACTGGCAAGACTGCACTGAATTTGTAGAATATGAAAAATAAAATAAATAAATGAGAAAAAAATCTTGCTCAAATGTGCACTCACACACACACGCACACAGACATGAGAAATCATGTCTAAACCAACAAAAAGAATCAAAAAGCCTTTCAATGTATTTGAATAGGAAGCTATAGGCAGCCTACAGGCTGTACAGGACATTGCACACATGTAACTATTTTTTAAACCCACTAGGTGGCGCTCTTCTACTTGAATTATTTTTTTTTATTAGCTGACACTCTATTTTGATGTGAAATGTTGTATTTATTGGAAAAAAATAAAAAAATATATAAAATAAAAATATGTATATTAATTCTAATGGAAAAAATAGCTCATAAAAATTATATAATTAATGCAAAGTATCATAAAAAATTCAAAAAATTCTAAATAATAATCAGAAAATATTATAGAACAAAAATATATTTGAATGGTTATCCTGGGAAGAAGAAAAGTTAAATTTTAAGGCTTCGTCCGTTTTTGACCGGGAGGAAGATAAGTGTAACCCATTTACGAAGAAGCCCAGAGGGTTAAGGACAATTTTGAGGTATCGAGTATCATTTTTGGGGAGTACTCATTAATTTACGAGTATATTTAGTATACGTTTTTTTAAATTTAGTATAGGGAAATATTGTACTCTTTACTCCACTACATTTCTATTCTATCCATAACCATGAGTATGAGTTACTACTTCTAAAAGTAGATATAAAATATAGTAAAATATAGCAAGGGGTATCCGTACTTTTACTCAAGTAAGTTAATAACTCTGCCCACCTCTGCTTTTAGTGCAATGTCGAGTTGATCAATACGCCATTTCATGCTGCATTTTCGTTGGGTTGTCAGTAGATGTAGGACGTATAACAGCAAACACACTTTCTGAAAAGGATCTTCTCAGGACTGAGACAACGGCCATCAGAAACCTCCACGACTGCTCATCTTTCGTCTGGGACAGCCCAACATCTTACCGTTAGAAAAAGGGCATTCAAGAGCAACTCACACACACACACACACTTAGTTTGAAGCTACTGCCACCTTGTGGTTCATATGCGGAAAAACACAGGCTCTGTCTGAGATATTCATTACGTTAAAGCTGCAATATTTCTTTGGATATCAATTACAGTTTGGACAATTACAATTTTCAATTTCAATTACAATTGCTTGGACACTAAAAGTGGAGCTTGAAGCTCACTCAGTGAAACTATTCACTCACGTACCCAATCTTCAGAGTACGAGCACATTATAGCCTATAAGCCAGCTCCTTGTTTCCTGTCTGCCATTATTGGCCAAATTGATTAATTCAGGTGTGTCTGATTATTGTTGCCGTGACTACTGAGGTCAGGTACACCTGCATTAATCAATTTGGCCAATAATGGCAGACAGGAAACAAGGAGCTGGCTTAAGTTTAGGAAGTAGTGCAGCTGTGCATAAAGCCCCTTGGCTTATGCATATGCAGTGTGTAAATACAGTTGAAACTAAAAAAAAATTGAATATCGTGCAAAAGTTCACGTATTTCAGTAATTCAAAATAAAAGATGAAACTAATATATATATATATATATATATATATATATATATATATATATATATATATATATAAATATATATATTCCAGAGGGCCGACATTTCTGTAGGCTATTTAAAATCCTTTATTTATTTTTATTGTTGTCATGTAATTAGGGCTGTCAAACGATGTTTCAGAAAACATGTTATTAATCAAATGGGGAAATAAATGTTTTCTCAGTAGTACTTTGGGCATCTTGTGTTCATGCTGAGAACGGATGCAGTTCTCCTCTCGACCACACGAGGTCAGCAGATTTTAAACCAGAGTCAAATATCACACATCTCTCCCACTGCCAAGTACTAACCCGCCTATGGTACTAAGCGTAGATATCCATAATAAATGCTAGAAGTCTCGTCTGCTGCTGGCAAATGGGGGTCCACGTCCGCACCTGGCGGCCATCTTGCCACAGGCAGCTCGCTCACTCGTAACATGTGTTTTAATGGTGAGTGTACTTTTTAAATAACCATAACTTGCTCGATTTTATACCGATTTTCAAACGGTTTGGTTTGTTATAAACGTTGGAGATGTATGACACTGAAAACTTACGAATAATAAGTGTATCAATAAATAATCATCCAGAATTATAGCCACGTTAATGACGTTTGTATAAGAAACTAAACCGTTTGTAAATCCGTCAGGATTTAAACGAGATAAGAGTGTTTGTGTTCGAGCTGATCACTCGATTTACCCGCCAGAAAGACAAGATGGCCGCCGGTGATGCCGATAGACTCCGCCGTAAGACATCTAGCCTTTCTTAAGTTATGATTCTCTATTTCTCTGATGGTTCATCATTCTTTGTCATGCCTTTTCTTGCTAATTAAAGCAATGATTCAGGGTTTAAGGCAAGACAGGGTGATTTTTTTTAGTAAACGATATCCACATTGTTTCCCCGGTTGATTAATCACCTTACATCAAGACAATTGGTTGTGTTAGAGGTTTTCTGAAATGTTAATTTAAAAAAAAAAAAAAAGGTAGGTAGGTAGGTAGGTAAATAGTAAATATTAACTCACTCAATAAACAATACTTTTGTTTTGCTGACAGTGGGGATTTTTGGATACCTCTTTTTTTTTGTCTATAATTAATTTATTGATGAATTCACTTTTGTTGTCTTAACTTAGGACTGTTTGGCGATCCAAACAAAACATTTCATGGTAACATGCTGATATTAATACCCCAACTGCTTATGTTTCTGTAGCCAACATCAGTTTTATCAGCGTTTACCACCGGTTTGTGTGTTCACTGTAAAGACACAGGGCAGTTATGATCACTCACGCAGATCTGTGCAGAATTATTATAATGTAGATGGTAGACCACCATCAAACTATATGCTTAAATTGATTAAAACTTAGTAGGCTTATATCTACATTTATTTATAACTAAAATACCTTCTATAACCCACAGTAATATATAAAATAGCCTTGAATTCAAAACTCCTGAGAGCATGTTTATTTCATGTACAATTTATGAAAGAAATCTGCAATTGACCCTGAAATGTATGAAGCTAGTTTGTTTTGTAAAAACTTGCATTAAGCATGAAGGTCTGACCTCAAGAAAGACTCTTTATGCACCTGTTAGTGGCAACAAGAAAGAGCACATTACTAATATTGAAGCAACACACACACACACACACACACACGGTTTGTGCGTCAGGCTACGGCGAAGGGTATATGATACGCGTCTGTGCGTATGCTACACCGTACCTACAAAGAAGTATAAATTGGCCTTTAGCTGGAGAGAAACCTTTTTCTTAAACCATTTTCTTGCACAAAATGAATTCAAGCACTTTCAAGGACCTTGTATATGTTTTTTTTTTTTTTTTTTTAAACTTTTAAGGATTTCAAGGACCCGTGAATACCTTGGTAACTGAAATCTGCTGCATAGTTTAGACATTCAAGCATCACTTCATTCAATACATGTTTATGTGCAGTATGAGTATGTGCACACATCAGCAACAGATGTATATATATATATATATTATATATATATATATATATACTTAGGTTACAATGCATGGATGGAAAGGAATATTATATACAGACCCGGTCAATGGTTTAAGGTTGGTAAGATGTTTTTTAATGCATTAAAAAATGCAATGTTTTAACTGTACTAGACATGTAATGTTGCCCTCTTGCTGGTCTGATTGCTTATTCAAGTCGCTTTGGAGAAAAGCGTCTGCTAAATGATTGAATGTAAATTCAAGTCTGCAATGTAAAGTCTGCATTTATTTGCTAAAAAAAAAAGTAAAAGTTGTGAAACATTATTACAACTTAAAAACAGAGGTTTTCTGTGTGAATATATCGTAAAATGTAATTTATTCCTGTGATCAAAGCTGAATTTTCAAGATCATTACTCCAGTCTTCAGTGTACGATGAAAACAGAGAGCATTGAGCAACAGGAGGTCAAGAGCAGTCAGGACAATTGCAAGTTCCCCTTCCCTCTGAAATTCCTGCATCATCAAAACACAGTTCCTGACGAGTGAAGCTTTGGGCCATACTGTGGATCTTGATCATTTGATTCATATTTAAAGCCTCCATGAAATATGGATTTGTTTTATGTAATATTACAGTGTTCAATATATATTATTTATCTACACATTTTTTATTTATTTTTTTATTCATGTGCCTCGTAATCTTGAATCAGAATATCTATCCCTCAAAATTAAGTCACACATACTGTATGGTTGGCATCCATAAAGGCTAATTCTGACTCTGGGTCTTCGTTCCTCATATCTGGTTCTGGGTCTTTAACTGTTAACCCCTAACATCGTGGCAGTGAGTGAATTTGAAACTGAGACACAGCTGTAAAACTAAAGCAGTAAAACAGGTTTCTATAGATGGACAGAAAATGATTTTTTTTCTTCTCTGATCAGTAAATCAGAGGAGAGCGGGACACAACCTAACGCATTTTGGTTTTGGCTCAATTAATTAAAAAATAATGAGGTTAGATGAATACTTTTCTTACACAAGCAACATACACATCTCTGCTACAAATGACTACTTAAAGTTTTTTTCTAGGACCTACCATTTTCATACAGTTGCACTGAAAGTGACAGAAGTGCAAATGTTACAACTTACCCCATACGCGGGGTTAATTGTAACGGATAGATGGGTAAGTTGTAACACTTAACATAATTCAGGACTATTTTATTTGTATAGTTTGATATTGTTTGTGCATCTGTATAGACAGATATCCATACATCCATCCCTCATCCAATCATCCTTTTGTTATGGATCAATATCATGGATAGAGACATAGAAAAGGGCTGCATAGTTTTGCAATAAATAATAATAAATAAAATTATAAATATTGTAATTGCAATTAAATTAGATTTGTGTGTGGCAGCTGCATGTACAATTATTATTATTAATAATAATAACAGTAATAATGGTTTATTGGGTTTATTGCATTAATAACAGGCCATATTTTTAATAAATAAACAAGTTATCATTCATAGTACACGAAATTTTAAACATTTTAAATTCCAACATTGTTTCTGAAAGTCTAACAAAGTTAAATACTCAAACCTGAAAAGTTTTGTGGCTCCGTTTTCATTTGATTATCATTGTACACTTGGCGGCTTAGTTGTAACACTGCGTTACAACTAACCCCGCTGTGCATTGCATATTTTAAACCTAGCTAACAGTCGATAGGAATTGCGGACATGTTTTAAAACGGTGCTATGTTTGAGCCAACAAGACAGTGATTAAGGCAATATAAAGTTAGATTTGGAAACGTATACACCCAACTCAGAAACCGAAAAAAAAACCTATGATGAAAAAAATTACTTTCATGGTGTCAAAACACTCTTTGTCCAATATCTTCGCGAAATATAATCAAAACTTTCCGCAAATTCGCGGGAGACCGTCTTCTGGCAGCGAGAGAAAAATAGCGGAAAGACGGCCTGCTTGATCCTGACGAACTATGTAAACGGTCCGTGTTACATTTAACCCCGCGTTAGGTTGTGTCCCCTATCATTTTTCTGATGGTTCATCATTCTTTGTCATGCATACTTTTATACATTTAAGAAAAACCAAAAGGGCTTATGGCAAGAAAGGTGAACAAGGTGACAGTGAGCAGAGCTTACATATCAACTGTCTGGAAATGAAAGCAGTTGGTTTCTTTCAAACCTCAGGGATTGCAACATGTCGGTGGTGGCCTACATAAATCTCCAGGGGGCATCAGTTCAGGCAAACTGCATGCAATGGCAAGAGACCTCCTCCTCTGGGCACAAGCCAATCCTAGCTCTCTGAGAGCAGCACACATCCCGTGCATCCAAAGTTTGGGCCCGGATATGCTCTCACGGGGCAACACTCCCCTAAGTGAGCGGTCCCTGAACCCTCTGACGGTCAGGCTAATATGTTAGATGTTCGGTAAGGCCGAAGTCGACCTTTTTGCCTCGAGAGCCAACACCCACTGCAGGGTGTTCGCTGGCTCAAGCCTGGCCCAACCGCCCCCTTTATAGAGCATTTCACAAGATGTAAACAACACTGGTCCAGAAGCACTTCCTGTTTCAGTTTGTAACTGTTTTCTTTATTTCACATGTAAAGAAAACATCTTAAAGATGTTTGTTTAACTTTTTGATTCAGTTTTAAATGTTTTGTTGGTTGTATTTTATCCCAGCTTTTATGTAGTGTTAAAAAACTGAAACAGGAAGTGCTTCTGGACCAGTGTTGTTTACATCTTGTGAAATGGTCTATACTTTCCCCCCATCTCGATGATCCCACAAGTCATCGAACGGGTCAGAGAGAAAGGATGCCCAGTCCTTCTGGTGGCTCCTCTCTGGAAATCCAGACCATGGTTTCCGGAGCTGATTCAGTTCTCCTGTCTTGTTCCAATGACACAGGCCAACGCAACCATATGGCATCCCCGACCCAGCCTCCATGTCTGGCCCCTAAACGGGTACCCGAGGATCTGGATAAACCTGGACTCTCCGTCCGCGCTGTTCTGTTTCAGTGGCCAGATGAATAGTGGATGCCATTTCGATGGCTTATTATACCTCAGTTGGTCAGCTTTGCCCTAAAGGTGTCAAGGCCGATTCGACCAGAGGCATTGCCTCATCATGGGCTTGGTCATCTGGTTTTCCCATTCAAGATATTTGTGATGCGGCCGGCTGGTCCTCGCCTTCCACATTTATGAAGTTCTATAATATGGAGGTGCCTTCCCCGCAGGCTTCCCCGAATCCAACATGAAAAAGTTACTCCTGATGTCATGGAAAGGACCAGAAATACCCACCGACAAAATGTGGCTTCGGGACATGTCCAATACTCTACATTTGGAAAAAATTAGATATTTGTTGAAGGACAATCTCCCAGGTTTTTATAAGATCTGGCAACCCTTTATAGATTTCTTACAATCAGTATCTGTATAAATACTTATTTCCTTTTACTTTATTCATATAAATTAGTATTGTACTTTCTGCTACAAAACTTTATTCTACTTGTGCTTTGTCTGTTTTTTGTTTTTGTCAATATGTACAGTTATATAAAAATATTTGAGCCTCTCCTGTATTGTTGATCGAAAACTGTATAAGGTATATGCTCAATAAAAAACTTTACAAATTAAGATCCAACATGGGCTGGTCTTGTCTACAAAATTATCGTGCATAATCATATAAATATATATATATATATATATATATATATATATCGCCTCGGACGGTTATAAAATTGTACAAAAATTGTACAATTGTATGGTTTTGTTAGTACATTCTGTTAGTTACTGATATATATTATTCAGGCCCAACAGAGTCTCATCTGTTTTATATATATATATATATATATATATATATATATATATATATTATATAATTGGGTTCTGGCTTGTTCTGTTACCTCAGGGGTCCTCAGTTGTTACTTTGGGTGTTACTCAACCAGTTACTTAGGGTGCAGTGTTTTGCATATAGCTATGCAATACTAAGTGACCGTTCGAAAGGGAACTACTCGGTTACTATCATAACCTCATTTCCCTGAGAGAGGGAACTAATATTGCGTAGCCGGTCGCACTATAATTGGTGAAGTTGTCGCTTCAGTCGTATAAACCTGCTATAACAGCCCGATCTCATGAAAGTTCGTGTATATGGCACGAATGTCATTTCTCGTGGCATTTATACGCCAAAAACAGTTTTTGCGTGTATTTGGCACGCGATTTTCGCGTACATATGATACGCACTTTTTTGCGTATAATACGCACGAAACTCCCCCCCCCCCCCCCCCCAAACCTAACCCAGGGTTTTTTAGTGCGTACCATATACACGAAAAAAACACTTTTGGCGTATAAATGCCACGAGAAATGACACTCGTGGTATAGATACGCATCTTCATGAGACTGTGTTGGCTATAATGGTGAAATCGTGGAAAATGAGTTTCTCCACTGCATATGGCTACGCAATACTCGTTCCCTCTCTCAGCGAACTGAGGTTACCCAAGTAGTAGCCGTATCACACTGTGAAGCCACAGGGTGGTTATGGTCAGGCAGATTTCTGCAGAATAAGCCATTATATTATTATTATTATTATCCAGATGGTTGGAAGACCACCATCAAACTAGTATGCTTACATTCATTTAAACTTTACTTAGTAAATCCACATTTATTTATTATTGAAGTTACTTCTCTAAAACCCACAGTTAACTAGCCTTGCATTCAAAACTCATGGGAGCATGTTTATTTCATGTGAAATGTATGAAAGAAAAAAAACTGCCCCGTCCAATAATTGACCCTGAAATGTATGAAGCAAGTTTGTTTTGTAAAAACTTGCAATTAAACATGAAGGTCTCTTTGTGCACCTGTTAGTGGCACCAAGAAAGAGTGTGTTACTAATATTGAAGCAACACACACACACACACACACACACACACACACGGTTTGTGGTTACCATGACAGGAAATAGGCAGCCAAAGTGCAGTCATAGCATCCGGACAACACCCCTTGCTAATAAATAAATACATTGACATTAAAAAATTAAAATATAATTGCACTGTGCATTAGAAAAACCCAAAACGTACAAAAGACAGCTGGGCGATTACAGTTGAGATCATTCATATTGTGCAATGATGAGGCTGCACAACACGTGTCCATTGGTTTATTATTACGTGTGTGCAAATTGGCTCTCTGAGCTTCTGTCCGTGGCCGTTCCTCTTATCTGACCAGGTGGAAGGTGAGCCAGTACATGAACACGGGCTGTGCTGCAGCGATGGCCATGGTCAGGTACATCCGCAGCTGGTTTTTGGCCCTCCGCGGTGTACCTAAATCATCTAAACAACCTATTCCAGGTGATACCTGGCTTACTTCTGAGAACGGTGTTTATGAATAATTGTGATTGATATTGGTGCAATTGTTAAACCATTAAAGGGTTAGTTCACCCAAAAATGAAAATTCTGTCAGTATTTACTCACCCTCATGTTGACCTTCGTTCATCTTCGCAACACAAATTAAGATATTTAAGATATTAAGATCGCTCCTGCATACTAGTCCGTAGGCTTCTTGAGGGAATGACTCTTGCTGTCCTCGAAAAGTCATTAAAGACATCGTTAAAATAGTCCAAGTGACTACAGCGGCTCAATCTTAACTTTATCAAACGACGAGAACACTTTTTGTGCGCAAAAATAACGACTTTATTTCAACTATTCGTTTATTTCTCCCTCTGCGCGAGTCGGGTTACTAGTTTAATAGCGTAAGCTTCTGTTATTGTACGTCACACGCATCACACACATGACCAGCGTCGGCCAATAGTGAGCCTACGTGTGACGTAGCTTTACGCAATCACACTACGTTAACTGACTACAGGCCCATAGAGAAGGAAGTGAATAGTTGAACTAAAGTCGTTATTTTTGTTTGTTTTTGCGCACAAAAAGTGTTCTCGTCATTTGATAAAGTTAAGCTTGAGCCGCTGTAGTCACTTGGACTATTTTAACGATGTCTTTAATGACTTTTCGATGCCAGCAAGAGCTAAGAACATTCCCAGAACATTCACTAACGTTCTTTAAAAGTTGTGTAAATGTTAGGACAAAACATTATTAAAATAATGTTTTCGGAACGTTCATATAACATTATTAACGTTCTTGTAACGTTGAGAGAAAACGTTCTTAGAACAACGTTCTTGGAACGTCTTTATCACGTTATTTGTATTTGATGAACGTTCTCATTACGTTGATAAAAACGTTCTTAGAACAACGTTATCGGAACGTCTTTATCAGGTTATTTGTGTTTGATAAACGTTCTCATAACGTTCCAGCAACATTATGCTAACCTTAGGATAACGTTCTAACAACATTATGCTAACGTTCCAGCAACGTTCTGCAAACATTAAGACACCGTTCCAGCAACGTTAAGCAAACTGGACATTTCCACGTTTTTAGAACATTTTAAATAACGTTCCCACAACCAAAATGGAACGTTAGAAAAACGTTCTCAGAATCTTACTTTGTCATTCCCTCAAGAAGCCTACGGACTAGTATGCAGGAGTGATCTTAATATCTTAAATATCTTAATTTGTGTTGCGAAGATGAACGAAGGTCAACATGAGGGTGAGTAAATACTGACTTTTGGGTGAACTAACCCTTTAACTTATATTTATAATTTGTCTTTCAAAAAAGATGTATTCCGAAGCAAAATAAAAATGTCTAAAGTCATACCACTATTACCACTATATAAAGTTGGAGAGAGAAATCAATTCACGAATTACAGGCCATTGTCTTACTCTCGCAGTTTTCTAAAAAAATGTATGCAAGGTTATTATGCGGGAGCCAGTGGGAGCTGACTCGAACATGGTTGAGAACTTGGTTCCCGTTTTAGTGTTACACTTGATAAAAGCACAATTCATGACCGTGCTTAATTGATTATTTATGTGAATGCGATGTAACTGGGAAGGGCGACCTGGACAATTTGTTTTTTGACATTGTTGAGTTGGACCAGATGCAGAATCTCTATATAACGCACTGAAAAACAATCTTCAAGTGGCTGGGATGGATGCAACGTTTCTTCGGAAAAATTGAATAAGCACAGCCACAGACAGTGCTGCTGTCCTAACCGGGACACAGACAGGACTCATAGAAAGACTGAAACTGATTTTCCTCAACTTCAGGCAGTACACTGTGAAGAATTAGCTGTGAATGACTCATTGAAAGTGGTTGCAGGGTGTTTCCTCTCCAAACTCTATGCAATTTTTTCCATCAGTCCACAATAAAACGCAAGGGAGTTGGAGCTTCAGAGCTAAACATGCAGATTCTTAAAATCAATAAGATAGGGGCAAGCAGTTTCAACACTGCAAGGATTTTCTTGTGTATACTTTTCAACATATACTGGTTTGCTAAACCATCTGTCATCCACCGGGTTTGTCAATGGCTGCAAGGACTCTCCTTTAAATTGCAGAGACAGGACACTTCTCTAGTTGATGCAAACCGTTTCATTCTCCAAACAATTGAGGTGCTCTCTGCCATGAAAGACCGAGGGGGAACTGAAAATACAGCTCAAAGTGGTTGTTCTCACCAAAGCCCCATGCAATCGTTAACAATCTCCCCAAGCGTCTCCCCGACAGTGACCTGTTGACTATGTTGAAGCCAATGGATCAACACTTTTGGCCTGAAGAGAGAGCAAAGAAGTATATTTCAAGTTCATTTTATGTAGTAATGTTCAAGTATATTTTTAAGTATACATTATGTATAATGTCACTATGTACTAGTAAACTTGTAAGTGTACTATTTTAATACCGCTTGGGACTAAATTGGCCCACTTTTAGTACATAAAAGTATATGTTTAAGTGTACTATAAGTGTAACTAGTTCATAATTATGTATCTCATGTGTACTGCAAGTGAATTTATGGGTATACTAGTAGTTAACTTTTTTACTGTAATACTTATACAAGAATACTTAATTATACTTTTAAGTATTTCTGGATCAAAAGATTGAGCTCAAGAACAGGACAAATTTACTTGCTTTTCTCTCAGTATAAGTCAAGTACACTTAAGTGTAATTTGAAGTATATTTCTGAGAACTATATACTTCTGAGAAGTACAGGAAAAATAAACTGAAAGTATACTTTCTTTAAAGAAGTATACTGGCACACTTGAATAAACACTTTTTCGTAAGGGAGAACTGAGCATGAGGTTGCGACCTTTGCAAAACTACCCGGAGTGTCCGCTACTGAAGCAGTCAGTGAGTTCAGAGACTCAAAACAGGGGAATCGTTAAAAAGACGTATTGTGGTAAGCAACACTGTTCTCCTTGCCTCTGCGGAGTGCGAGACAGGATTTTCTGCATGCAAAGACACACTCTTTCACACCAGAAACAGACTGTGTGCCAAGAGCCTTTCTGCATTGTTGTTCGTGGACTTGAATGGCCCACCCCTCGACAGATTTGATCCTGCTCCAGTCGTCCAATCCCGGATAAAGGCAGGACATCGGACGTCAGCATCATGGGTCAGGACCACAGCCTGCTGAAATCAGACCACTTTAGTCCATTTTCTCTGTATAATGGAAGGCTAATTATTGGCTTTTACTGTTTAACTGGCCATTGTGTTCTCCCATTGTGTAAGATTTAGGCGATTACGATGAAAAATATCACTGAATTGCACAGATCAGCACCACAATTGAGAAAGGTCTTTGTCTAAATCCTATCTACAACAAAGTCCAAAACATGTCATGTAGATATTTCAATATTAGAAATGAGTAACCCAATTGTAAACTCTTGGGTATCACCTGTGGAGTATACCACAGGGGTCAATATTGGGTCCACAATTATTTATCATGTACATAATGACATAGGCTATGTAGGGTGACTAACCTCAAATCAAAATTTGTGATTTTTTTGCAGATGATATTAATATTTTTTTGTTCTGGGAAAGCGGCTTTTGGAGGTGGTCACAGCAGAAATTAATAGGTTAATAATAAATTGGTTTCACTTAAAAGATTATCGATAAATGTAGATTAAACCAAACCTATGACATTTGGCAATCTTAAAACTGTCACGTAAGTAAAAGTATTGATTAATAATGTCAAAATAGAAAGAGTGTACGAAAATAAATTGTTGGATGTGATTCTGGATGCCAAAATCTGTTGGAAACCCCAAAACAAAAATAGTGCAGAGTATTGGAGTAATGGGGAAAACAAGGCATGTATTGAGTAAAAAGGCACTTTATATTTTGTATTTTGTATTGTTCACAAAACCACGTAACACACATTAAGGTGGTTTTGGTACAAAAAAAGAGCAATTAGGTTAGTAAATAAAGTAGATACTGAGCATACTGTAGGCTATGTAAAATTGAATTCTATAAAATTTAATGATCTGGTTAAATTTAGGACTGCATAATAATCTATAAAGCAAAAAAATAAACATCTGCCGGGAAACATAAAACGACTATTCACAGACCGGGACTCGGGTTATTTGAGGTATTTAAATTTGTTTAAGTTCAAAATGATGTGTATTGGTGCTTTTGAGGTTGCTCAAACCCTAAACCAAACCCCCAAAAGAAAGTGAAAGTAAAAACTTTTGACGTTGAACTGTGACTGTTATCTCAGAGACGAGGAGAGCGGTTCTACGCGCTGATAACGGTAGGCTATAATATAACGGTCTTATTTATTTTCTTAATATTTCTCTTGTGCCCCTTAGCCTAGTGAAAAATGAGAAGAGAAGTAGTATGTGTCAAACAAGTGGTTTTTGAAAAGAGGAAGCAAATCTAGCTAATCCTCTAGCCATATTTTCCTCGCTGTTCGTCCGTTGTGTGATCCGTTATACAAAGATTAATCCAACAAGTGTCGTGAAAACATTCTCTGACTGGTGTAAACAGTAGCTAGCAATAGCAATGAAGGAGGCTAATACTGTCTCTTTTTCTTCATCTTTTTTCCCCCCCAAATATGACACTCTGTAAGATCCCTTTTCTGGAAAATAGTCGGTATTTATTTTACAATAAATTATAGTTCAAATAGGCTAATTAAATTAATCGCCTATTTTGGTTTGATGAGGATACGGAGCAATTATTGTGATTATTATTTATTTATTTTTATTTTTTATTTGTTTGCTGGTCTTTGAGAAACGTGAGTCGTTGTTTTGCACAACAGAATAGGAAAGACACTTAAGCACATGAAAATGTTTGTTGAAAACTCACACCGGGTGTTCGTGGTGAAATTAACCTTTTTCAGCAAATTAATACAAATAAATAAAACATCTCTAGTTAACTAGCAGAGCACTAATTTCGTTCGTTTGTTAAAAAAGAGACGATCTAGCGTTGAAATGTGTTGTTTTTGAAGCGATCAAAGTGCACGTTGACTCTGCAATCAGTGGCGCGGATAACCTGAGTGTTCTTGTGTCTTCATTCGGATTAGCGCTTTAATCCGTTACGGAGAATAGGCTATTCGTTTCAGTGAAATTACAAAGTAAAATGCACACAAAAGTGTCCTTGCTGCAGGGACCCTGCTTGAACCACTGGTAAACGTAATCGGGTTTAATGAGAAACAAAAGTAAGAAAAAAATATACGAGTGCAATACAACCCGGAACATCTGACACAAAAGTTCTGCCACTGAACCATTGAAGTGCACGTGTGTTCTCGACGGATCTATTCACGTGAAAATTCTTGCCACCATATTAGATCTCAATAAACGACAAATTAAATTAATTGGCGAATTAAATCAATTGGTGGGCATCGGTATTATTGTAGACCAGGGATAACATTTTTGACCTCTCTGTCTATCTTGGAGTAGGCTAGCTACTTTTAAGCCAATGTGTTCAAACTGTGATTCTAGTTAAGTGTCTGTTATCAACTGACATCACAACTTTTATATTTGCAACACAAACAGAAAATGCATGGTTTAGTTCCAAACTCGAAGCGTGAAATGTTACCGTCACCCTATAGGGTTAGTTGTAACATATACCCTGTGGTGAGATGTAACATTATGAGATCCACCGGGGTGATATGTAACATAATGAAATAAGGATTTTGACAAAAAACAACAACAAAAAAGCATCAAAAAACAAGGATTTGGACAGCTTTTTATTCAACACTGATTTTTCAAAATGTGTCTGTGTGTGTCAAGATCTTAGTCATAGTAATTGGCCATTATTAATCTAATGTTTCATTGTTTAACATTATTAATGTAATGTTTAATTGTTGTTACAACTAGAGTCATATAGCCATGAACAGGCAAAACATTAGCACTAACAACTTGCATGAAAATATATACACAAACACACAATAAATGTAATTTAAATTTCATGAGTTTAACTAAAGCAGAAATTCCCATAACAACAACAAAACAAAAAAAGTAAAAAAAAGATACCTCAAAATTGTTCTTTCCACTCTAACATCTGCTGTGTTTGCACAGGACTCTACTTTATTACATGTGGAATAAGGACTAAACTGAGCATGTGCAAAGTGAATCAGGGGATTTATTGTTCCTGATTGGACAGATTGGAATTGTCACTTTTTGATCACTGCTGAGCACCATACGTACGATGTAGGCCTCCAATTGTATTACTGAAATGCTGGAAAGTATTTACAAGAACAATCTACGCCGTCATTGTGACAGACTGACAGTAAAATATAATACAATTTTAAAATATGTAGGCTAGTTTGGATTATTTTCTACAATACTCCATTAATCCTAATAAATGCAACTATTTCTGAAGTGTTTATTTGATAAAGAATACCATTTTCTTACAAGACGCAATGAAGCAGCTGCTGCTCGAGTGAATTATTGATTCTCTAGCCATTGTTATCAACAATGGACATGACAGAACCTAATAACATCGCATGTAAGAAGGTAAGACAGAAAGACAGACAGAAGCTAGACAGCCTGCTCTAGGTCTGCTAGCTGTTGCGTTGACAATAAATACAAAAATTAAGGAACATTTTTTGGCTTCATATCTCGAGAAAAGATGACTTTACCCGTAGCGTAAGCAACTTACGCAATATCCGTCCCCTCTTCTAGAGAACCAGGGTTACATTGAGTTACTGAGTACGTTTTAGTTCGTGTTTTAGCTAAAGTCTTAACACTTATGAAAGTGTATTAAACAAAATGAAATTAAATTGTGGCAAAATATTCAACAATTGTGTTGCTTTTGCTCATTTTAAAACAGTAAAACAACACAAAAATGTATTTCTTTGAGTCTGACTGTTGTTGTGGTTATTTTGTGCCAGAGTTCACATCCCAGCCACAAGTACATTGTCCATTAAAGCCAAACCATAAAATGTGTTTTTTCTTTTCCCTAGGGAAACGCGATGGAATATGACTAACTGAAGAGTGTATCAGAAGCAATCACTTTTAAAATGAGGATTATACCGGTGATCTGTGGTTTGGTCCTCTTTATTTTTATACTTCTGATATACTTAAACAAACTCTTCATCCCCAAACTCACACAGAACTTACCCAAACCCAAACAGATCTACCCCAAACCCAAACAGATCTATCCCAAACCCACACAGATCTTCTCCAAACCCCCACAGATCCACCCAAAACCCACACAGATCTACCCCAAACCCACTCCGAAAGCATGTGGCGTTCAAGTGGAGGACGATCCTGGGATTAAAGTCGGGAGCCTTCACACATATGTGATCGGCTCTTATATGGATCATCGTTTCAACATGAAACAGATAAAGATGATTGCTATCGTTCTCCGTGATGAGAAGGTGACGTACAGGTGTGTGATGTGCTGCGAAGGGAGGAACGTGACTTCACCAGCCGAATACACTATTCACTACGACCACTTTGGTTTTGAGTACGGCACTGCCACTATCACATGCCAGATCCATAGCTCGTGTTCGACACCGACGCATGTTGCGTTAACAGCCAGTGAGATCTCGGACAGCATAACATCCTTCCAACCCATTAGAAACAGAGACGTTCCAACAGTCTTCCCGTATTCGTTTACAGTCTGCATCTCTGTCATGTATGACTACGAGAATGTGCTGGGATTAGTCCAGGCGATGGAGATGTTCAGACTGCTTGGTGCTCAAAGGGTGGTGATATATAAAACCAACTGTGATTCAGACATACAGAAGGTTCTGGACTACTATGTGAAAAGTGGTTTTGTGGAGATCATCCCATGGACGATTAAAAAGCACATCGATGTGTCTAATGGCTGGAGGAAGAGTGACTCACCAGGTCAGCTGCATTATTATGGGCAAATTCCTGCACTTAATGACTGTGTTTATCGTTACATGTACCAAAGTCACTATCTGGCTCTACATGACATGGATGAGTTCATTCTGCCTCTCAAGGTGAAGAGCTGGACAGATCTGTTGCGTGAGCTTGAGAACACGTATGGCACTAATGTGGGCTTTGAGTTTGAGAATAATGTATTCCCTTGCACAGCAAACCCTGATTATGAACAAAAAAAGTGGAAACATGTAAAGGGTATTAATATTTTAAAGTGTAAAGAGCGAGTTCCAGTCCAACCCGATATTTTCAACAATTTCAAGATTATAGTAAGACCTCAGCTAGTTCTGAAAGCTACTGTACATGGCCTGCTGGAAACTGTGAAACCTGAATCCCACACAGTAAGAGTGCAGAACTCTATCGCTCGGATGTACCACATGAAATTCCTATACCCAACGGACCAAAACCTTATAAGAGATGATCATGTAAATGACTATGCCAAAGATCTTGTGCCTGCTGTTTCTAGAGTTCTAAAGGACTGTGGATTCATCAATGAATGAATTGTTGCGAGTTACATTTGATTTAGAAGTATTAATAAAAATCATGAATGGACAGTCTACATGAGGTAAATTTTCTTTTCAAGGTCCTCTAGGAGCGAAGACTGTCTCCCTCCACCCTGAAAGTGTACATTACCGCTATCGCCGTACATCACGCAGTTGAGGGTGAGTCCATGGGGAAGCACGACCTGATCATCAGGAGCGAGGAGACTGAATCCTCCTCTCCCTCCTCTCGTTCCCTCCTCAGTGATTTTAACTGCCCTGCAGAGTCCCCCGTTTGAGCCTCTGCAATCAGTGGAGATTACTGTAAGTTCCTGTCAGTTAAGTCAGCGCTCCTGGTTGCATTGGCCTCCATTAAAGGGTTAGTTCACCCAAAAATGAAAATTAAGTCATTAATTACTCACCCCCATGCTGTACCAACCCCGTAAGACCTTCGTTCGTCTTCGGAACACAAATGAAGATATTTTTTATTAAATTTGAGAGCTGTATAACTACCACATTGGCTGCCTAAGGGACTGCCTCTTGACGGCCCAGAAAGTCAATGAAGAAAATGTTTAAATATCCCAAGTGACTACCGTGGCTCAACTATATGTTTATCAAGCGGCGAGAATACTTTTTGTGCGAAAAAACAAACAAAAATAACGAGTTTATTCGACTATTCCTTTTCTTCCTTGTAGGCCAGAAACGAGACTTCCTTAGATTTCCACGACGCATGCGCGAGAATTGCGATCTTTTTCATCTACTTCAGTTCAGTTCTCGCGCATGCGTCGTGGAAATCTAAGGAAGTCTCGTTCTGGCCTACAAGGAAGAAAAGGAATAGTCGAATAAACTCGTTATTTTTGTTTGTTTTTTCGCACAAAAAGTATTCTCGCCGCTTGATAAACATATAGTTGAGCCACGGTAGTCACTTGGGATATTTAAACATTTTCTTCATTGACTTTCTGGGCCGTCAAGAGGCAGTCCCTTAGGCAGCCAATGTGGTAGTTATACAGCTCTCAAATTTAATCAAAAATATCTTCATTTGTGTTCCGAAGACGAACGAAGGTCTTATGGGGTTGGTACAGCATGGGGGTGAGTAATTAATGACTTAATTTTCATTTTTGGGTGAACTAACCCTTTAAGAGGGTAGGGGACCTGCACGCATTTTCCGTTGACGAAGTGTGCCTGGAGTTCTGGCCGCCTACTCTCACATGATCCTGAGACCTCGGCCTGGATATGTGCCCAAGGTTCCCACCTCTCCCTTCCGGGACCAGGTGGTGAACCTGCAAGTGTTGCCCCTGGAGGAGGCAGACCCAGCCTTGGCACTTCTTTGTCCAGTACGCGCCGCTCCCCCCATGCTTACGAAGACAGAACGCTGTGCTTCAGGGCCTAAGAGCAGCTATTTGTCTGTTATGGTGGGAAGCTGAAGGAAGGCTGACACCACCGTCGGTGAATGTGAGGCAAATGCAGTGCTTTGGTGGTCTATGAAGGCGCTATATAAATGCAGTCCATTTACCATTTTACCATTTAGACAGCAACTGGACCCGCTCAGGTGTCTTTGCTTGCTCGCCATTCCACTACAGGGACGGGATACATTCGACATCAGAGACTATTTATAGAGAGACATGCCACTTCCTCAATCCTTAACACAAATGTATAAGGAAAACCCGTAACACCAAAGATGGCGGTTGTATGCACATGTCCCGCCTCTCCCGCTGGAGTGCTTTTAACAGTCAAGCCGGGAAAAACATTTAAGCCGATCGTCTGGTTCCACCGACGCATGCGCACAGTTGAGGTTTACAGCTGTTTGAAAAGGCGGCAGATTTGATATGCAGTGTATGTGTGCGTTGTGTAAATATCAGACATCCCAAGTCTCCCAGAAGTTCCGGGTGTCTCCCGCAGATTGATAGCGGCTCGCTGATGCCCGCAAATTAGTTCATCTCCCGGAATCTAGAGCGAACGAGCTAGAGCGCACACATACTGTGCGTTCAGTTGGACCGTAAGTGGACTGCGAAGTGGAGGGTATTTCGCCATCTTAAGTGAGATTCCAATTCGAAGGGAACGAAGATGTTCAGTTCGAAGGGCACTGCAAACGGCATAGGGAATAAGGGAACATCGATACATCACTTCACAGGAAGTCAGTGAAGTCCACTTCAACTGATATACCGTGTTCAGGGAGTAGGGAGCAGTGAACACTGCGTAGGGACCCTGTCGAATGGAACGCACCTATACTGTGTTTCAAACGCGAGAGAACCCTTGCGCATGCGTAGTAAAACTATAACCTGTGGGGAAAACACTGTTTTAAACCTTATTTTGGGGCAATGTCATCAAACTTTTTCAGCGAATTTTATCATATTTTGCAGTTCTGACTCTCTGCCTATTCATTTAGATAGGAGCCTGGTCTTGTTAGTCCGAAATAGCTGCCCGGAGGCGTTGCCAAGATGGCGGCCGAGTGGCAGGACTTGCCTAAAAGGACTTTGGCGACACCCAACACATTCGCCTGATTCTATAATCCGCTCATGTGCGAAATTCTCCTCAGGTGAGCTTCCCGCCAACCCTGAGTTCCTCCAGCACTGTTTACGTCAACGCCAGTGTGCATTGCCTGCCCGTTGGCTAGGTGCCTCCCCTGAGCGACCCCCACATGGTGTATTTCCACTGTAAGCCTCTCTAATCATGTTTTGCCCGTGGCAATCCACCTTGCCACCCCTGGGGTTGAAATATTCCACCTGCTGTTTATAATGCCGAGTCTCTCCGACCAATTTTGTAATCGGTTAGTATTACAGCATTCCGTGCAGAACTCAAAGGATCCGATACATTTTCTTTTTTATATGATGTTTTTTCAAAAGGGAAATTTCTCACAGTTGCTGCTTTACTTTTCATAATTACAACTTTATTATATGTCACAATCAGAATTTAATTAGACTGTATTTTACGGTGTCCTTTTTATATTTTAGAGGCATAAACAGATGGTTAATGTGCAAGTTGGTAAATTGACATCATAAAAAATGCTGAAATGATTTCCTCTTTTATGAAATGCTGCAAATTATATTGTGATGTGTAGTAAAGTATGATTGTAAATGAATTCTGTGACCAATGAAATATAGTGCAATACGCCTTTACTTGACCATTACACATGCACTTGTTAGTAGAACTATATTTGTTTTTTCTTCTTGACTACTTCTGTACAGCATCTGTTAGTGTGTAACGGTGCACAAGTTGGGGAAATCAGGTTGGAATTTATAAAGCCTTAAAGATCAGCAAAGATTACACTATCTTTTCTTTTTCTCTTGTCAGTGAGTGAATTTGAAACTGAGAGACAGCTGCAAAACTAAAACAGTGAAACACGTTTTTTCTTTTCTTTTCTGAGCAGCCAGGTGTCATTTCTTTGTCGTGCCTTTTCTTGCACACTTTTATAAATTAAAGCAAAACTTTTTTTTTTTTTTTACTAAAATATATCCACATTGTTTCCCTGGTTGATTAATCATGTTACCTTAAGACAATTGGTTTGTGTTAGACGTTTTCTGAAATATTATGTTTAAATAGGCAAAGTAAGCTTTAAAAAAGCTACGTAAATATATAAACTCACTCAATAAACAATTCAGTATTCAGTTTTGCAGACAGTGCCAATTTTGGATTCCTCTTTTTTTATCTCCATAATTAATTTATTGATGAATTCACTTTCATTGTCTTTATTCATTCGTGGATTGTTTGGCAATCCTAACAAAACTGTTCAGGGTAACATGCCTAACAGGACATGCTTTACATAACAGGTAACTGCTTATGTAGCCAACATCAGCCTTCACCACAGTAGCGGTTTCTGTAGTATTATTACACCGTGAAGCCAGTTATGAACAGGCAGATTTCTGCAGAATAATATCTATTACCACCATTAAACTAGTATGCTTACATTGATTTAAACTTTACTTAGTAAATCCATATTTATTTATTATTAAAATAACTTCTATAACCCACAGTAAACTAGCCTTGAATTCAAAACTCCTGAGAGCATGTTTATTTCATGTACAATTTATGAAAGAAATCTGCAATTGACCCTGAAATGTATGAAGCTAGTTTCTTTTGTAAAAACCTGCATTAAGCATGAAGGTCTGACCTCAAGAAAGACTCTTTATGCATCTGTTAGTGGCAACAAGAAAGAGCGCCTTACTAGTATAGAAGCAACACACACACACACATGGTTTGTGGTTACTATGACAGGAAATAGGCAGCCTAGTGCAGTCATAGCATCCGGACAACACCCTTTGTTTAAATTTGCAAATAAAGACATTAACATTAAAAAAAAATAAAATACAATTGCACTGTACATTAGATTAGACAATACAAAACCCAACAAAAACTCCTAGAAATGTACAAAAGACAGCTGGGCGATTACAGTTGAGATCATTCATATTGTGCAATGATGAGGCTGCACAACACGTGTCCATTGGTTTATTATTACGTGTGTGCAAATTGGCTCTCTGAGCTTCTGTCCGTGGCCGTTCCTCTTATCTGACCAGGTGGAAGGTGAGCCAGTACATGAACACGGGCTGTGCTGCAGCGATGGCCATGGTCAGGTACATCCGCAGCTGGTTTTTGGCTCCTCGCACTAACCGTCCCTCCGCGGCGGCCTCAGACAGGATCTTTAGCCGGAGCGTTCGGATCTGTCAGCGACACAGAGGAGCAGGAGGCGTTACAGAGGTCACAGGTCAGATTTCCCACACCTTAGTTCACTTTAAATTCAAGGACTTAAAGTGGGGACACATATGTAGTGTTCAACATGTTAATGTGTTTTGATCAGGCTAATAAAATGTTTTTTGAACTTTTTTTGTATTTCCAATTTGCTAAAAACATCCAATAATGCAAATTTTTTTTTGACAGTTTCGCCTGAACTAAAACCATTGTAGTTGTTTTGTCATGGCAACATACAACACTACCTCACATAGGAAACACTTAAAGGGATAGTTCACTTTGAAATACATTTTTGGTCGATTTGTGTGAGAAAACGAACAGTATTTATATCGTTTTTACCTCTTGTGACCACAGCCATGTACAAGTGATATGAGAGCGCGGGCGCTTTTGTGGCTAAGAGGTAAAAACAATATAAATACTGTTCGTTTTCTCACACAAACCGCTCGTTTCGTGTCTTAGGCCATCAATGTGTACTTACATTTACGAGTCATTAAATCATGTTTAATCTGGACTTCTCTGTGCATGCTCTTTGAGGTGGTGACCATAGACCTCCATTATATGACTGACAGACAAGAACGGTTTGACCTAAAAATATCAAAATTGAAAATACTGCGGAAACAAAGTGAAATTAATTTCAAAGTGAACTATCCCTTTAATGTGTAAATGTGCGTAACTAATGTAAATCAAGCAAGCTAGCATGCATAGGCCACAAAGTGTTGGCAAAATAATACATTAGGGGATTGGAGGGAATAATATGGATTTTTTTCTTGCACTAAATAATTCAAGCACTTTCAAGGACCTATATTTATGCATGTTTTTGTTTTTGTTTTTTTAACAAGGCCTTGAAAAAAATTTTCAGCATCACAAACTTTTAAGGATTTCAAGGACCCGGGAACCTTGGTAACTGAAATCTGCTGCATAGTTTAGACATTCAAGCATCACTTCATTCAATACATGTCTATGTGCCGTATGAGTGAATTCACACATCAGCAACATCTGTAGCTGATGTGTGAATTCACTCATATATATATATATATATATATATATATATAGGTTACAATGGATGGAAAGAAATATTATATACACACTACCGGTCAACGGTTTAAGGTTGGTAAGATGTTTTAATGCATGCAATGTTTTAACTGTACTAACTGTACATGTAAATGCGTTTGACTGCATTTATTTGTCAAAAAAGAAAAGTTGATAAAAAGTGAAAAATGATTCAACTTAAACCAGCTGTTTTCTGTGCAAATTTACAGTAAAATGTAATTTATTCCTGTGAGCAAATCTGAAAGTCACATTCTAATATGATGATTTGATGCTCAAGAAAAATTTCTGATTATTATCAATGTTGAAAACAGTTATAAATTTTAGGGGGGAAAAAGGATTCTTTTAAAATAGATTTTTTTTAATTACAAATGTCTTCCTTGCTGTATAAAAGTATTCATTTAGTGTAAAAAATCCAGTTGCAGGCAACATGTGAATGTGTTTTGTTCAGGCTAATAAAAATGTCAGGATTTTTTTTTTAAATTTCTAGTTTGCTAAAAATATCCAGATGTTTTTTTTTCTGAACAAAAACCAAGAACCAGAAACACGACGGCTGGCCGTTTGAACTTCAGCAAAATGATGAATATAAGGCTATACTATAAAATACAGCACCATATGAATCTATCTCTCGATACACACCGTAAAGACAAAGATAGACACGCAGCACCACAGCAGTGAGAGGTAATATCCCATCCGGCCAAACACAAGTCCTGCCACCACTCCCACGATCATCCTGAGGAAACACCAAACACACACCGCAGGAATTTACACAGCTTTGGAGAAAACCTATTCCTTTTCCACTGATGATAAAGTTGTCAATTAATGAGTTTTGGAGTAAACTAGATTAGTAATACTAGTTATATAAGGTATGAGGACAATACTGGGAAACGATACACGCAAATTAATTTCATTTCACTTTATTTTTCAGTTTCACTTCAATGTATTTTTTAAAAAGATATACAGCTAATTGTGCAGCAAATATTACTCAATAGCACAACCTAGAGTCCAAAACACCAGATGATGATATTGTGTTGAATCTAGGGTAAACACAAGAACCAATGTCCTCACCCGACATATTTGTATCCAGAAAAGGCCACCAGGTCGATGGTGGTGAGGTCAGTGTTAACGGTTACCAGATAAAGACTGAGGAGCACAGCCAGAACCTCGATGATGAGCCACACCAGGGCCGAGCTGGCCTGAATGCCCAAAATCTCTGGAGAAAACCTGAAATCAAGAGCAGAGAAGCAAAATCAGGTCAAGAGTCATGACTTAAAACCGAGAGCATTGAGCAATACGAGGTCACAAGCAGTCAGGACAATTACAGGAAGTCTCCTCTCCCCTCTGAAAGTCCTGCATCATTAAAACACAGTTCCTCTCGTGATAATACATCTGATAAATGAAGCTTCAGGTCCATTCTGGGACCATTCGGACAGGAAATGATACATATTTAAAGCCTCCATGAAATAAAAAACTGATAATTCTTGTTTTTTTAAGGAATTTTGCAGTGTTCAATATAAATTATTTATCCACACACATTGCAACTGGGTTTCTGCAGGGTTTAGTCAGTCAAATTTAAGACCTTTTTATGACCATTATGATTTAAATTTATGGCCTACACAAATTATGATTTTTTTTTTAATTGACTTTCATTAAAAGTAATGTTTCGTTATTTAAATGTTCCATTTTCTTAAGAGAAACAAACGGAAGGCTCCCATTTCCTATCAATAACACAGGAACAACACTTCAGTCAAAATCGATATAGATCACAATAAAAAAAGCTTAAAGTCAGATTTTTGCTCTTAACTAAAAGTTGTAGAAGCTAGAGCGTTAATTGTGGTTTAAACTAGTCTTTATTGTCAGAACATATCATGACAAACACTGGCAAAAGAGAGGTAGAAATCTGAGGTAGAACATTCAAACATTAGTCATTTTTCCTTAACAAAATGAATATCTTTATTAGAAAATGTATTTCTTTATTTCTTCTGCATGTGCTTATGGAGGATACTGTTTCAAGTCTTTTCAAGTCTGGTGTTTTCTGACTTTGATGGCATGTATATAGCCTAAATACATTGAATACTGTCTCGAACGCCCCCTGGTGGCCGGTCCTAGTATAGCTCAGAAACCCCGCCTCCCCGTGTTATTCAACGGGACGTGAGACGAATTAAACAATTAAATTACACTTCACATATCTTTTTTCCAAAGATAGTTTCTGGATGTTTTTTAAACGGCCGAGGTCGTGGCGAGCTGGAATCTGCTTACATCACGCTTACCACCGCAGTAGCCACCGTTCAACCTGAAGAGGGCAGCACTAAGACGTTTTTACACCATATATTGTAGAATTAAAACACTTTATACCCAAACGTCAAAAAAGTTTCTCAAATCAATGATCAGCACTAATAAAGCCCCATTCTTACAGATCAGTAACTAAAAAAAGTTGGTTTAGTTACCCTTTAAGGGCTCAAGGGTAAATGTTTAATTTGTCTTCTAATGACCTTGGCGTAAGCATTGCATTCCCACACAGTTGAACTCTCGCAGTATCTGCAATAGATAAACCAAACTGGCTCTTACCGGTTCTGTGTGCCCAGAGCCAATCCAGCAACCAGGACATACGTAATGAAACCCATCACTGCGGAGCCAGAGACAAACAAACACATACAGATGAATAATTCAGTGAACATTTCCATGACTGTACACGTTCCCATCAACATATAATAAGACCCTTTGAATTTTTAAATAGCAAATCATTTAGTAAAGTTCATGAATTGAAAGATATTATTATTATTATTATAATAGAATATGGCTTGGAGTCATACCGGGAATGTACAGATCTGGGGCGTTGATATCAAACCGTGGAGCAACTGGTGTATCCTGCTGATAGCTCACCTCCCAGTTCTACAGAGAGAGGACAGGACACACGCATGAAAACCAAACAATAATTCTGTCATCATATTCAGTCCAAGTTACCAGTAACTGTCAATCTCAAAAAATGACAAGAAAGGCAACTTCATACATTTTATATATATATATATATATATATATACATATATATACATATATATATATATATATATATATACAGTATATATATATATATATATATATATATATATATATATATATATATACAGTATATATATATATATACACATTATATATATATATATATATATATATATATATATATATATATATATATATATATATATATATATATATACACACACTACTGGTCAAAAGTTTTAGATTGGTAAGATTTTTTATGTTTTTAAAAGAAGTCTCTTCTGCTCACCAAGGCTGCAATTATTTGATAAAAAAAAAAAAAATAAATAAAACAAATAAAAATAAACAGTAATATTGTGAAATATTATTCCAATTTAAAACAGCGGTTTTCTACTTGAATATATAGAATTTATTCCTGTGATCAAAGCTGAATTTACAGCATCATTACTCCAGTCTTCAGTGTCACATGATCCTATAGAAATTATTATAATATGATGCTCAAGAAACATTTATGATTATTATCCATGTTGAAAACTGTTTTTTGATTAATAGAAAGTTCAAAAGAACAGAATGGATCTGAAATGGAAAGCTTTTGTAATATTAATCACTACCATTCAAAAGTTTGGGGTCAGTAAGAATTTATTTTTTATTTTTGGGGGAAAGAAATTAGAAAATACTTTTATCCATCAAGGATGAGTTAAATTGATCAAAAGTTACAGTAAAGACATTTATAATGTTAGAAAAGATTATATTTTAAATAAACGCTGTTCTTTAGATCTTTCAATTCATCATAGAATTTTTGGGGGGAAAATGGTACACGACTGTTTTCAACATTGAAAATAATAATTTATGTTTTTTGAGCATAAAATCAGCATATTAGAATGATTTCTGAAGGATAATGTGACACTGAAAACTGAAAATTCAGCTTTCAAATTACATTTTAAAATATATTAAAATAGAAAACAGTCATTTTAAATTGTCATAATATTTCACAATGTTACTGTTTGTCTTTTTTTTTTTCCATCAAATAAAGCAGCCTTGGTGAGCAGAAGAGACTTCAATTAAAAACATAAAAAATCTTACTGATCTAAAACTTTTGACCGGTAGTGTATATACCGGTGTAGTGTATATATTATATATGATGGCACCCACTGACTTCAATAGTATTTTTCATTTCCTACTATGGAAGTCAATGGCTTCCAGTCAACTGTTTGGTTACCAACATCATTTTAAAATATCTTCTTACGTGTTCTTCAACAGAAGAAATATACAGGTTTGGAACAACTTGAGGCTGAGTAAGTATTGACAATTTACATTTTTGGGTGAACTATCCCTTTAAGAAAAACCCCCCACTATCTAGAGCCCTATTCAGGCAGTAATTGTTTCTCATGTTGACGTCTGTAAAAATGAATTTGCATGACACCTCAGTGATAAAACTCATGCATACCGTACGGATGGCGATTTGGAGGAGCGAGTTTTGTGATCCTACGAACCCAGGATTGTTCCAAGCACATGACATTTTATTAACAGCAGACAGTACGCTGTAAACAAAATGTCATGTGCTTGGAATAATACGGATAAATTCATATTTAAATGTCCTATTTATTGTGTGATTATTAAAATCTCCTCTTTAAAAATTGGAAGCTAGACATGCTTGAAATTAGGAAAATAATTGGAAATTAGAAAAAAATAATTTATTGCAGCTTCTTATTTATATTAGGTAAACAAAGCTGTTTGGTTTATTTTTTAATGTAATTGTATAGGCCCTAATACAATTTAAAAGTGTATTGCTGTAACGCCTCATTTCAAATGTTGACGTGCTTTTTTTCATAGGTGGAGAGATGATGAAATATTGTTCTCATAAATACTTCCCAGCATTTCAGTAATAAAAGGGTACATCTTTCAAATGCTTACGTGAAGCGCAACAGTTATGGTGTTATGCAGTGGTCAAAATGGATTTAACCTTGAATTTTGAATTGATTCCTATGTAAACTCAGAAATGTGGATTCAGACGGCAATCTCACAACCTTGGTGTTTGACAAAAAAACAGTACGTAATTCGGCCGAGGATTTATACGTGGGTGGTGGAAGAAAAACACTGACATTCTAGATTCGGACGGCAATAAAATCACTGACTAGCCCCTGTAAATGTTCAAAATCCCTCACGTCCCTATTAGAAACAGGTCTGTTAATGTGGTGGTGGTCTTACTTCATGCATGTAGGGAAAAACCAGCAGTCCAAGCTTCTTGCCAACATAAACCGTGTCTACTGCAAAATAGTACTTTAACTTCGAGATGGGGACGAATCGATCCAGCTGTGGACCAAAAAGAGAAGCATGTTACTACAATAAAATAGCAGTTAATCAAAATGCAGAATGCGATATTAATCGGAGCCGCAGGGTTGATTCTGATCCCACAACAATATGGGCCTTGTTTCAACACAGCAATGAACATCACATGCTCTTCTACACCACAACAAACACACATCCTAGCCCATTAATGATCGAATGCACATCACACAGCTCATGATCATTTATACTCGTCTGACAGCTATCACATACGTTCTTGTCCATCATCTCTTTGCCGTGTGTGGCGAGACTGCTGCCGTAGGCCATGGCGAGGTTAGACATGGGGTCCGACAGAAAGGCCTGTCCTGGATACGCATCAGGCCCTTTCCCCACGTCGCCGTGACCGTGTTTGTTCACCACCGAACTAGTGTCGTCAAATAACGGGCTGGGGTCACTGGGGTCCCCTGAGGGGCCTCGCATCCTGATCTTCGGCTCTACAACACAAGAATCATATCAAAGTCAGCTATCATCCACATGACATAAACAAATGACTGTACATGTCCATAGCACACAGTCCCAAGTAGTCAGGTAGGTTTATCCAATAACCTTAAGGGTCAATTCAAATCATCTGACATGTAGAATGCAGATTTTTGATGTATTTAATGTTTGTAAACAACTGTAAAGGCGGAGGTACAGAGAGAAAAAAGCAAGAATAGAGATTCTAGTAACGTTAACTTAAATTAAAAGAAGAAACATGCCTAAATTTGCTATTGCTGTGAATATACACTTATTTAACAACCGAAAAAGCACACAACTGGTCAGATAGGCTAATATTCAAATAATAATGAAATGGGTGTCTTAAATAGTATTTCATAACTCACAAATCACAAATAATCACGTACGTAACTTACGCTGTCTGGACCCACTCTGGTTTAAAAAGTCCATTTCAAATATGCGGTATCTTTACTTAAATAGATAGGTAACAAAAGACAAATATAAACATTTATCAACACATTTAGACGTCTAAGCGAGAAGCTGCCGGTATCGAAACTATAATTAGCATCGCAAAAATAGCAGGAGAAATCAAATCGCAGCAGACATCACTTCCGGGTCAAGTATCCGGATAAGCTCAGGATTGGACTGTAGTGCGATGACGTAGTAATTATCTCAGTTTGTAATGAGTCTTTTTATTTATATCTGGCTTTAGTTATATTGCTTCGCGTTAATTATGTTTATATATTCGTTTTTTATAAATAATTATTTATAAATAAAATATTTAGAATAATTGTGTGGAGGCTCAGCATGCCAAACAAATATAACAACACGGCGTTTTTACGTGTGTATACTAGAACATATAATAATTTGAAGATAATAATTTCGAGGACAGAAGGCTGACGTACAAAAGTATGCTTGCACCAGCAATCATCACTATTTCCTGGGAGATTGACACAAAAATAACTCGTGTGATTGGTCTAGTTGACCAGCGCTGTGAAAAGTAACAAATATCACGTGATTAATGTACATGCACTACGAGTGATTTGGGGAAAAATGAAAAATCACGCTATTTTTGAGGAGGAGGAGAGACGTCTGAATCTGATCGATGTGTGCTTCAGTGTTGATTTAATAGGGTTTTTTTTTTAGTTTGCAGGTTAAGTTAGGAAAAAATCACATCCACCACACCAATATCCAAAGAGCGATCTTCACCAGGATTATGTATGCAAACAATTGCATTTATTTTTTTAATTATTACAATGTAGAATGCCCAGCATTTGTGATTAAAAACAATCATCACTTGGAACAAAAATGCAATATTTACATAGCAATAACCTGAAAAGGACAATCTGCAAAATCTAATGATTGCAGGTGGACATACTTTAATCAGTTTTATATATATATATATATATATATATATATATATATATATATATATTATCATTTTTTTAATTAATTTTCACTATTCTTATGCGGTAAAAAGTATGGGTAACACTTTACAATAAAGTTTCACAACATTAGTTAATTTACGAACTATGATCAATACATTTGTTACAGTAATCTAATGTGCAAATTGTGCATGTGCCATCAGCGTTTATCACAGGTTTAAAGTCTGTTTAGAGAGAACGGTGTCGTCCCATAATTTAATAACAAATTATCATTTCGACAGAAGTGAATCAATCAAAACTAACTTTAGCTGGAAAATAACATTATTCACGAACCGCTGAAAAGCCAAAAAAAACTCTGTTGTTACATTAAATTATATGCGTAGCTTTGAAACAATCTAAATTGTTAAAAGCGATTATATTACGTTACAGTGTCCACTACGTATTTGGACCATCCAGCTACGTCATCGTGCTACTGGCTGCAGCGAGCCTACTTTTACTTGAGTAAAATTTAGCAAGGGGTATCTGTACTTTTACTCAAGTAATAAAGCCCACCTCTGGTTTTAGTGCGATGTCGAGTTGATCAATACGCCAATTCATGCTGCATTTTCGTTGGGTTGTCAGTAGATGTAGGACGTAAGTTAACAGCAAACGCACTTTCTGATACTGTCAGAAAAGGATCTCAGGATTGAGACACTTTGAAACACTCTCTCACTGTACAGCGTTTAGGAGCCACGACCACAGAATCCTCCACGACTGCTCATCTTTCGGCTAGGACAGCACAATATCTTACCGTTAAAAAAATGGCTTTCAAGAGCAACTCATCCCCCCCTTCCCCCGTCAACAATCCAGTCAACTGAACCCAATTATTTTTTTAGCGGCTGGCTTGACCGTGTATTTTCAAACTGCGGCTGGCTTGACCGCGGTCAATAGAAAATGAAAGTAAAAACTGTTGAGCTGAACTAATTATCTCAGAGACGAGGAGAGCGGAATCTACTTAACGTGCTGATAACGGTAGGCTAGGCTAAAATATAGTCTTCATTTATTTTCTTGATATTTCCCTTGTGGCCCATAGTAGCCTAGAAACATGAGAAGAGAAGTAGTTGTGTTAAACAAGTTGTTTTTCAAAAGACAATTGAAATGATGAAACTGGGTATGATCACTTTTCTGAAAAACAAAGGAGGCCTAGCCTATTTGTAATTATAGTTCAAATAGGCTAAGTAAATTATTGGCCTATTTAGGTATGATGAGGATATAGCCTGTTTTTATTTATTTATTTCGCTTGTCTTTGACAAATACTTGAGACAACAGATGGCACATGAAACTGTTAGTTCTCATGCCGGGAGTTTGTGGTGAAATCAACGCGTTTCAGCAAGTTATATCTGAAGAGCTTAACGGATTATAAAATGTGCTTTTTGACGAATGCTAATCAGTTCTGTCGCAATGTTTTCATGAGGTAGGCTAAACTTATTTTTTATTGTCTGGCATTTTCCCATTTTCTTGTAGTCCAATGGTATTACAAGACTGAACAAAATGTTTAGTACATCATTTGA
Organism: Pimephales promelas; assembly: GCF_016745375.1. The sequence continues at coordinate 1,717,941 of NW_024121499.1, forward strand.
CATTGTAAAAGATAAATAATTATAGCTACACTGTAAGAATCTTCGGTAACAGCCCGGAAAGTACTGTGTAATTAAGAGGAATTTACAGTGTATCTTTCTGTAATTTTAGTGTAGCTATAAAGTACTTACATGTAAGTATAAGGGAACAATATGTAAAGTTTGGGGAATAAAGGGGTGACAACCAGGAGAAATAAAAAAAATATATATTTACTCTAAGTATTATAGAACTAAGGGGTACTTATTCTACTATTATGATACAACAATCTTACAATTGGGAGCAATTTAGCGAGAACATTCACTGTGTACCTTTTTGTAACAATTGTGTATCAATACATAGGGACATTAGTTTGGCTGTAATGAACAGCCACTTGCAAAATATTAAAACCAACTTGAAAAAGAATCGTGATAAAAGATCGTGATAAAAAATGTTTTCCTAAAAAAATCGTGATATGATATTTTTTTCCATATCGCCCACGCCTAGGGTATAGGGTGTGATTATGAACACAGTCTGTGAGTGTCGACTTTGAGAGCTGTTAATTCACAGTATATTCCTGTAGGCTACTTTTGTTTTCTACGGTATATTACTGTTTTAATGGAAAATGGTATGATAGTGTCAGAATTTGGCCTGTTGCCAGTATTTTACTGTAAAAAAAAAACCTGGTAAGGTCTAACAGTGTAGGCTTTTTAAAAAATGACAGGGTACATCTATGCATTTATAAAAAAAAAATATATATATATATATATATAAAATGAAAAAGTTTATAGCAAAAGCGCAGATGTTTAAGTTTGGGCTAACATGTTTCAAGGGAAGAAAAGCTAATACTATTTTTTTTTTTTAAATATACTGGGAAATATATCTGGTTTCATGTGGTTACAGGGTAAGTGGTGCTTGTATAATAAATAAAGGTTTCTGAGTCAGTGATATAAGATTGTGTTTGCATTTTTATTGTACCCAGTAACTACATAGAACAAGAGGGTAACAACAAGCACCACTACATGAAACAAGAGTATCTTTCCCCAAAATTTAAGCAAATGTTGCAATAGTTTTTGTTTTCAGTGCACTTTTGTTAAAAATATTATAAATGCATAGATATGTGCACTGTAATTTTTAAAAAGCCTATACAGTACTGGTTCACCATTATTTCAAAAAGGTATGTTCTTGCTAAATTGCTCCCAAATGTAAATTGTTATATCATTAATAATAGAATAAGTACCCCTTAGTTCTATACGCCTTATTCACGGCAGCGCCATCTTTGATTTTTAATGAGAATGAAAGCGAGGCTGTGAGGGATAGACATCTCTTCAATGGGCTGTACTGTGTTTTTGGATTGTTCTGCTCATGAAACACTGGAAAAATATCTTTCCAAGAAATTTCAGTTGACAAAAAACTCCTGACAATGTAAGTTGAGGAAAATTTTAGGAGCTTTATTCAGCTTTTTACAGCGGATGCCAGTGGAAACACTGTAAGTCTATCCCTCACAGCCTCACTTTCATACCTGTCATGGCGCTGCTCTGAATAAGGTCTATAATACTTACAGTATAAATCAGGTTTTTTTTAATTCTCCTGGTTGTTACCCCTTTATTCCCCAAACTTAAAATATTCTTCCCTTCCACTTATATTGTAAGTACTGTTAGATTTTGGTGTTGCCGAGCAGTGGTTTGGGTGGCTCGCACAATGTAAATGAATCTGATGACTGAAAATACAATCTATCAGTACGTTATTAATAGGTACACTATAATTACCGAAGGTTACGCTGTAAAATCGCTTTAATTACTCTTACTCTAAAGCACATTAAGGGCCCCAAAACTGCCCGAATAATCGTTAGAAAGAAAAAAAAATCCCAAGGAAAACAATAAAACAATTCGCCCTTTCAGGGCTTGGGCCCTAAATAGGTCATTAAAGACTATAAATGTATTTACTATTTATTTAAATAGTTTTATTCATGTATTGGCTACATTGAATAGACAACGCATTCTCATCTTAAGGCGTCAGTTCTGGTCTAGGGTTGGGGTTAGACCACTAGGAGGTGTCTTCTGGCCCATGTATATATATCTCCTCATTTGACGCTAAAGGGTGCCATGAGCGTTGGATGTCTCTGCTTTGGCAAAAAAGGTCTGACTGATTCTGGCTCATACTGATACTGCAGTTTCGACAGCAATATTTACATTGGACCGGATCACATGCACGTTTCGCCCGTAAAGGTAATGGCCCTTAAGTATCCGGACAATGTGAGCTACAGTTTAGCCAAAAGGTGAAATTTATGAAAAATAAGATTTTAAAAAAGAAAAACCACGAATACATGTTATATTGCACCCCATAAACACAATCGTTCAAAGAAAAAAAGCAGTAAACCACCCCTTTAATAATTACACCCATTATAATTATATTAACACCCAATTTCAACACTTACCCTCCCAGTTCAATCCTATCCTATGCAAAGCATGCAAATGCACTGCTCAGTTTTAGTTTGTGTTTTAGCTAAAGTCCCAACATTTATGGAAGTGTATTGAACACAATAAAATGAAATTGTGACTAAATAAGCCAAAATTGTGTTGTTTCAGCTTATTTTAAAACAGTAAAACAACACAAAAATGTGTTTCTTTGAGTCTGACTTCTTGGGTTGTGGTTATTTTGTGCAAGATTTCACATCCCAGCAACAAGTGCATTTGTCCATTAAAGCCAAAAGCTTTTTTAGAGACAACCATAAATGTGTTTTTTCTTTTTCTTTTCTCTAGGGAAACGCGATGGAATATGACTAACTGAAGAGTGAATCAAAAGCAATCGATTTAAAATGACGAATAGACCGGTGATCTGTGTTTTGGTCATTTTTATTTCTGCAGCATGCTTTTTACATTTATACATACTGCCATCCGATGAGATCTACTTCAAAATCAAACAAATCTTACAGATCATCAAACAAATCTTCAAACAAATCTTACAGATCATCAAACAAATCTTACAGATCTTCAAACCCACACGGATCTTCCCCAAACCCACACAGATCTACCCCAAACCCACAAGGATCCACCCCAAACCCACACGGATCTTCCCCAAACCCACACAGATCCACCCCAAACCCACACAGATCCACCCCAAACCCACACAGATCCACCCAAAACCCACACAGATCCACCCCAAACCCACACAGATCCACCCAAAACCCACACAGATCCACCCAAAACCCACACATATCTACCCCAAACCCACTCCGAAAGCATGTGGCGTTCAAGTGGAGGACGATCCTGGGATTAAAGTCGGGAGCCTTCACACATATGTGATCGGCTCTTATATGGATCATCGTTTCAACGTGAAACAGATAAAGATGATTGCTATCGTTCTCCGTGATGAGAAGGTGACGTACAGGTGTGTGATGTGCTGCGAAGGGAGGAACGTGACTTCACCAGCCGAATACACAATTCACTACGACCACTTTGATTTTGAGTACGGCACTGCCACTATCACATGCCAGATCCATAGCTCGTGTTCGACACCGACGCATGTTGCGTTAACAGCCAGTGAGATCTCGGACAGCATAACATCCTTCCAACCCATTAGAAACAGAGACGTTCCAACAGTCTTCCCGTATTCGTTTACAGTCTGCATCTCTGTCATGTATGACTACGAGAATGTGCTGGGATTAGTCCAGGCGATGGAGATGTTCAGACTGCTTGGTGCTCAAAGGGTGGTGATATATAAAACCAACTGTGATTCAGACATACAGAAGGTTCTGGACTACTATGTGAAAAGTGGTTTTGTGGAGATCATCCCATGGACGATTAAAAAGCACATCAATGTGTCTAATGGCTGGAGGAAGAGTGACTCACCTGGTCAGCTGCATTATTATGGGCAAATTCCTGCACTTAATGACTGTGTTTATCGTTACATGTACCAAAGTCGCTATCTGGCTCTACATGACATGGATGAGTTCATTCTGCCTCTCAAGGTGAAGAGCTGGACAGATCTGTTGCGTGAGCTTGAGAACACGTATGGCACTAATGTGGGCTTTGAGTTTGAGAATAATATATTCCCTTGTACCGCAAAACCTGATTATGGACAAACCAAGTGGAAAAATGTACGGGGTATGAATATTTTAAACTGTATAGAGCGAGAAGTTCCCATTAGTTTAGACAATTTCAAGATTATAGTAAATCCTCGGCTAGTTCTGAGGGTTAATGTACATGGCATTGAGGAAACTGTGAAACATCAACGCTACTACACAGTAAGAGTGCAGAACTCCATCGCTCGCATGTATCACATCAAATCATACTCAACAAACACAAAACTTGTAAGAGATGATCATCTGAATGACTATGCCGGAGATCTTGTGCCTGCTGTTTCTAAAGTTCTACAGGACTGTGGATTCATTAATGAATGAATTGTTGCGAAGAACTGTTTCATGTCAGTAAAAAAAAATACAAATAAATAGATGAATAAACTATTTTTTTAAAAACAAAACAAGTGAACCAATCCCTGAATGAACATAAGGTCGACATGAGGTCAATTTTCTTTTCAAGCTCCTATAAACGCAATTGAAAATAAATGGGCCTTTACACATTCCTACAAGTTACACAATACTATGATACAGAATTCAAAAGAGGGATGAATGGCTATTTCTCTCAGATAAACAACTTTTTTACAGTAATATAGCATTTGACAGCTTATGACAGCAACAGATTCCATTTTGAAACTATAACTAAAGCAAAACAGTGAACATAAATATGCATAGGATGTGTATTATGAAAAGTGTGGGACTATTTTAACGATGTCTTTTTATAAGTCTTTTTATAACGATGTCTTTTTAAAGTGTTGGTAATTACTCTCTCTGTTCTCAAGATGTTGTTTTGTTTTCTGTCCCACATGTCAGTACTGTGTTGGGTAAAAAGGCCTTTGTTTATTCTGCTCCCTCTACATGGATTTTACTGCAGAACAACTTAAAACTTAGTAAATTGATTCCTTTAAGTGTTTTTAAGTTGAGAATGAGAAGTTTTGAGTTGGACTCCCTCACATGTCAATGTTTTCGTTGAGATTTCATAAGTGCATAATCGGCTTTTATATGTGTGTCTTTGTACGTATGCAATGATGTGATGTAATTTTGCTGCCTATCTTGGCCAGCTTGCAAAAGAGATTTTTAATCTCAATGGGTTTTACCTGGTTAAATAAAGGATAAAAAATAAAAAATAACTTTTCGGGGCTGGCAAGCTTCAATACATTAGAAGCCTATGGAGGAGTGATCCAGCTCTCAGATTTAATCAAAAATATCTTAATTCGTGTTCCGAAGATGAACGAAGGTCTTACGGGGTTGAACATGAGTGCGAGTAATTACTGACAGAATTTTCATTTTTGTGTGAACTATCTTTTATACTTCTCTTTTTTTATCTTGGCAGTGAGTAGATTTGAAACTGAGATACAGCTGTTCAACTAAAACAGTGAAACACATTTCTATATATGGATAGAAACTGATACGGCTTTCTGAGCAGAGAGGTGTCATTTTTAACTAAAAGATATAGTTAAATATATCTTAAATATAGACCATTTCACAAGATGTAAACAACACTGGTCCAGAAGCACTTCCTGTTTCAGTTTTTTAACACTACATAAAAGGTGGGATAAAATACAACCAACAGAACATTTAAAACTGAATCAAAAAGTTAAACAAACATCTTTAAGGTGTTTTCTTTACATGTGAAATAAAGAAAACAGTTACAAACTGAAACAGGAAGTGCTTCTGGACCAGTGTTGTTTACATCTTGTGAAATGGTCTATATTCTTGCCCCGTTTGATTAATCATAAGGCAAAGTAGGCTTTATAAAAAGCTAGGTAAATATTAACTCAATAAACATTGGATAAAGTCAGGTTAAACATTCTTCTTCTGTTTTGGTGACAGTGGGGTTCTTTGGATACCTCTTTTTTCTAATCTCCACAATTCATTTATTCAATTATCCTTTAATTTTGTATCCATTGTCAGTGCAGTTCACTGCAGCAGACCATGAGCGGGCTAGCTAGCAGCTCATAGGTTCGCTCAGGGAGAACTGCTACAGCCTATGAGGGAACTCGGTTGAACTCGTGGCCAATGAGAAGCAGACTCGCTCTCATTGCGTCAAAGCCCGCCAAACGGCGTGGCCCGAGTCTATAAATAGGCGAGTTTCCCGCTGTTTTCATTGAATGAAGCGAGAACACTAGTAGCGCAAGCACGGCCGGGAACGCAATACTCGTTCCCTCATCTAGAGAGAACCGAGGTTACGTTAGGCAACTGATTCGTTCTCTTACGAGAGGTTCTCTCGTATTGCGAGAGCTAGCTTACGCTACGGGAACACCTGGTCAACTCCACAATGAGTCCCGGGGGAGCGATCCCGGGGGACCCTTATAAGTGGGAAAATAATGTGCGTGAAAAAAAAGGGCCAGGTGAATGTGTAGTACATAAGCACATGAGGGAAGAACAAGCGGCACGCCGGTTGCATGAGTGTGACTCCCAATAGTGCAGCTCAACATAGGAGCTGAAACATACTAGGCTGCTAGTAGCTTTGCCTGCAGGGCTGGTACTTCCAGATTGTAAAATCTGACAAAGGTGGAAGTCCATCCCGCTGCCACGCATATGTCTTGAATGGAAATGCCGCTGGACCATGCCCACGATGAGGCCATGCCTCTTGTGGAATGAGCCCTGATGCCCAGAGGGCATGGCAGGTCTTTTGATGCATAAGCAGAAGCAATAGCGTCCACAATCTATCTAGATAGTGTCAGTGCCAGACGCTTGGTGCGCCCACCGAATGAAACAAACAAAAAAACTGCTCAGAGCGTTTGAATGCGGCAGCGCGTGTAGTGTACAATCTCAGAGCCCGAACCGGAAAAAGGAGATTGGCGTCACATTCGCTATCGGATGCGGGTAGAGGCCTGAACGGGGTACCAATCGCTTTGGAGACATAGCCATGTCTAGGTTTAAGGATGACTACGGAGTCATTGAGACATGCTGCGCTAGAAGAGAGCGCGTGAAGGTCTCACACGCGTTTTACTGATGACGGGGCAGTCAGAAATGAATAAAAATAAATTATAAATAAATAAATAAATAGGTCCAAAGACTGTAACGGTTCGAATGGGGGGGGCTTTCGTAGCTTCGAGAACTATTGAAAGATCCCAATTGGGAACCGAAGGGGTGCGCGGGGGTTCATCCTTCTAGCTCCCCTGAGGAAGCGGATGACTAGCTCATCTTTGCCCAGAGACTGAGTGCGTCGGGGTTCAGCGAACGCCGCGACAGCTGCCACGTAAACCTTGAGAGTGGATGGGGACCTGCCCTTATCCAGCATCTCCTGAAGGAAGACAAGCAAGGACGACACGTCGCACCGCTGAGGGTTCTAGGTTTTTGTCGGTGCACCATTTAGAGAACACAGACCATTTTGACACACAGAGCTTCCTTGTAGAAGCCGCTCTGGCGTTCATGATCGTGTTTAACACTACCTCTGGCAAAGCAACGGATAGTTGTTGATCACCCATGCATGAAGCGCCCAGCGCTGAGGGTGGGGATGCCAGATCGTGCCGCGAGCTTGAGAGGGGAGATCTGCTCTGACTGGAATGGGCCACGGGGCTGTCTGCGACAGATGAGTGAGCTCCGGGAACCAAGTCTGACTCTCCCAAACCGGGCTATGAGGAGCACCGAGTGGCGTGTTTCCCTGATCCTCTGTAAAACCTGTGGTAACAGGGAGACCGGAGGGAATGCCTAAAGTGGGCGGCTGGGCCACTCCTGGGCTAGCGCGTCCTCGCTCTTTGAGAAAAATATAGGGCAGTGAGCGTTCTCCTCTGACGCGAAGAGATCCACCTCTGCTCTGCCGAATATTTGCCACAGTTTCTGGACTATTTGAACATGCAGGGACCATTCTCCCGGAAGGATGAGGTTCCTGGTCAGTCTGTCTGGGTCGTCGTTCAGATCGTTCGCTCTTAGCGAGAGCTGAGGAAACAGATTTTTTAGCGACACACTATTTTAGAGATGTGTACTTTCGTCAATGAGTACATGAAGCTTCTGACAATGTCTGCATCAAATTTATTTACACAAGTTACAAGTTCAACGCATCACGTTAGCGTTTCTCGTAGGGCTGGGTATTGAAGCACTGAAAGGTGCTTTTATTAAATATTAAAAATGTATTAAATTATTAAATAATAATTTAAAGATAATAATTTCGAGGGGCAAAAGTACGCTTGCACCAGCAATGATCAAAATTTCCTGGCCGATTAAAAAATAATAATAATAAAATTTTAAAAAATCAAGCAATTTTTGAGGGGGAGATAAAAGTGTGTGATATGATAATAGAGGAGTGTTTGTGAGTTTGTTTCAGATTAAATAAGTTAGGAAAACCATCACATCTACCACAACAACATCCAAAGAGCAACGGAAGATATTCGAATTGATATAGGCTATAAACGATACAACTTTGCGATCTTCACCACGATTATGCAAACAATTTTATTTACATTTTTTAATTATTACAATATAACAAAGAATGTCCAGCATTTGTGATTAAAACAATCATCATTTGGAATGTGCAACAAAAATGCAATATTTACATAGCATAGCAATAACCTGAAAAAGACATTCTGCAAAATCTCATGATTGCAGGTGGACATACTTTAATCATTTTATTTATTTTTTTTAATAAATTTAATTTTAAAATTATTATGAGGAAAAAATGATGGGTAACACTTTACAATAAAGTTTCATAACATTAGTTAATTTATGAACTAACACAAACTATGATCAATACATTTGTTATAGTATTAATCTTTGTTAACATTCATTAATAAAAAATACAGCTGTTCATTGTTTGTTCACTGTGCATTAACTAATGTTAACAAACACAACATTTGATTTTAATGATGTATCAGTAAACGTTGAAATTAACATTAAGAGTGATAAATGCATTTCATTATTAGTTCTTGTTAACTAATGCCAACTAATGAAACCTTTTTCTAAAGTGTTGTCAAAATATAAAAAAGTTAATACATTTTTATTTCTAGTGTGAGATGGTCAACAACTCACCGCAGTGTAAATAGTGCATGATTCAGTGTGAAAAAAAAGATTATTAAAACGTGTGTTCGTTTGATTGATTGTTTGATTGATTGATTGATTGATGATCATATTTTTGTTATATCTCTCATTCCATATAGTCTAATATGATATTTAATTTGTGTCTTCATTCAAAAACAAAACACTTATTCTCTTCTGGTAGCAACAGGGGAATTTCCAGTAGGTCATTTATAATTTATAGTAGGTAATTTTAAATGAAAATATATATTTTTTTTTCTGTCAAATGGACAGTTTCTGTGTAAACAGTTGTATTTTTGGTCTGTGGGATCATTGTCTTTCACTCCACTGCATGTTCATAATGGCCACACACCACCCCGACATCCTCGTCATGGGAACAGTTGTTTTTGCCCAGTTTGGCGTGTTTGCAGTGCAACAGAGTCCGTTCGGTTCCTTCACACTCGACGTCGTCCAGCAGGATCCTGACTTCGCTGGCTCCGGGTCCGAGCTCTGCTCTCTTGGCCACGCGCTCGACCACGGGGAATCCCAGCTGCCGGCAGACGACCGCCGCGGCCTGCGTGTTGAACATGTCGTCGCACACCGTTCCCCATTCGCCGCGCACGAAGATCTCGACCCGGCCGCGGTCCTTCCACCCGTCTGCGCTGACCAGCCGCACTGTCCCGGAGCGGGGCCGGCCCCTGCGGTCTCCTTTCCTTCTAGGTTTCCCTCGACCTCGTTTCCCAGGTCTGCCTGTTTGGGTCTTTGCTGTGGGTGTGGGTTTGGATTTTGGAGCCGGGGTCCAGTACGAGGGCGTGGCGGGGGTGTTGGTTTTTGGAGCCGGGGTCCTGTACGAGGGCCTTGCGGTGGGTTTGGGTTTGGTAGCCGGGGTCCAGTACGAGGGTCTTGCGGTGGGTTTGGTTTTTGGAGCCGGGGTCCAGTACGAGGGCCTGGTGGGGGTCAGTGGTCGAGGGGTCGTGTGGAGAGCGCGTGGACGAGCCGTGGAGTGGCGGACTGTGGTCGTCCTGCAAGTTGGCGTTTGTGGTGCTCGCGGTCGTGGGGTTGGACTGGGTTTGGTTGGTTTTAGTTTGGGAATGGCAGTCGTTGAGGGTTTTTTGTTAATCACAAACTCTGTGGAACAAATCAAACAGAGTCAAAAAACTAGCTGAACAATCCCCCTTTCTAGTGTTTTTATTACGATTTCATTACGAATCGCAGGTTTCGCAATTTGATAATCCATATGCACAATTTTGGGTTTATTTTTTCTTAATTGTGCAGCCCTACTCAAAATCTCATGCCTTCAATAGGAAGAATGAGTGTTTATTTACCTTCTTTAGGACTGAAATGAATCAGTTTTCCCTTGATGTTGACTGGAGTGGGCTTAAAGCTGCATTTGCCTGGAGGGGCCCTCCTACAGTGAAGAAAATGTCCAACTGTTTATACATACCATTGTACGCCTAAAACTTACTTTTTGCCACACCTGGCAATGGCCGGTGACTTAATAAAATTTATCAGCCACAAATATTGTTCATTAAACTGTTCTTGCAAAAAAAAAGGCAGTTATGACAAACTCTATTCCAATTTCGATACCAAAGAACTAACCTAACTACATTATAAGGGGTGGTAAAATGCCATTTTCACAACATGTCTATAAAAAAAATAAATCTCTGATGTCCCCAGAGTGTGTATGTGAAGTTTTAGCACAAAATACCCCACAGATATTTTTATATAGGATGTTCAATTTGTCACTTTTTGAGGGTTTAGCAAAAACACACTGTTGTGTGCCTGGCCCTTTAAATGCACATGAGCTGCTGCTCCCGCCACAATGGGCGGAGCTTCAAGAGCTCGTGTGTGTTTGTGTTAGCAGCTGCGATTTCCTCACGCAGACACACGCTAAAACGACAGAAAATGTCCTCCCTTTAAAGTTAAAACGGAGTCAGTCAAAGATGGAGAGACTAAGAAGAAGTGACAACATGTAGAATGCAACAGGACGTCTCTGAATGGTTAGTTGATGAATTTATGTTGATGATGTGGAGTTCTATCTCAAATTAGCATATTCTGTCATGTAATCTATAAATCACTCGTATAGGAACTGTTGTGAGACGCACACAGAGTGACTTTCTATTGCATGTGAAAAGATGGATGCTAAAGTTTTACAACTCTTCCTCTTCTCAACATGGACTGTGTTCCCGGGGTTTATGTACATTTTGGGGTTGGTGATGTCACTAATCCTGGAGGAATGTTGTGTAGTTCTACCAGCCGTTTGTTGTAGTCCTTAAAAAAACGATTTATTTAAAAGCAAATATCTTCATTTGCTTTGAACTTTGAGCGTTGTAACTTTGATAATGTTGCTTATGCTCAAACAGCAACATTACACACTAATTAAAGTCAGAAAAGTGGAATCATACTTTACCACCCCACCCCAAGACAATTAACAGGAGTTTTCAAGTAGAGACATTGAATAAAGTAATCAAAGGTAAAATAGCACTGCATAGTCTTCATAAATAAACATAGATTAATCCTTATTAAAAGGTACAGAAGTTATTCAGTCAAGATCAGTGAAGAATTTTGTTTGTTCTTTGATTAACATTAAAAATACACAGCAGCTTAAATACTAGTTATGTTTACTTGGATACTCACGGAGGCGGGCATTTTTGATTTTTTATTTTTTATTTTGTGTGTGAATTTGTTCGTTCAAGAGCTAGAAGACGTGAAAGAGAGCTCAATTCAATCTTCATATTGTTTTACGGTTATGTTTTCACAACATTGCATTGTTAGAATTCGTAAAAATATTACCGGCCAACTGCCCATTAACACCATTTTTATTATTCGCATTTGGCGCTTGACGGTTGTTAATTTTAAGCCTTGCTTACACACATAATTGAACAACAGAAGAAGAAAAAAAAACATAAATTAAAGGATTTTTATTTTGTGCAAGCTATTTCCCCTAACCCTTATTAACTTATTTTGATATATTCTAAGATGCATTTTGGTATATTCAATATAGACAATCAGATTAGGCAGGGGAGGTTATTTTTTACCATCACACCTCTAGTAAAGTCAGTATAAAAACCCTAACTGTGACGTTTTATGAAGTGGATGTAACTCTAAAGTCTGTGTCATCACGGTGTGTTGTACCTCGAGGGATCCACTATCTTATACACCACTCCGGCTCTGGCCGTGGCACTCGCCGCTCCCGTCGCAAGGAAGTACAGCTCACCTGAAACACACGGTTCAAAAATTAATGGAGCTTTTAACCCGACTGTTGCACTCAAACCTTTTCTTCTAATTGATATTGATGACTGTATATTAGAAAATATTAAGCTGTTGAAGACCCTATAGTCACACACAGAGCTGCTCTCAAGTTACCTGCCTCATCTTCGCCAAATGATATGATATACTTGTAGTAGCTGTTTATAAGTTTAGGGAAACTGCACGTTTTGTCAGTGCCCATACAAATCTCCTTATAGTTCCATTTTCCCGTCTCAGCGTTTTCCTTTAGGGACATCAGGCGCCTAGGATGCATATAATGGGAGAAGTCTGATTCATTCAGTGCAAAGTAATCAAACAAACAGTGAAATAGATCAGCCATTATGGGAAAGTAGCATGCATTAATCTTGTGTTGATTTTCTTGTTTATATTCTATTATATTGGACTATATTTCAAGTGCAAGAGCAAACATACGTACCCACTCATAAAATCCCCAAAGATATACAGACCGTTCAGATTGGGCATCTGGCAGCCCCTGTAGATGTAGCCGCCAGTTACAGACTTGCCGATTTTATGTGGGTAAGCAAATATCGGAAGGATATCGTCTAAGGAAAAGGTAAAATAAAGATATTTTTCTCTCATATACTCTTCACAACTCAACTGGAACCAACCTGGAGCTGTATTCATACAAATCTTTTATATGCTAACTTTATAAGAGAGTAGTTTTCAAATATTTTCTTCAGAACAGATTTTTTAATGAGAAAAAAAATGACAGACTTTTATGGAGATTGGCTTATCCACTTCAACAAATTTGTTACTTCAACCTTTGTAAAGTGCACAAAATTTCTAAAATTACCTTAACCATCAAAATTGTCCGGGTTACCTTGTAATTTGACATGAAGAAATATAAAAAAAATAGAAACTAAATGGTTGCACTGTATTTTACCGTATGCGTACTTACAGTTTACTTACCCAATAAAGTACTGGGTAATATAAGGTAACGTTCTCAATAATAATTCCTTGAGATACGTGAAACCGAATTCTGAAGCATTTATACTTACACAGTGACCATTGCTTCGTGTAGAATAATAAAACGAACCAATGGCGAGGCTGCGGAGCTACATGAGCCTAAGGCAGAGAAGCCCGGCAGAGCACGCCGACTTGGGCGTGGCATTTGGCTATAAAAGCAGACGATCTGGCATAAGATACTTAGATTAAATTCAACTGAAGTGACGACCTGAGACTTGTGCGTAGCGCGGCTATTGCAATGTTCCTGTTCTGCCTTGCCGGGACCTTAATAACGGAGAACGAACGGCGGCGTTTAAAGATTATGCTTGAGTTCTGTCCAGAGAAACACAGAAGACGAAGGCTCCAGCATAATATGATATTAAGTAATATGATGGAAGAAGATAAATGAGCAGAGTGCAGGAGGCAAACAAAACGACGGGTAAGTTTAGCTAGCATTAGCAATTAGCTGGTTGATTGCGTTATGTTTGTCTTAATCCTTAGTTGTAATGTTTTGCAAAAACACACCGCGTATGGCAGACAGCGCACTACAAGTTCCGTGTTGACAGTGGGCATGACTTTTAAGTTGAACCAATCAACGTAGACCTAGGGAAAGGGAACTAAAAAAGTCCTCGCTCTAGACTAGGTACTGAAAGAGTTATAGGAACTACGGTCTGAGGAACTAAAAAATCCCCAATTTAGTCCCCCCAAAAAAATAATTTTTTGAGAAAAAAAGGGTTATAGGAACGTTAGGTTCTAGGAACTGCAAAAGTCCCTCCGGTCGGAAAGCGGCTAGCGGCTAATGATGATATACTCAAGGTGGTAATCCATCGCCGGAAGTTGAAGCCTCGCGGGAGCCGCCATTGTAGCAGAACTTCTCCTGCTCTTAGCATCCCATTCATTTTGGCGTCACTTTGACAGCGAATAACTTTACATCTGAGGCGTCCAAAGACTCCATTTGTCCATTATTTATTTCTAAAGAAACACGACAATGTATAAAAGGCTCCATTACTTTGTATCTTACGTTACGGCCCCGTAGAAGCCGTTTTTGTAAAAATAGGCTAACGATTGCGTCATAATCACGCAACTTTCTGTCGCGCAATAGAGACATTACCGTATAGACAGGAGGAGAAGCTTGCAGGCAATCTTTTACTGTCTATGAGGCAATCGGGGACATGGAGGCACAAAGTCAAGGGAGAAGCCCATCGATAGAGAGTCCATAAAAGCAACAGGACAAAATATTTAAACAACGTTTTTTGAAGAATTTGGTGATTCAGATTTGTCTTGGCACAGCTAAACTGTCAGACTGATGTGAGGCAGTCGCTCAGACTTCAGACAGGAAGTGCAATAATTGGGCTGTTGAGATCAATGGGGTCGCTGTGTCCATTTCTTTTACTGTCTATAGATATACTTGGCCTTAACCCTTAGCAGAGCAAGACATAATAGGGAATGCTCATTCCACAAGGGGCTCCGACGTGACTTACTTACGTCGGATCAGGAACGTAGAACTCATAGAGGTCGATCCTGCGCTAGACAATCGTTCCAAGAAAACCTGAATGGCCTAGGCACTAGAAGGGCCGAGAGCTGGTTAGGTATGAGAAGGTCAATAGCCTGTTACCAGTAGCCCAGACCCCAGATCGGAGCCACAAAGGTATTATAGCAATAGGCAATAGCCATAGAGTTACCCCATATAGAAGGGGGGAAAGTTCATAGTGCTTTGGGCTTGGCTTTGGCCAAATCCACTAGACAGAAAGGACAGGGGCTTCTAGATTGTAGAACCTGGTAAATGTGGACAGCGAGGACCAGCCAGTCACATAAATATCATCAATAGAGACACCACTGGACCAGGCCCAGGTCGAGGCCATGCCTCTAGTGGAATGAGCTCTTACTCCGATGGGGCATTGTAGGCTCGTCGAGGAGTAGGCTAGTGTCCATCTGGATATCCTCTGCTTCGTGACTGGATGCCCTTTGGTGCGGCCTCCAAAGCATACAGAAAGTTGTTCTGGGTGCCTAAAATGTCAACATGACATCATGACTTTTGCGTAAACATCTCTACGCATTTTGAGCTATCCGCGTGTATGCGTGTATGTCTACGCCATTAACGTTCGAGTGATTCCGCGTGTCTGTACACGCCGTCAAATGTCCGCGCGAAACGAAGCAAAATGTAGATCTACATCTGGGGAGCGATCTTTTTTTTCCCTAGGAAAAAAGGTAAGGGAAGACTCATAAATGCCATTAAAGGATTAGTTCACTTTTGAAAACTTTTGCTGGTAATTTACTCGCCCCTATGTCATCCAAGATGTCCATGTCTTTCTTTCTTCAGTCGAAAACAAATTAAGGTTTTTGATGAAAACATTCCAGGATTTTTCTCCATATAATGGACTTCAATGGGAACCAAACGGTTCAAGTTCGAAAAGACGGTTAATAACAGTTTCAGATGCAGCTTCAAATGTCTTTAATCGACACCAGACGATGAATAAGGGTTTTATCATGCGAAACGATCGGTTAATTCAAAACTTATTCCAAAAATGTAACTTTTCTAAGGACAAATGCTAGCCTTGCTCTATTCTGTGAGGCGCGTTTGTAACGTCACGTAATACGTAATTACGTTCAAAAGGTCACGTAGCCGGAAGTACAGAATCAAAATCGTCCGACATCATTGTTTTACTTTTTAAATCCTTTTTTTGTAAACGGCGTTTGAGTTAGTTTGCACGTTCAACCTATGCGTTCAACTTGTAAACACTGACTCTGTACTTCCGGCTACGTCGCGCGTGACCTTTTGAACGTAATTACGTAATACGTGACGTTACAAACGCGCCCCACAGAATAGAGCAAGGCTAGCATTTGTCCTTAGAAAAGTTACATTTTTGGAATAAGTTTTGAATTAACCGATCGTTTCGCATGAAAAGACCCTTATTCATCGTCTGGTGTCGTTTAAAGACATTAGAAGCTGCATCTGAAACTGTTATTAACTGTCTGTTGGACCTTGGACCGTCTGGTTCCCATGTAAGTCCATTATATGGAGAAAAATCCTTAATTTCTTTTCGACTGAGGAAAGAAAGACATGGACATCTTGGATGACATGGGGGTGAGTAAATTATCAGCAAAAGTTTTTTCAAAAGTGAACTAATCCATTAACCCCAGTGACGGGTAGGTTTAGGGACGGGGTTGAGGTAAGTCATATATTTACAGTATATATACAGTAATAACGTTAAGTCAACGGCGTTCATAAACATGCTGAAAAGCGATTATGCGTCTTGATAGCACGCCAAAAATGGAAATACGAATTGGCGTGTCATACACACGCTACTTCATGAGATCAGTCTGAAAATGTATATTCTCAAAGCTCTGACAGGGCAGAGTAAATGCAGCTCTTGTTCACCCACGGAGGGAGAAAGTGCTGAGAGGGAGATGACCTGCGCTCTGGATGGAGTAGAGAGAACCTTAAGTATATAACCATGCTTTGGTTTGAGGACGGCTTTGCATTCGTTGGGCCCAAATTCGTCATTTAACACTATAACTGTCCTCCCTGTAAACCACCTTTAGCCACTACTGTACATGCTGAAATTAAATTAGAAAATCGAAAGGCTTGCTTACTGAGTGACGAGTTGGAGCACAGTTTGTTGTCGTAACAGGAGAAGCCTTCTTTTGCCCTCCATCCATAGTTCCCTCCACTTTCGATCAGATCCACTTCCTCATATTTATTCTGCCCAACATCCCCGCAGAACATTCTGCCTCGGCCCTGGCCGCTGACCGGATCGCCCCTGTCGACTGAACATCTCCACATGTTTCTCACACCGTAGGCGTAGATCTCTGGCCTCGAGTCGCTCTCTCCTACGAAAGGATTGTCTGATGGGATACTGTAGGGGGCGCCATGATCGTTGTTGTCTACGTCGATTCGCAGGGCTTTGCCTAGAAGAGTGGACCTGTAACATCACAGTGTTTGTTTTCACTTGAGAGAAGCATTTGTGTTTTACAAAACGGGTTTGTACAAATAATTGATCCCTATAAGATTGCACTCGTAAGACTATAGTAGTTTAAACCTGCCCAGTAAACATTTGCACCGTCTGCTGATCCTTTTCTCATCGTTGCTAAGCTCATGCTAGGCCTCTCACGTCCCACAATGCCGTATGTCAATATTGACACTGGCATGGGCTTGAACTGTCTGTGAAGAGTCTCATTTTCCATCCTGTGAAAAGAACTAAAGCTTCTCCTGGCTTAGATCTGTCCTTCATTCAATGTAACCTTTTTCTTCTTTATTTTTGTTATTTTTGTCTAATTATTATGGTAGATATTTATTGGATTAGATTATTGATTGTTAATACCAATCAACTTTAGACCAGTGTCGTTATTTATTACTAAAACTAAAACCATACAAAAATTGTATAGGCCTTATGAGTGTATATACTGTATATATATATATATATATATATATATATATATATATATATATATATATATATATATTTTTTTTTTTTTTTTTTTTTTTCAGTTCATCATATGTATACAATATATAATTCATATATACTGTATATAATTATACTGTATATAATTCATATACAGTATGTATACATATATATATATATATATATATATATATATATATATATGCTGGTTGCCAAGGAAACTTTTTTTTTAACTTAAATAACTAAAATTAAATAAAAATGAATAAAAACTTTATAAACATTTAAAAAAGTTTTAAAATTACAAAGCACAAACAATTTCTAAAGTTTTAACTTGAAAATGAAAATAGAATATTCATATAAAGTAATAATAAATAAATAAATAAATAAATATACATACAAAAACTAATTAAATACAAAATATTAATTAAAGCTATTTAGTATAATGGGTAAACAAACATAATACTGCCACAGATATAAATAAATCCATAAATAAATATCTAAATCTAAAACTTACAAGAGGAATCTGTTCAGATATAGCACATCATGTAAACAATAAAAAAGCGTTGTCAAAGTGAAAGTGTTAATGCATATGATTAGTATATTGATAAGGCTTTGCAAAGGGGTTTTTATTAAAAAATAGTAATGTACTGCTTGACTCACTTTATTTATAGCCATTCAAAAGAAGCCAGGTACTGACATGCGTTCAAAAGTAATCAGAAATCAGAGCCCTTTTTTAAGTTACTGTGATTGCTGATTTTATATAAATAAATGAAACCTGCTTCTACAGGCTTGCATACAGTAAACAATGATCTAGATCTTCTCACCACAGAAGCTTAATTAAGCTGATGACTAAGCTTTTTAATAATGTGTGTGGTACAGAAAACCATCAACAACGCAACACTGCAATTCACATGTATTGTCAATACAGTACAAGCCAGTATATACTCGTGTTAGTCATCGACGCTGGGACTCCAGGCTGCAGTGGCTACGACAGGTTTCTCCATAAGAATGAAAGGCTTGCTGTGTGAAACTGTGAGTTTCATCGTGCCACTCTCTGCCAGCTCTGCTCATGTCCCATGGGGAAAGGAGGGTGGCAAGCCAACGCTAATATTATGAGGCGTCTGGCTAAATGTGCATAACTCAACTGGGGCACATGTACGGCAAACTTCTAGATTTAAACTGCCTAAATTAGGCTTTTGAGCTCTGAAATTGACAAAACACCATTAAAGTCATCCATACGGCTTGTGATCCACACTATATTCGGATTGTTTTACTTGAACGGACCACTTTATGGTATTGGCAATCAAGTGCAAGAAGACTGCAAGAAGCACTGTTTTATTTGGTTGACGTGGTCATTTTCTACCACACAAAAGTTGCAGTCTCAGATCATTTTGTTATGTAATATATTTGGTTTGTCTAATTTGATTAATGAGCTAATAAACATAGTAACCTGCACCACTATCTCTCGGTTGCCTAGGTAACTAACTACATATCACTCCGCCGCTGCTGTAGACTGTGATGATAAATAAATACAGAGAATAACTATTGCAATCCAATGAAAGGGTAGTTTGATTTTCTACATTATTCTCTCATTTTCATTGATAGTCTGGCATTTATTTGCTTTTGGTGAACTGTGGAGTGGGAAAAACTGTTTTTAATGGCAGGCTAGCAGTTACCGTTGACTAGCGCTAGCCTAGCACCGGCGAACTATAACACTAACTTGGAAATGCTGACTTATAACACTAACTTAAAAATCCTGAAGCACCTCTTTAAAATTATTAAATGAATCTATTTAGGTGGATTTAGAAAACATTCTATAACATTAACCCTTGTGCTGCATTAGATTTTTAACACCGTTGAGTGCATTAAGGACCAAAAATGGCCACATATTAAACATTGCCTAAAATATTATATATTATTATTATTTTCCACTTTTACCAAGTTAAATCTTTTAACCAGCATCAGTCCTCATCATAACTACCAAAAATGTATTCAATTTCAGGATTTTAACCCTTTAATTACCAGTTTTGTTTGCGAAACCATCGATTTGTATAAGAGGAAAAAACACAAAAATTCAATTATTTATAATAAACTAAATGCAAAGAGAAAACTTTAGATTTGGATTATCACAGTCCCACTTTGCAAAAAATCCCACTTAGCGCGTTAGAGACCAAAAATGGCCACTTATTAAACATTGCCTATTGCCTAAAATAAGGTGCATTTCCACCCATAGGGAATAAATATTTAGTGACATCATCTGGTGGAATACACTATATAATGCAAATATAATGCTTTTGCTTCAAAATGAAAGGATGTTTGTGCAAAAATCATGTTTCATGTATTACTGACAGCCTCAGATTCAAACAACGTTTTAATGGGTTTCAATGGGCCATTTTTGGTCTTTATGGTGCTGAGTGTTACTATTTGATCTACACAGTGTGTGTTATACATATTTTGCAAAATGGGATCACATTTTTTACATGTATCCAAAAAGTCACAATTTTGCCAAATTTCATACCATTTGCATTAAAACAGCCAAAATGGTCAAAGAAATTAAACTGCAAAAGACCAAAAATGTCCCTAATGCAGCATAAGGGTTAAGGAAGGACTAAGGCAAATAAAGATAAATAAAGTGTGTGAAGATTACTCACTTGTTTTGAGAATTCCCAAACTTTCCGAAAGGGTCTCCTGCTTTGCCACCGTCTCCTATGAATATGTACAGATAGCCGTCCAGCCCAAACAGCAGCTGACCTCCATTGTGGTTTGATGCAGGCTCATCAACCTCTAGAAGTGTCCTGTCAACCAAAATAGTTTGATAGATAGACAGATAGATAGATAGACAGACAGACAGACAGACAGCTCTCACCTTTCTGAGGAGTGATCCAGCATATTCATATCTGAATCGGAAACGATGAACTCGCTGACGCGAATCTTCTCCTGCCTCTTCACAGACACAGAGTAGTAGACGTAGGCTTTTTTCACCGTGGTGAATTGAGGATGCAGGGCGATGCAGAGGAACCCTCGCTCATCTCCTGCCCAAGGGGACGTGAGGACCGCCCTGGTCAGATTCAGGAACGGCCTGTCAATTCTAGAACCATTCGGCAAGTAAACCCACACGTAACCCAGCTGCTCGGCGACAAAGAAGCGGTGAGTACCGTCATTCGCATGTACCATCGCTACAGGATTGCGAAGACCGTTCGCAACCTCTTCCAGGCACAGCTGAATGCAGCCTTGCGGATCCGCCTTCACATCTCCCAGGTTGGCGTTGAGCTTGTCGTTAGAGAGGACGTTTGGGTAACAGTACTCTGGATCTTTCAGCTCAAGGTATTTGCAGAACTTGCTTCGGTCTTCTTCAACAGCAGAGCTTTCGTTGTAGTTGGTCAGAAGGCTGAGAGTGTACCGACAGTGGAGCCAGTAATCCCCACAGTAATCCCCACACAGTCCGGGAAGCTCCCGCATCGGGGTGTTGGCGTCTTCCGCATCGTACAGATGTGCCGCATAAGGGGAGCATTCCTGAAACAAGCAAATCAACGCATCAACATTATTATCTGACAGTTTCTCAAAGACTTATCAAGACTACATGTCTCTGCCACCATCACCAAAAGGGGAGGAGGTTGAATTGTCTGTGGACGCAGGGTCATATCAATTCCAGCCGCTGGCTCAAACTGCGGTCTTAACTCCAGCATCGTGACCGTCATCTGATGAGTTTTGTCGAGTTGATGTCAATAGCGTGCTCGCTGTAGGCATATATTTTGCCACTATGTGAAAAAATCCAGGAAAATACGCTGGCACGTTTGTTGACCCCAGAGGATTAACTTTAGCTACACAAAATAATCTAAATGCTACGCTACATTACTCTATCCTGATCATTTTCAATACTTGTAATTCTCGTAACTCTTGACTCGCAGCGGTTTTGACGAAACAAGATTTTTTTTAAACACTCTTAGAAGAAATGGTTCCATCCCCCGCTTCATATATGGAACTCTAAAATGGTTCTATATAGAACCATTTTTTTTTTTGGTAAAAGGTTCTATTGGCCAAGTATGGAACCCCAGGGTTCTATATAGAACCCAGAGGAACCCTTTTTTAAGAGTGTATAGAACCTTTTAGGGGTTCTAAATACGTAGCGCTGATAGAACCTTTTAAGGTTCTATATAGAACCTTTTCTTCTAAGAGTGTAGCTTGTACCAAGGGCGTGGCGAGCTGGAATCTGCTAACGTCAGCTCTCCCCGCGTACGTCACAAACCACCGCAGTAGCCACCGTTCAACCTGAAGAGGGCAGCACTAAGACGTTTTTACACCAAATGTTGTAGAATTAAAACTCTTTATACAAAAATGTCAAAAAAGTTACTCGAATCAATGATCAGCACTAAAAAAAACCCCATTCTTACAGATCAGTAACTAAAAAAAAGTTGGTTTAGGGTTTAGTTACCCTGTATGCAGCTTACACAAAAGTTGCTTTCAAACAAAGCAGTTTCTGTTCGCCAACATACAAAATATGCATGCATTTCATCTGGGAAAATGTGCAGAATAACAGTAAAAGTGATTGCACCTTAAGATGATGAGAACTAAAACTTTAATGTATTAAAAATGGTTCTAATGCAAGGGTGATAACTGTAATTTAAACATTATAATTGGTCTTTGAGAAGAGGGAAGTCAACCTTAGCTAGAGATAAGGACCCAGAACAACGACATCATGGGAATCACTTTCAGGAAGATATTTTTCAGCTGATGAACAATAAAAACATGATAGCCAGCCATGATTAGTATAAGGAAAAAAAGTAAAATGTCAAGTCTTAAAAAAAATAATAAAATAAAAAAACTAACATTTTCCATGCACCTTAAATATCCAGTATCCAGTCTTAATGGTTAATTTAAAAAAACAAAACAAAAAAAAAAACAGAGTTTTAGAAATACATTTTTAAATGATCTGATATTTTATGAGACTTACTGACCTTGACACACAATGTCAAGTGATATGACATATTTTAGTTTTTCTAAAAGAGTTTTTCACTTTTATGGTTATTCTGCATGTTTCATGTTGGTTGCAGATAAACACTCAAACAAATAAAAATTAGAACCACAAATGCCAATAAAGAACATTTATTTTGAATATGAATACATTTGAATATGTTTTGAATAAAGAACCTTGATTTTTGAAATGCATTATACATTTTTTTTAAATAAATAAATTGATAGATCCATAAAAAAATAGCATCCTGTCATTGGCCATAAACACTGACTTGCTGCCATATGATCAATAAACCTTCAGTTAACCCTATAAATGCTCGAATAGCCAATTCATCCGAAATGTATTTGCTGTGTAAGCCTTTTTATTTCCATCGTCCTCATAGTCTGGCAAACGTGGCACTCTGCACGTCTTCTCTGCCGTCGGGATCCCGGGATTCAATCCAGCAGCTGGTCATGATGGTGTGAGCTATAAATACAGTGACTTTTGGTCATTTTGGACCATCCAAGCCTTCATTATGCCTTAACCACAACACCACACCCATCAGAGGACTGAACCAGCCTTGGCAATGACACTGCCAGCTCGGGAATGGGAACCATCCGAGATTACTACAGTGACATTAAACAAACAATGGACCAGAAAGTGGTTTGGATTGATGGGGTATCTCGCTCGTAACACATAGCAGACTTTGTAACATCATAGTTTCTAGTGATGTTTGATTGCATGTCAAATGAAATATGAACCTATTTTATGTGGTATAAATGAGTCCAGCATTTCCTAAAGAGCACACATGGTTATGTAATATCCTGCTAGAACAGAGAGAAAAAACTGAAACCTGAATCTACAAAATTTCACTGTAGTTTTCAGCCCTAATAAAAACTGTAAGTCATCATGGGACATGATTTCTGAGGACATGTGGTAAAAGATCACCCCCAAATGACTAATAACAGACATATATGATATATATATAAAGTAAAATCAGATGATAAGATTAGTTAAGGTGTTACATTGAATGTTTAAACTGCATGCGAGGTTATATTAAACACTTAAACAATCTTCGGATGTCCTATCCATCCCTTCTGATCCTATTGTGAGTTTTGGTCCATTCATTGTGTTCCTCTTTTTCTGTCTCTCGTATAATTGTGTGTATATGTTTCTGTAATTATGAAACTCTGTTGGAGATCACAATCTCAAGCCGCTGATGGATTCGGTTCAACAAATGGTCTCAGCAGGGTTTCACTCATCATAACATCATCAACTTTTCTCTGTTGAAATGCCTTATGAAGCAAACATTTCTGCTCTGTGACAACATTATAAACCTCAAGAGGGTGTCTAAAAGTGTGACCTAAAGAACATGTCTGAGAATAAGCAAAAGTGCTCTGAATTGCACCCAATATCAACAACGTTATTGAGAGTGCGCTATTGATGTGATATACTCACTTGTTATAACACTTCATTAAAAAAAAATAAGGTATGTAACTTAGATTTTCGACACAATATATCCCAGATTGTTTCCAGTACTTCTCCAAGCATCAAACGTTATGTTCCCGAATGAATCGGCTGAGTGAACGATTCAATGACTCACTCATAAAGACATTGGCTGCATCTGAATTTGCATAGTATATAGTAGGTCAGAAACTGTATGTAAAAAATATAGTTATGCCAGTCACCGCCTGCGTCTGAAATTGAAATTGACAACTAGACTTGAAGTTAATCTGTCACATCCAATGTCGACAAATCCCTCATTTTGATTCAGATCAGATTATACGGACCTTGTTCAGTCTGAGAATTTTGCCACTTTCTTATTTCATATTACAATTACTCTGAATATAAGATTCGATTTGTCTGAAATTGCATACTTTCCTTTAGAAACATGGCGAAAATCCGGTGTGGCAAGCAGTTGTCCATGAGGGGCTGCCGCTTTTACTTTCTTTTGTGTTTATTTATATATTAAAGTGTTAAAAGTTTGCCCGTTCCCTGAATTACGAACCTCATTACATCTGGAAAGCACAAACAAGCTGCATAAACAGTGCTGTTGAAATATCAGAACTTTGAATGCTGTTCAACCAATCAGATCGGTTCAAATCTGATGTGTTATGAATATTTAGTAGCCTTTCCTACTCTTGTTCTTTTTTTCTCTATATATATATATTTAATATCAGGTTGCTGTGACCTTTGCACAGGAATATGATACATCCTATGCCTAGTGAGAGGAAGCATATATTTTCCTTCCCTGCAGGTTGGAGAACACAAGCAACTCCCTGTATCTGGGATAAATGTCCCAACAAAGGCAATCATTGAGCTCAGCTTCACCACTAAGTAGTCAAATAAATCAGGTGTTCCCTTTGCCAAAATAAATCTCACTGCAATCTCAAAACCATATAGTCAAATAGCATCATTTAATCCAATTATGTACACTCTAAACAATACATTGCTGGGTTGTTTCAACCCAACTTTGGGTCAAATATGGACAAACCCAGCCACTGGGTTACATTTTTCAAATGACAAATTTTAACCCAACATTTGGGTTTGTCCATATATGACCCAATGTTGGGTTAAAACAACCCAGCATTATTAGTGTGAAGTAGGTGACTAACACTCAGACACTATAGTTGTGGTTGGTATGTCCCGAATTCTAAAAAATCCTGGGTTGTTTTAACCCAATTTTGAGTAAATTATGGACAAATCCAGCCATTGGGTTATAAATGTAATTTAAAAATGTATCCTAATGGCTGGGTTTGTCCATATTTTACCCAAAATTGGGTTAAAACAACCCAGCATTATTAGTGTGAAGTAGGTGACACACTCAAACACTAGTTGTGGTTGGTATGTACCAACACTCAGATAAAGACACATATTAACTGTGAGATTTTAGTTTTTGGTTGACTTCGACTGATCATGTTAGGGTTTATTTTTAAGACTGAAGTGTAAATAGTGCACTCTAAAAAATACTGGGTTGTTTTAACCCAGTTTTGAGTAAAATATGGACAAATCCAGCCATTGGGTTATAAATGTAATTTAAAAATGTATCCCAATGGCTGGGTTTGTCCATATTTTACCCAAAGTTGGGTTAATACAACCCAGCATTATTAGTGTGAAGTAGGTGACTAACACTC
This sequence comes from Pimephales promelas, assembly GCF_016745375.1. The sequence goes on from NW_024121499.1 coordinate 1,743,652, forward strand.
AGAGTTGTGGTTGGTACTGTATGTCCCAAATGCCAACACTCAGATAAAGACACATACCGTGAGATTTTAGTTTTTGGTTGACCGTCTTTGACTGATCATGTGAGGGTTTATTTTTAAGAGGGTTTATTTTTAAGTGTAAATGGTGCACTCTAAAAATCCTGGGTTGTTTTAACCCAGTTTTGAGTAAAATATGGACAATTCCAGCCATTGGGTTATAAATGTAATTTAAAAATGTAACCCAATGGCTGGGTTTATTTTACCCAAACTAGGGAGGTTGTGCACTTTACATAATACATTTATATATAGTTTACTTATAATAATTGTGTTTTTTGACTTTAAATGTTTTTTTTTTCTATTAACGAGATGTAATTGTGTCTCAACTTAACAGTACAAAATCCTAATGTGTTGTCTAAACACAAACCATTTATGTTAAGTAAAAATTCCTGATCTCTCCGCAGGGAAATGCCCACCCGCAGTGCCATTTCTCAAAGGGTGGCAGTATAGTGCGAGCCGACTGCCATTTTGCCCGAACTTAATTTTATTGTGTTCAATCTGCTTAAATCTATGAACAACTTAAGTTTACTTAAGTTTTATAATTTGTGTTGCCTTAACTGAAACTGGGCAGTGCTTTTAGTTCCCAGCATGCTTTGCATATGGTTGAATTAAGAGAGAATAAATGTTAAAATTAAGTGTTATTTTATGTTGTTTTTTTTTTTTTTTTTTTTTTTTGAGAAATTTAGAAAAGGGGAAGACTTGATAGTATGTAATGTATGTATATGTATTACATTGGAATCATTAAACCATTTAAATTACAGTGGGTTACCGTTGTGGAGAAGAGTGGAGCATTTTGTTTGTCTGTCGACTGATTTCATTATTTTCAACTGCTTTGATTGAAGATGCTAGCAAATAGCTAGCTAAAGTCTATCAATTTAATTAAATGTCACTGAATCAAATGAAATATAAATTGATGAATGAATATAATAAAATGCCTTTGAATCATGCCAGGAAGCCTTTAAAAATTCACGTTGAGACTTTAAAATTACATAATTCTATTCTAAATTATGTTTGTTTAACGTAATTTAGTTATGTGGAACCTGTTGACAAATTCAAAAGCCAACATATAATTTTTTTGAGTGAACCGAGCCAGTGCGATATCTCATGTCATCATTCCTAAAAATAGCCCAGTCATTACTAATCCAGAAGTCATCCAGCCGTCTGAAAACAAAGTGATGTAACTCACGCAATGATGTAACTTCCTCACCGGCGAATGAGACAAAATATCATCACTTGCATCAAAACAGAAGCAATTCGACTTAATTATTCAATATTTAATTTATGCAATAATCCCGTCTTATACTTCTCTTATTCACTGGGCTAAAGTTCAAATGAAGAGTTCAGATGCAAAAGCCTCTAAATGCCATTTGAAATGTTCTTCTTTAATGATGATTTTTATCAAACTTGTATATTTAAGTTCAGTAATTTCACTTAAATGGCAATGATAATTACCTATTAATTGTTATTTAAGTGAAATTACTGAACTTAAATATACAAGTTTGATAAAAATCATCATTAAAGAAGAAAATTTCAAATGGCATAGAGGCTTTTGCATCTGGACTCTTCAAATATCCACATGCTGTTATTTAATTCCTGACCTGAGACTCACCTGGCAAAGAATACTGCGGATGTACTTCCCACAGGCCATGAACCCCGAATGATCGAAGTAATCCATGATCTGGTTGAAGCGCTGGGAGATTTGGTTATCCCTGTCTGAGTCACAGCATCCAAATTTGGCGTAGTCCTTGCAGAAGAGCAGGGGCTCGAGAGGCTGGAACGGAGGCTTGTAGTCCAGGCACTGCGGGTGGGCATTTCCCTGCGGAGAGATCAGGATCAGGAGCGCCGGCAGACTCCAGCATTGAGCTCTCCACACTGTCATTCCTCTCATTACACAGGCGAAAACTCACACGTGTCTGCGTACAAAGGTGGCTTGTGCTGGGTTTGAGGTTGTGGAGTCAGTTAGTGGTTCTGTCTCCTGCACACACACACACACAAACACACATACTGCTACACAAGGCCCACTCATTCAATACACATCTTTACAAACACACACTTCGCTCTCCCCTCCCTCTTTCCACCCTGTCTCCTCCTCTGCCTTTCCCTCTTTTCCCTCGCTTTCTCTCATTCCTTCTTCTTGCGGCCTCCCTCCCCCGAATGAACCCTCTTTCTCTCAAAGCATGCTAGTCCTTTCATCTCGCTAAGAATTGTCCTATAAATCCGGTTGCATGTTACTCTCTTTGACTGGCTGTGTGAATCTTCAACCTCACATGTTACATTTTGCGCTAAAAGACATTTTTAGTATGATGCAACATCGCTTTCGTTGGGTTCATGAGGTTTGTCTCTGCAGGATTCGGGTCTCGTGTCTCACTGACCCAGTGACCTATTTGGAGTAGCTTACATAAACTTGTAGTGCACTCCAAATCTTTGAAGTATACATATAAACACTGTGCTTGAAGATAATGTAATATGATTGGAAAATGTGCACTTAAGTGTGTAAAAAATGTATTAGTACACTTTTCAAAAAGTAGTAGTTCAATTTTCAAAAAACTTTTGCTGATAATTTACTCACCCCCGTGTCAATGTCCATGTCAAGGTTTTTGATGAAAACATTCCAGGATTTTTCTCCATTTGATGGACTTCAATGGGAACCAAACGGTTCAAGGTCTAAATGAGAGTTTCAGTGCAGCTTCAAAGGGCTTTAAATGATTCCAGACGATGAATAAGGGTCTTATCAAGCGAAACGATCGCTCATTTAATAAATAAATAACAAAGTTTAAGTTTTATAAGCTCAAATGCTCACCTTGCGCTGTTCTGCGATGCGCATTCGTGACTCTCCTGTTCGAACTCGATCATCAAAATGAACGAATCTTTTTCTGAGTCAATTTGTTCATTCCGTTCGTTGAATGTACCAAATGACACGAAAAAAGATTCGTTCATTTTGATGAACGAGTTTGAACAGGAGAGTCACACAGAACAGAGCAAGGCGACCATTTGAGCTTATAAAACTTAAACTTTGTTATTTATTTATTAAATGAGCGATCGTTTCGCTTGATAAGACCCTTATTCATCGTCTGGAATCATTTAAAGCCCTTTGAACAGTTCGTAGTTTGCACTGAAAGTGTCTTTTGGACCTTGAACCGTTTGGTTCCCATTGAAGTCCATTATATGGAGGAAAATCCTGGAATGTTTTCATCAAAAACCTTAATTTCTTTTCGACTGAAGAAAGAAAGACATGGACATCTTGGATGACATGGGGGTGAGTAAATTATCAGCAAAAGTTTTTTAAAAGTGAACTACTCCTAAGAATGAAGTTTTGAAATGCTTGTCAGTGCATTCATACTACATAATATCGCATATAAGTAAGTCTTACATAATTGGCTCAAATGTCTTAAAATACTGTATAATAGGCAGCTTGGTATGAAACAGAGCAGAGCATTTTCTCTCTGCCTGCTCTAAATAAATATATGTTACTCAGATGAAATGTGGTCGTGTCTCTCATCTGTTTTTGATTCCCATGTCAGACACATGAGGAGCATTTGTTCAGATCAAGAGCTCGAGGTTCCTTCACTGCATCAGCAGTGCGTACACAAATCCCAAAACAACAAAGACTGTATTTGGTCTTGGATAAATGTTTAGTTTCCTGTTGGTGGTTTTGTATGATTCTTTATCGGAAAAACTATTTGTCACAATCCTTGAAAAGACTGCCCAGATAGCAAACTGACATTGAATCAACGTGGAAATATGACATCGAAACAACGTTGATCTGACATTGTTTTGCTCATCGAATTAACGTTGAACCAACGTCAGATGCGTCATTCTTTCAAAACTAACGGAAA
>NW_024121499.1:1748041-1939775 GCF_016745375.1 Pimephales promelas
AAACTTTTAAGGATTTCAAGGACCCGGTGAATACCTTGGTAACTGAAATCTGCTGCATAGTTAGACATTCAAGCATCACTTCATTCAATACTGTTTATGTGCAGTATGAGTATGTTGCACACATCAGCAACAGATGTATGATATATATATATATATATATATATATATATACTTAGGTTACAATGCATGGATGGAAAGGAATATTATATACAGACCCGGTCAATGGTTTAAGGTTGGTAAGATGTTTTTTAATGCATTAAAAAATGCAATTTTTTAACTGTACTAGACATGTAATGTTGCCCTCTTGCTGCTGTTCTGATTGCTTATTCAAGTCGCTTTGGAGAAAAGCGTCTGCTAAATGATTGAATGTAAATTCAAGTCTGCAATGTAAAGTCTGCATTTATTGCTTAAAAAAAAAAGTAAAAGTTGTGAAACATTATTACAACTTAAAACAGAGGTTTTCTGTGTGAATATATCGTAAAATGTAATTTATTCCTGTGATCAAAGCTGAATTTTCAAGATCATTACTCCAGTCTTCTTCAGTTGTACGATGAAAACAGAGAGCATTGAGCAACAGGAGGTCAAGAGCAGTCAGGACAATTGCAAGTTCCCCTTCCCTCTGAAATTCCTTGCATCATCAAAACACAGTTCCTGACGAGTGAAGCTTTGGGCCATACTGTGGATCTTGATCATTTGTTCATATTTAAAGCCTCCATGAAAAATATGGGATTTGTTTTATGTAATATTACAGTTTCAATATATATTATTTATCTACACATTTTTTATTTTATTTTTTTATTCATGTGCCTCGTAATCTTGAATCAGAATATCTATCCCTCAAAATTAAGTCACACATACTGTATGGTTGGCATCCATAAAGGCTAATTCTGACTCTGGGTCTTCGTTCCTCATATCTGGTTCTGGGTCTTTAACTGTTAACCCCTAACATCGTGGCAGTGAGTGAATTTGAAACTGAGACACAGCTGTAAAACTAAAGCAGTAAAACAGGTTTCTATAGATGGACAGAAACTGATTTTTTTTCTTCTCTGATCAGTAAATCAGGGGAGAGCGGGGCACAACCTAACGCATTTTGGTTTTGGCTCAATTAATTAAAAAAATAATGAGGTTAGATGAATACTTTTCTTACACAAGCAACATACACATCTCTGCTACAAATGACCACTTAAAGTTTTTTTCTAGGACCTACCATTTTCATACAGTTGCACTGAAAGTGACAGAAGTGCAAATGTTACAACTTACCCCATACGCGGGGTTAATTGTAACGGATAGACGGGTAAGTTGTAACACTTAACATAATTCAGGACTATTTTATTTGTATAGTTTGATATTGTTTGTGCATATATCCATACATCCATCCCTCATCCAATCATCCTTTTGTTATGGATCAATATCATGGATAGAGACATAGAAAAGGGCTGCATAGTTTTGCAATAAATAATAATAAATAAAATTATAAATATTGTAATTGCAATTAAATTAGATTTGTGTGTGGCAGCTGCATGTACAATTATTATTATTAATAATAATAACAGTAATAATGGTTTATTGGGTTTATTGCATTAATAACAGGCCATATTTTTAATAAATAAACAAGTTATCATTCATAGTACACGAAATTTTAAACATTTTAAATTCCAACATTGTTTCTGAAAGTCTAACAAAGTTAAATACTCAAACCTGAAAAGTTGTGTGGCTCCGTTTTCATTTGATTATCATTGTACACTTGGCGGCTTAGTTGTAACACTGCGTTACAACTAACCCCGCTGTGCATTGCATATTTTAAACCTAGCTAACAGTCGATAGGAATTGCGGACATGTTTCAAAACGGTGCTATGTTTGAGCCAACAAGACAGTGATTAAGGCAATATAAAGTTAGATTTGGAAACGTATACACAGAAACCGAAAAAAAAACCTATGATGAAAAAAATTACTTTCATGGTGTCAAAACACTCTTTGTCCAATATCTTTGCGAAATATAATCAAAACTTTCCGCAAATTCGCGGGAGACCGTCTTCTGGCAGCGAGAGAAAAATAGCGGAAAGACGGCCTGCTTGATCCTGACGAACTATGTAAACGGTCCGTGTTACTTTTAACCCCGCGTTAGGTTGTGCCCCGCGATCCCCTATCATTTTTCTGATGGTTCATCATTCTTTGTCATGCATACTTTTATACATTTAAGAAAAACCAAAAGGGCTTATGGCAAGAAAGGTGAAGAAGGTGACAGTGAGCAGAGCTTACATATCAACTGTCTGGAAATGAAAGCAGTTGGTTTCTTTCAAACCTCAGGGATTGCAACATGTCGGTGGTGGCCTACATAAATCTCCAGGGGGGCATCAGTTCAGGCAAACTGCATGCAATGGCAGTACCTCCTCCTCTGGGCACAAGCCAATCCTAGCTCTCTGAGAGCAGCACACATCCCGTGCATCCAAAGTTTGGGCCCGGATATGCTCTCACGGGGCAACACTCCCCTAAGTGAGCGGTCCCTGAACCCTCTGACGGTCAGGCTAATATGTTAGATGTTCGGTAAGGCCGAAGTCGACCTTTTTGCCTCGAGAGCCAACACCCACTGCAGGGTGTTCGCTGGCTCAAGCCTGGCCCAACCGCCCCCTTTATAGACCATTTCACAAGATGTAAACAACACTGGTCCAGAAGCACTTCCTGTTTCAGTTTTTTTAACACTACATAAAAGCTGGGATAAAATACAACCAACAAAACATTTAAAACTGAATCAAAAAGTTAAACAAACATCTTTAAGATGTTTTCTTTACATGTGAAATAAAGAAAACAGTTACAAACTGAAACAGGAAGTGCTTCTGGACCAGTGTTGTTTACATCTTGTGAAATGGTCTATACTTTCCCCCCATCTCGATAATCCCACAAGTCATCGAACGGGTCAGAGAGAAAGGATGCCCAGTCCTTCTGGTGGCTCCTCTCTGGAAATCCAGACCATGGTTTCCGGAGCTGATTCGGTTCTCCTGTCTTGTTCCAATGACACAGGCCAACGCAACCATATGGCATCCCCGACCCAGCCTCCATGTCTGGCCCCTAAACGGGTACCCGAGGATCTGGATAAACCTGGACTCTCCGTCCGCGCTGTTCTGTTTCAGTGGCCAGATGAATAGTGGATGCCATTTCGATGGCTTATACCTCAGTTGGTCAGCTTTGCCCTAAAAGTGTCAAGGCCGATTCGACCAGACGCATTGGCTCATCATTAGCTTGGTCATCTGGTTTTCCCATTCAAGATATTTGTGATGCGGCCGGCTGGTCCTCGCCTTCCACATTTATGAAGTTCTATAATATGGAGGTGAATCCATAGGTGAATCAACTTCCCCGAATCCAACATGAAAAAGTTACTCCTGATGTCATGGAAAGGACCAGAAATACCCACCGACAAAATGTGGCTTCGGGACATGTCCAATACTCTACATTTGGAAAAAATTAGATATTTGTTGAAGGACAATCTCCCAGGTTTTTATAAGATCTGGCAACCCTTTATAGATTTCTTACAATCAGTATCTGTATAAATACTTATTTGCTTTTACCTTATTCATATAAATTATTATTGTACTTTCTGCTACAAAACTTTATTCTACTTCCGCTTTGTCTGTTTTTGTTTGTGTCTATATGTACAGTTATTTAAAAATATTTGAGCCTCTCCTGTATTGTTGATCGAAAACTGTATAAGGTATATATGCTCAATAAAAAACTTTACAAATTAAGATCCAACATGGGCTGGTCTTGTCTACAAAATTATCGTGCATAATCACATATATATATATATATATATATATATATATATCGCCTCGGACGGTTATAAAATTGTATAAAAATTGTACAATTGTATGGTTTTGTTAGTACATTCTGTTAGTTACTGATATATATTATTCAGGCCCAACAGAGTCTCATCTGTTTTATATATATATATATATATATATATATATATTATATAATTGGGTTCTGGCTTGTTCTGTTACCTCAGGGGTCCTCAGTTGTGTGTTACTCAACCAGTTACTTAGGGTGCAGTGTTTTGCATATAGCTATGCAATACTAAGTGACCTTTCGAAAGGGAACTACTCGGTTACTATCATAACCTCAGTTCCCTGAGAGAGGGAGCTAATGTTGCGTATAGCCGGTCGCACTATAATTGGTGAAGTTGTCGCTTCAGTCGTATAAACCTGCTATAATAGTGAATTCGGGGGTCAGTTATAGGCTAGGCCACGCCCCCTCGATGGGCTCTGACGTTGGGCGCGCTCATTGGTCGCACGTCAGAGTCACCCGCACCATTGGATGTGCAGCTGCAAATGCGTTTTACACATAGGCTTCAGTAAATCGAGGAAAAGGAGTTTCTCCACTGCATATGGCTACGCAATACTCGTTCCCTCTCTCAGCGAACTGAGGTTACCCAAGTAGTTTTAGCAGTATCACACTGTGAAGCCACAGGGTGGTTATGGTCAGGCAGATTTCTGCAGAATAAGCCATTATTATCCAGATGGTTGGAAGACCACCATCAAACTAGTATGCTTACATTCATTTAAACTTTACTTGGTAAATCCACATTTATTTATTATTGAAGTTACTTCTCTAAAACCCACAGTTAACTAGCCTTGCATTCAAAACTCATGGGAGCATGTTTATTTCATGTGAAATGTATGAAAGAAAAAAAACTGCCCCGTCCAATAATTGACCCTGAAATGTATGAAGCAAGTTTGTTTTGTAAAAACTTGCATTAAACATGAAGGTCTGACCTCTTTGTGCACCTGTTTGGCACCAAGAAAGAGCGCGTTACTAATATTGAAGCAACACACACACACACACACACACACATGGTTTGTGGTTACCATGACAGGAAATAGGCAGCCAAAGTGCAGTCATAGCATCCGGACAACACCCTTTGCTTGCAAATAAAGCCATTGACATTAAAAAATTAAAATACAATTTTACTGTGCATTAGAAAAACCCAAAACGTACAAAAGACAGCTGGTCGACTACAGTTGAGATCATTCATATTGTGCAATGATGAGGCTGCACAACACGTGTCCATTGGTTTATTATTACGTGTGTGCAAATTGGCTCTCTGAGCTTCTGTCCGTGGCCATTCCTCTTATCTGACCAGGTGGAAGGTGAGCCAGTACATGAACACGGGCTGTGCTGCAGCGATGGCCATGGTCAGGTACATCCGCAGCTGGTTTTTGGCTCCTCGCACTAACCGTCCCTCCGCGGTGTACCTAAATCATCTAAACAAACTATTCCAGGTGATACCTGGCTTACTTCTGAGAACGGTGTTTATGAATAATTGTGATTGATATTGGTGCAATTGTTAAACCGTTAAAGGGTTAGTTCACCCAAAAAGGAAAATTCTGTCAGTATTTACTCACCCTCATGTTGACCTTCGTTCATCTTTGGGACACAAATTAAGATATTTAAGATATTAAGATCGCTCCTGCATAATAGTCCGTAGGCTTCTTGAGGGAATGACTCTTGCTGTCCTCGAAAAGTCATTAAAGACATCGTTAAAATAGTCCAAGTGACTACAGGGGCTCAATCTTAACTTTATCAAACGACGAGAACACTTTTTGTGCGCAAAAATAACGACTTTATTTCAACTATTCGTTTATTTCTCCCTCTGCGCGAGTCGGGTTACTAGTTTAATAGCGTAAGCTTCTGTTATTGTACGTCACACGCATCACACACATGACCAGCGTCGGCCAATAGTGAGCCTACGTGTGACGTAGCTTTATGCAATCACACTACGTTAACTGACTACAGGCCCATGGAGAAGGAAGTGAATAGTTGAAATAAAGTCATTATTTTTGTTGTTTTTTTGCGCACAAAAGTGTTCTCGTCGTTTGATAAAGTTAAGCTTGAGCCGCTGTAGTCACTTGGACTATTTTAACGATGTCTTTAATGACTTTTCGATGCCAGCACCCAGCTAACAGGGAACGTTCCCAGAACATTCACTAACGTTCTTTAAAAGTTGTGTAAATGTTAGGACAAAACGTTATTAAAATAATGTTTTCGGAACGTTCATATAACATTATTAACGTTCTTGTAACGTTGAGAGTAAACGTTCTTAGAACAACGTTCTTGGAACGTCTTTATCACGTTATTTGTATTTGATGAACGTTCTCATTACGTTGATAAAAAACGTTCTTAGAACAACGTTATCGGAACGTCTTTATCAGGTTATTTATGTTTGATAAACGTTCTCATAACGTTCCAGCAACATTATGCTAACCTTAGGATAACGTTCTAACAACATTATGCTAACGTTCCAGCAACGTTCTGCAAACATTAAGACACCGTTCCAGCAACGTTAAGCAAACTGGACATTTCCACGTTTTTAGAACATTTTAAATAACGTTCCCACAACCAAAATGGAACGTTAGAAAAACGTTCTCAGAATCTAACTTTGTCATTCCCTCAAGAAGCCTATGGACTAGTATGCAGGAGTGATCTTAATATCTTAAATATCTTAATTTGTGTTGCGAAGATGAACGAAGGTCAACATGAGGGTGAGTAAATACTGACTTTTGGGTGAACTAACCCTTTAACTTATATTTATAATTTGTCTTTCAAAAAAGATGTATTCCGAAGCAAAATAAAAATGTCTAAAGTCATACCACTATTACCACTATATAAAGTTGGAGAGAGAAATCAATTCACGAATTACAGGCCATTGTCTTACTCTCGCAGTTTTCTAAAAAAAATGTATGCAAGGTTATTATGCGGGAGCCAGTGGGAGCTGACTCGAACATGGTTGAAAACAGAAAAAAAAATCTAATGTGAAAGAACTTGGTTCCCGTTTTAGTGTTACACTTGATAAAAGCACAATTCATGTCCGTGCTTAATTGATTATTTATGTGAATGCGATGTAACTGGGAAGGGCGACCTGGACAATTTGTTTTTTGACATTGTTGAGTTGAACAAGATGCAGAATCTTTATATGAAGAGTTCAGATGCAAAAGCCTCTAAATGCAATTTGAAATTTTCTTCTTTAATGATGATTTTTATCAAACTTGTATATTTAAGTTCAGTGATTTCACTTAAATGGCAATGATAATTGTTATTTAAGTGAAATTACTGAACTTAAATATACAAGTTTGATAAAAATCATCATTAAAGAAGAAAATTTCAAACGGCATTTAGAGGCTTTTGCATCTGAACTCTTCATATGACGCACTGAAAAACAATCTTCAGGTGGCTGGGATGGATGCAACGTTTCTTCGGAAAAATTGAATAAGCACAGCCACAGACGGTGCTGCTGTCCTAACCGGGACACAGACAGGACTCATAGAAAGACTGAAACTGATTTTCCTCAACTTCAGGCAGTACACTGTGAAGAATTAGCTGTGAATGACTCATTGAAAGTGGTTGCAGGGTGTTTCCTCTCCAAACTCTATGCAATTTTTTCCATCAGTCCACAATAAAACGCAAGGGAGTTCAAGGGGCTTCAGAGCTAAACATGCAGATTCTTAAAATCAATAAGATAGGGGCAAGCAGTTTCAACACTGCAAGGATTTTCTTGTGTATACTTTTCAACATATACTGGTTTGCTAAACCATCTGTCATCCACCGGGTTTGTCAATGGCTACAAGGACTCTCCTTTAAATTGCAGAGACAGGACACTTCTCTATATGCAAACCGTTTCATTCTCCAAACAATTGAGGTGCTCTCTGCCATGAAAGACCGAGGGGGAACTGAAAATACAGCTCAAAGTGGTTGTTCTCACCAAAGCCCCAGGCAATCGTTAACAATCTCCCCAAGCGTCTCCCCGACAGTGACCTGTTGACTATGTTGAAGCCAATGGATCAACACTTTTGGCCTGAAGAGAGAGCAAAGAAGTATATTTAAAGTTCATTTTATTAGTAATGTTCAAGTATATTTTTAAGTATACATTATGTAGTAAGTATACTAATGTCACTGTGTACTAACTTGTAAGTGTACTATTTTAATACCGCTTGGGACTAAATTGGCCCACTTTTAGTACATAAAAGTACATGTTTAAGTGTACTATAAGTGTAACAGTAACTAGTTCATAATTATGTATCTCATGTGTACTGCAAGTGAATTTATGGGTATACTAGTTTACTTTTTTACTGTAATACTTATACAAGTATACTTTGAATACTTAGTTATACTTTTAAGTATTTCTGGATCAAAAGATTGAGTACAAGAACAGGACAAATTTACTTGCTTTTCTCTCAGTATAAGTCAAGTACACTTAAGTGTAGGCAAGGCAAGTTTATTTATATAGCACATTTCATACACAATGGCAATTCAAAGTGCTTTACATAGAAGAAATTAAAATAATCAAAAGAAATCAGAATAGGTTCAAGGTTCAAGGTTCAATTTATTTATAAAGCACATTATAATACAACATGAGTTGACCAAAGTGCTGTACATACGAAAGAATAAAACTGTACATAACATGCTGTACAGAAAATAGAAAGTAAAAAAAAAAAATAAATAAATAAAAATAAAATGAAAATAAAAATTAAAAATTAAAACAGTTTAGAATAAAAAATAAGAAATAATGAAAAATAAAAATGATGATAAAAATAAAATACAGTAAATTAAAACTATTTAGAATAAAAAAAAAATAAAATAAAAAAAGCAATTTGAAGTATATTTCTGAGAAGTATATACTTCTGAGAAGTACAGGAAAAATAAACTGAAAGTATACTTTCTTATTTTTAGTTTTAAAGAAGTATACTACTGGCACACTTGAATAAACACTTTTTCGTAAGGGAGAACTGAGCATGAGGTTGCGACCTTTGCAAAACTACCCGGAGTGTCCGCTACTGAAGCAGTCAGTGAGTTCAGAGACTCAAAAGAGGGAAATCGTTAAAAAGACGTATTGTGGTAAGCAACACTGTTCTCCTTGCCTCTGCGGAGTGCGAGAGAGGATTTTTTGCATGCAAAGACACACTCTTTCAGACCAGAAACAGACTGCGTGCCAAGAGCCTTTCTGCATTGTTGTTCGTGGACTTGAATGGCCCACCCCTCGACAGATTTGATCCTGCTCCAGTCGTCCATTCCCGGATAAAGGCAGGACATCAGACGTCAGCATCATGGGTCCCAGGACCACAGCCACAGCCTGCTGAAATCAGACCACTTTGGTCCATTTTCTCTGTATAATGGAAGGCTAATTATTGGCTTTTACTGTTTAACTGGCCATTGTGTTCTCCCATTGTGTAAGATTTAGGCGATTACGATGAAAAATATCACTGAATTGCACAGATCAGCACCACAATTGAGAAAGGTATTTGTTTACATCCTATCTACAACAAAGTCCAAAACATGTCATGTAGATATTTCAATATTAGAAATGAGTAACCTAATTGTAAACCCTTGGGTGTCACCTGTGGAGTATACCACAGGGGTCAATATTGGGTCCAAAATTATTTATCATGTACATAATGACATATGTAGGGTGACTAACCTCAAATCAAAATTTGTGATTTTTTGCAAATGATACTAATATTTTTTTGTTCTGGGAAAGCGGCTTTTGGAGGTGGTCACAGCAGAAATTAATAGGTTAATAATAAATTGGTTTCACTTAAAAAATTATCGATAAATGTAGATTAAACCAAACCTATGACATTTGGCAATCTTAAAACTGTCACATAAGTAAAAGTATTGAATGATTAATAATGTCAAAATAGAAAGAGTGTACGAAAATAAATTGTTGGATGTGATTCTGGATGCCAAAATCTGTTGGAAACCCCAAAACAAAAATAGTGCAGAGTATTGGAGTAATGGGGAAAACAAGGCATGTATTGAGTAAAAAGGCACTTTATATTTTGTATTTTGTATTGTTCACAAAACCACGTAACACACATTAAGGTGGTTTTGGTACAAAAAAAGAGCAATTAGGTTAGTAAATAAAGTAGATACTGAGCATACTGTAGGCTATGTAAAATTGAATTCTATAAAATTTAATGATCTGGTTAAATTTAGGACTGCATAATAATCTATAAAGCAAAAAAATAAACATCTGCCGGGAAACATAAAACGACTATTCACAGACCGGGACTCGGGTTATTTGAGGTATTTAAATTTGACAACATGGACAGAGTTCAAAATGATGTGTATTGGTGCTTTTGAGGTTGCTCAAACCCTAAACCAAACCCCCAAAAGAAAGTGAAAGTAAAAACTTTTGACGCTGAACTGTGACTGTTATCTCAGAGACGAGGAGAGCGGTTCTACGCGCTGATAACGGTAGGCTATAATATAACGGTCTTATTTATTTTCTTAATATTTCTCTTGTGCCCCTTAGCCTAGTGAAAAATGAGAAGAGAAGTAGTATGTGTCAAACAAGTGGTTTTTGAAAAGAGGAAGCAAATCTAGCTAATCCTCTAGCCATATTTTCCTCGCTGTTCGTCCGTTATGTGATCCGTTATACAAAGATTAATCCAACAAGTGTCGTGAAAACATTCTCTGACTGGTGTAAACAGTAGCTAGCAATAGCAATGAAGGAGGCTAATACTGCCTCTTTTTCTTCATCTTTTTTCCCCCCCCAAATATGACACTCTGTAAGATCCCTTTTCTGGAAAATAAAGAAGGATAAGCTAGTCGGTATTTATTTTACAATAAATTATAGTTCAAATAGGCTAATTAAATTAATCGCCTATTTTGGTTTGATGAGGATACGGAGCAATTATTGTGATTATTATTTATTTATTTTTATTTTTTATTTGTTTGCTGGTCTTTGAGAAACGTGAGTCGTTGTTTTGCACAACAGAATAGGAAAGACACTTAGCACATGAAAATGTTTGTTGAAAACTCACACCGGGTGTTCGTGGTGAAATTAACCTTTTTCAGCAAATTAATACAAATAAATAAAACATCTCTAGTTAACTAGCAGAGCACTAATTTCGTTCGTTTGTTAAAAAAGAGACGATCTAGCGTTGAAATGTGTTGTTTTTGAAGCGATCAAAGTGCACGTTGACTCTGCGATCAGTGGCGCGGATAACCTGAGTGTTCTTGTGTCTTCATTCGGATTAGCGCTTTAATCCGTTACGGAGACTATATTCGTTTCAGTGAAATTACAAAGTAAAATACACACAAAAGTCTCCTTGCTGCAGGGACCCTGCTTGAACCACTGGTAAACGTAATCGGGTTTAATAAGAAAAAAAATATACGAGTGCAATACAACCCGGAACATCTGACACAAAAGTTCTGCCACTGAACCATTGAAGTGCACGTGTGTCCTCGACGGATCTATTCACGTGAAAATTCTTGCCACCATTAGATCTCAAACGACAAATTAAATTAATTGGCGAATTAAATCAATTGCTGGGCATCGGTATTATTGTAGACCAGGGATAACATTTTTGACCTCTCTGTCTATCTTGGAGTAGGCTAGCTACTTTTAAGCCAAATGTGTTCAAACTGTGATTCTAGTTAAGTGTCTGTTATCAACTGACATCACAACTTTTATATTTGCAACACAAACAGAAAATGCATGGTTTAGTTCCAAACTCGAAGCGTGAAATGTTACCATCACCCCATAGTAGTTGTAACATATACCCTGTGGTGAGATGTAACATTATGAGATCCACCGGGGTGATATGTAACATAATGAAATAAGGATTTTGACAAAAAACAACAACAAAAAAGCATCAAAAAACAAGGATTTGGAAAGCTTTTTATTTAACACTGATTTTTCAATATGTGTGTCTGTGTGTGTGTGTGTGTCAAGATCTTAGTCATAGTAATTGGCCATTATTAATTTAATGTTTAATTGTTTAACATTATTAATGTAATGTTTAATTGTTGTTACAACTAGAGTCATGTAGCCATGAACAGGCAAAACATTAGCACTAACAACTTGCATGAAAATACTGTATATACACAGACACACAATAAATGTAATTTAAATTTCATGAGTTTAACTAAAGCAGAAATTCCCATAACAACAACAAAAAAAAAAAAGTAAAAAAAGATACCTCAAAATTGTTCTTTCCACTCTAACATCTGCTGTGTTTGCACAGGACTCTACTTTATTACATGTGGAATAAGGACTAAACTGAGCATGTGCAAAGTGAATCAGGGGATTTATAGTTCCTGATTGGACAGATTGGAATTGACCTTTCGCCGGCCCCTCCCACAAAATGGCCATTGTCCAATCACGCATCATAGCAACCGTTACTGTGTGAGCTGTTCCGTCAAACAGTAAGTGGTGCGCCCACGGCGTTAGTAAATCGGACAGATGATACCCCGAGAGATTGTCTGGAGAAGTTGTGTTTTTTCCCTTTCCAAAGCCCAAAGCACAACGCGAGCGGTGCCTAAGATGTATTAAACAGTGTGGACGCCCCAATTCCAGTTAAATGTGTCGAACATGGTTAACTCGTCTCGCGTGCAGCGTGCGTTTAGCGTGCGATTTAGCGTGCGATTAGTCAAAGAAGCACGGAGAAAGCAGATCAAGAGGATCCACAAAGGACTTACTGTACATTTTCTAAAGGGTTGTTGTTAACATACCATGATATTCTCTGGGAAAATGAGCAGCAGTCAGCTAAGTTAGCAGTGCAGCATCGTAGACTACAGTTTAGAGGACGTTCGCAACGGGGAAAGCATGAAGCTTACATGACAACATCAGTTCATATATCAATATCGTAACGAATAGAAATAACCTGAAATAACGTATGGTTCTCTGCCTCTTTCCGTCTCTTATGCATAACGTTAGTTACTTTTTAAACTAGTTTTACTTTTTTTTCAGCATGAGCATGACACCCAATTGGTTGCTGTGGTAATGAACAACCTGCTTGTTAAAGCGAACGTGTACTCCTGTATCGGAGGCAAAATGAATAAATATGCAGCGCAAGTTATACATTTCGAACTCCAAACAATTAGCCACTGAACCAGTTTATAAAATCGTCAAGGCTGTGCTGGTTGCATTATTTGAGGTAACTTAGCATGGTCATGGGGTTTTTCTGATTTTTCTTGAGACTGGTAAGCATTAGCATCAAAGTCGTGTCTCATTCATTTCTTAATTTTATATTTGGAATAAATCCCTCCACCGCATACCGTAACCCCTTTTGCTTCGATCTTGCTTGATATCGCGGAGGTATTGCTCCAAAAAAGGTCACTGACACGCACGGGAATACCCTTTGCCGTCATGGCAATCTGTCGCGCTGCCCGTGTTTGACCATTTGTTTGACGGAGGTAGCAGCAGTAACTAAGGGGGGCGGGGCTCGGCGAAAGGCTAATTGTCACTTTTTGATCACTGCTGACTGCTGAGCACCATACGTACGATGTAGGCCTCCAATTTTATTACTGAAATGCTGGAAAGTATTTACAAGAACAATCTACGCCGTTATTGTGACAGACTGACAGTAAAATATAATACAATTTTAAAATATGTAGGCTAGTTTGGATTATTTTCTACAATACTCCATTAATCCTAATAAATGCAACTATTTCTGAAGTGTTTATTTGATAAAGAATACCATTTTCTTACAAGACGCAATGAAGCAGCTGCTGCTCGAGTGAATTATTGATTCTCTAGCCATTGTTATCAACAACTTCAGCACTATTGCCACGGACATGACAGAACCTAATAACATCGCATGTAAGAAGGTAAGACAGAAAGACAGACAGAAGCTAGACAGCCTGCTCTAGGTCTGCTAGCTGTTGCGTTGACAATAAATACAAAAATTAAGGAACATTTTTTGGCTTCATATCTCGAGAAAAGATGACTTTACCCGTAGCGTAAGCAACTTACGCAATATCCGTCCCCTCTTCGAGAGAACCAGGGTTACATTGAGTTACTGAGTACGTTTTAGTTCGTGTTTTAGCTAAAGTCCCAACACAAAGTGTATTGAACACAATGAAATTAAATTGTGGCAAAATATTCAACAATTGTGTTGCTTTTGCTCATTTTAAAACAGTAAAACAACACAAAAATGTATTTCTTTGAGTCTGACTGTTGTTGTGGTTATTTTGTGCCAGAGTTCACATCCCAGCCACAAGTACATTGTCCATTAAAGCCAAACCATAAAATGTGTTTTTTCTTTTCCCTAGGGAAACGCGATGGAATATGACTAACTGAAGAGTGTATCAGAAGCAATCACTTTTAAAATGAGGATTATACCGGTGATCTGTGGTTTGGTCCTCTTTATTTTTATACTTCTGATATACTTAAACAAACTCCTCATCCCCAAACTCACACAGAACTTACCCAAACCCAAACAGATCTACCCCAAACCCAAACAGATCTATCCCAAACCCACACAGATCTTCTCCAAACCCCCACAGATCCACCCAAAACCCACACAGATCCACCCCAAACCCACTCCGAAAGCATGTGGCGTTCAAGTGGAGGACGATCCTGGGATTAAAGTCGGGAGCCTTCACACATATGTGATCGGCTCTTATATGGATCATCGTTTCAACGTGAAACAGATAAAGATGATTGCTATCGTTCTCCGTGATGAGAAGGTGACGTACAGGTGTGTGATGTGCTGCGAAGGGAGGAACGTGACTTCACCAGCCGAATACATTATTCACTACGACCACTTTGGTTTTGAGTACGGCACTGCCACTATCACATGCCAGATCCATAGCTCGTGTTCGACACCGACGCATGTTGCGTTAACAGCCAGTGAGATCTCGGACAGCATAACATCCTTCCAACCCATTAGAAACAGAGACGTTCCAACAGTCTTCCCGTATTCGTTTACAGTCTGCATCTCTGTCATGTATGACTACGAGAATGTGCTGGGATTAGTCCAGGCGATGGAGATGTTCAGACTGCTTGGTGCTCAAAGGGTGGTGATATATAAAACCAACTGTGATTCAGACATACAGAAGGTTCTGGACTACTATGTGAAAAGTGGTTTAGTGGAGATCATCCCATGGACGATTAAAAAGCACATCAATGTGTCTAATGGCTGGAGGAAGAGTGACTCACCTGGTCAGCTGCATTATTATGGGCAAATTCCTGCACTTAATGACTGTGTTTATCGTTACATGTACCAAAGTCGCTATCTGGCTCTACATGACATGGATGAGTTCATTCTGCCTCTCAAGGTGAAGAGCTGGACAGATCTGTTGCGTGAGCTTGAGAACACGTATGGCACTAATGTGGGCTTTGAGTTTGAGAATAATATATTCCCTTGCACAGCAAACCCTGATTATGGACAAAAAAAGTGGAAAAAAGTAAAGGGTATGAATATTTTAAAGTGTAAAGAGCGAGTTCCAATCCAACCCGATATTTTCAACAATTTCAAGATTATAGTAAGTCCTCAGCTAGTTCTGAAGGCTACTGTACATGGCCTGCTGGAAACTGTGAAACCTGAATCCCACACAGTAAGAGTGCAGAACTCTATCGCTCGGATGTACCACATGAAGTCCCCATACCCAACGAACCAAAACCTTATAAAAGATGATCATGTAAATGACTATGCCAAAGATCTTGTGCCTGCTGTTTCTAAAGTTCTACGGGACTGTGGATTCATTAATGAATGAATTGTTGCGAGTTAGTAAAAAACATTTGATTCAGAAGTATTAATAAAAATCATGAATGGACAGTCTACATGAGGTAAATTTTCTTTTCAAGGTCCTCTAGGTGCGAAGACTGTCTCCCTCCACCCTGAAAGTGTACATTACCGCTATCGCCGTACATCACGCAGTTGAGGGTGAGTCCATGGGGAAGCACGACCTGATCATCAGGAGCGAGGAGACTGAATCCTCCTCTCCCTCCTCTCGTTCCCTCCTCAGTGATTTTAACTGCCCTGCAGAGTGCCCGTTTGAGCCTCTGCAATCAGTTCCTATCAGTTAAGTCAGTGCTCCTGGTTGCATTGGCCTCCATTAAGAGGGTAGGTGACCTGCACGCATTTTCCATTGACGAAGCATGCCTGGAGTTCTGGCCGCCTACTCTCACATGATCCTGAGACCTCGGCCTGGATATATGCCCAAGGTTCCCACCACTCCCTTCCGGGACCAGGTGGTGAACCTGCAAGCGCTGGCCCCAGAGGAGGCAGACCCAGCCTTGGCACTTCTCTGTCCAGTACACGCCGCGCCCCCCATGCTTACGAAGACAGAACGCAGTGCTTCAGGGCCTAAGAGCAGCTATTTGTCTGTTATGGTGGGAAGCTGAAGGGAAAGGCTCTCTCCAAGCTAAGGTTGTCTCACTGGATAGTGGACGCCATAGCTTTGGCTTACCGGCAGCAAGGCCGATCGTGCCCCCTTGATGTGACTACCACCTACATCCGGAGTGTGGCCTCCTCTTGGGCTCTAGCGTATGGCGCCTCGCTAACAGACATCAGCAGAGCTGGGCGACACCCAACACATTCGCCTGATTTTATAATCTCTGAGTAGAGCCAGTGTCCGCTCGTGTACTTACTTCAACTTGCCAGCAACTGGACCCGCTCAGGTGTTTTCGATTCCACGGACTAGATACGTGCGATATCAGAGACTATTTACATAGAGACATGCCACTTCCTCAATCCTTAATATATGTATAAGGAAAACCCGTAACACCAAAGATGGCGGTTGTATGCACATGTCCCGCCCCTCCCACTGGACTGCTTTTAACAGTCAAGCCGGGAAAAACATTAATCTGGTTCCACCGACGCATGCGCACAGTTGAGGTTTGCGACAGCTGTTTGAAAAGGCGGCAGATTTGATATGCAGTGTATGTGTGCGTTGTGTAAATATCAGACATCCCAAGTCTCCCAGAAGTTCCGGGTGTCTCCCGCAGATTGATAGCGGCTCGCTGATGCCCGCAAATTAGTTCATCTCCCGGAATCTAGAGCGAACGAGCAAGAGCGCACACATAAGGTGCGTTCAGTTGGACCGTAAGTGGACTGCGAAGTGGACTTCACAGGGTATTTCGCCATCTTAAGTGAGATTCCAATTCGAAGGGAACGAAGATGTTCAGTTCAAAGGGCACTGCAAACGGCATAGGGAATAAGGGAACATCGATACATCACTTCACAGGAAGTCAGTGAAGTCCACTTCAGCTGATATACCGTGTTCAGGGACTGGGAGTAGGGAGTGAACACTGCGTAGGGACCCTGTCGAATGGAACGCACCTATACTGTGTTTCAAACTGTGAGAGCGAGAGAACCCTTGCGCATGCGTAGTAAAAGTATGACCTGTGGGGAAAACACTGTTTTAAACCTTATTTTGGGGCAAAGTCATCAAACTTTTTACGCGATTTTTATCATATTTTACTGCTGTTTCTAAACATGCAGTTTTTATGTCCTGGTGACCAGTGAAAGTGCAGTTCTGACTCTCTGCCTATTCATTTAGATAGGAGCCTGGTCTTGTTAGTCCGAAATAGCTGCCCGGAGGCGTTGCCAAGATGGCGGCCAAGTGGCAGGACTTGCCTAAAAGGACTTTGGCGACACCCAACACATTCGCCTGATTCTATAATCCGCTCGTGTACTCTTTTCAACTATAGCCAGTAACTGGACCCGCTCAGGTGTCTTCGCTTGCTCTTGTTCGCCATTCCACTCCACGGACTGGATATGTGCGATATTCTCCTCAGGTGAGCTTCCCGCCAACCCTGAGTTCCTCCAGCACTGTTTACGTCAACGCCAGTGTGCATTGCCTGCCCGTTGGCTAGGTGCCTCCCCTGAGCGACCCCCACATGGTGTATTTCCACTGTAAGCCTCTCTAATCATGTTTTGCCCGTGGCAATCCACCTTGCCACCCCTGGGGTTGAAATATTCCACCTGCTGTTTATAATGCCGAGTCTCTCCGACCAATTTTGTAATCGCTTAGTATTACAGCATTCCGTGCAGAACTCAAAGGATCCGATACATTTTCTTTTTTATATGATGTTTTTTCAAAAGGGAAATTTCTCACAGTTGCTGCTTTACTTTTCATAATTACAACTTTATTATATGTCACAATCAGAATTTAATTAGACTGTATTTTACGGTGTCCTTTTTATATTTTAGAGGCATAAACAGATGGTTAATGTGCAAGTTGGTAAATTGACATCATAAAAAATGCTGAACTGATTCCCTCTTTTATGAAATGCTGCAAATTATATTGTGATGTGTAGTAAAGTATGATTGTAAATTAATTCTGTGACCAATGAAATATAGTGCAATACGCCTTTACTTGACCATTACACATGCACTTGTTAGTAGAACTATATTTGTTTTTTCTTCATGACTACTTCTGTACAGCATCTGTTAGTGTGTAACGGTGGACAAGTTGGGGAAATCAGGTTGGAATTTATAAAGCCTTAAAGATCAGCAAAGATTACACGATCTTTTCTTTTTCTCTTGTCAGTGAGTGAATTTGAAACTGAGACAGCTGCAAAACTAAAACAGTGAAACACGTTTTTTTCTTTTCTTTTCTGAGCAGCCAGGTGTCATTTCTTTGTCGTGCCTTTTCTTGCACACTTTTATAAATTAAAGCAAAACTTTCGTTTTTTTTTTTTTTTACTAAAATATATCCACATTGTTTCCCTGGTTGATTAATCATGTTACCTTAAGACAATTGGTTTGTGTTAGAAGTTTTCTGAAATATTATGTTTAAATAGGCAAAGTAAGCTTTAAAAAAAGCTACGTAAATATATAAACTCACTCAATAAACAATTCAGTATTCAGTTTTGCAGACAGTGCCAATTTTGGATTCCTCTTTTTTATCTCCATAATTAATTTATTGATGAATTCACTTTCATTGTCTTTATTCATTCTTGGACTGTTTGGCAATCCTAAAAAAACTTTTCAGGGTAACATGCTTAACAGGACATGCTTTACATAACAGGGTAACTGCTTATGTAGCCAACATCAGCCTTCACCACAATAGCGGTTTCTGTAGTAGTATTACACTGTGAAGCCAGTTATGAACAGGCAGATTTCTGCAGAATAATATCTATTACCACCATAAAACTAGTATGCTTACATTGATTTAAAATTTACTTAGTAAATCCATATTTATTTATTATTAAAATAACTTCTATAACCCACAGTAAACTAGCCTTGAATTCAAAACTCCTGAGAGCATGTTTACTTCATGTACAATTTATGAAAGAAATCTGCAATTGATCCTGAAATGTATGAAGCAAGTTTGTTTAGTAAAAACTTGCATTACGCATGAAGGTCTGACCTCAAGAAAGACTCTTTATGCACCTGTTAGTGGCAACAAGAAAGAGCGCCTTACTAGTATAGAAGCAACACACACACACACACACGGTTTGTGGTTACCATGACAGGAAATAGGCAGCCAAAGTGCAGTCATAGCATCCGGACAACACCCTTTGCTAAAACTTTGCAAATAAAGACATTGACATTAAAAAAATAAAATACAATTGCACTGTACATTAGACAATACAAAACCCAACAAAAACTCCTAGAAATGTACAAAAGACAGCTGGTCGACTACAGTTGAGATCATTCATATTGTGCAATGATGAGGCTACACAACACGTGTCCATTGGTTTATTAGTACATGTGTGCAAATTGGCTCTCTGAGCTTCTGTCCGTGGCCGTTCCTCTTATCTGACCAGGTGGAAGGTGAGCCAGTACATGAACACGGGCTGTGCTGCAGCGATGGCCATGGTCAGGTACATCCGCAGCTGGTTTTTGGCTCCTCGCACTAACCGTCCCTCCGCGGCGGCCTCAGACAGGATCTTTAGCCGGAGCGTTCGGATCTGTCAGCGACACAGAAGAGCAGGAGGCGTTACAAAGGTCACAGGTCAGATTTCCCACACCTTAGTTCACTTTAAATTCAAGGACTTAAAGTGGGGACACATATGTAGTGTTCAACATGTTAATGTGTTTTGATCAGGCTAATAAAAATATCATAACTTTTTTTGTATTTCCAATTTGCTAAAAACGTCCAATAATGCAATTTTTTTGACAGTTTTGCCTGAACTAAAACCATTGTAGTTGTTTTGTCATGGCAACATACAACATTACCTCACACAGGAAACACTTAAAGGGATAGTTCACTTTGAAATACATTTTTCAGCATCACAAACTTTTAAGGATTTCAAGGACCCGGGAACCTCGGTAACTGAAATCTGCTGCATATAGTTCAGGCATTCAAGCATCACTTCATTCAATACATGTCTATGTGGCGTATGAGTGAATTCACACATCAGCAACAGATGTTGCAACAGAGTCTCATATATATATATATATATATATATATATAAACTTCGGTTACAATGCATGGAAAGGAATATTATATACAGACTACCGTCGGTCAACGGTTTAAGGTTGGTAAGATGTTTTAATGCATGCAATGTTTTAATTGTACTAGACTAACTGAGAGCACTTGTATAAACTGTTGCACTCTACATTACATGTAAATGCATTTGACAGAGGTCTCTTCTGCTCACATAGACTGCATTTATTTGTCAAAAAAGAAAAGTTGTGAAACATTAAACTTAAACCAGCTGTTTCCTGTGCAAATTTACAGTAAAATTTTTCTGATAATTTATTCCTGTGAGCAAATCTGAAAGTCACATGATCCTACAGATATCATTCTAATATGATGATTTGATGCTCAAGAAAAATTTCTGATTATTATCAATGTTGAAAACAGTTATATACTTTAGGCAAAAAAAGTTTTCTTTTAAAATAGTTTTTTTTTTTTTTAATTATTATTACAAATGTCTTCCTTGCTGTATAAAAGTATTCATTTAGTGTTAAAAATCCGGTTGCAGGCAACATGTGAATGTGTTTTGTTCAGGCTAATAAAAATGTCAGGATTTTTTTTTAATTTCTAGTTTGCTAAAAATGTCCAGATGTTTTTTTCTGAACAAAAACCAAGAACCAGAAACACGACAGCTGGCCGTTTGAACTTCAGCAAAATGATGACTATAACGCTATACTATAAAATACAGCACTATATGAATCCATCTCTCGATACACACCGTAAAGACAAAGATAGACACGCAGCACCACAGCAGTGAGAGGTAATATCCCATCCGGCCAAACACAAGTCCTGCCACCACTCCCACGATCATCCTAAGGAAACACCAAACACACACCGCAGGAATTTACACAGCTTTGGAGAAAACTAGATTAGTAATACTAGTTATACACAATATGAGGACAATACTGGGAAACGATACACAATTAAATATCAAATGCAAATTAATTTAATTTCACTTTATTTTTCAGTTTCATTTCAATATATTTTTTAAAAGGATATGTATATGTGCAGCAAATATTACTCAATAGCACAACCTAGAGTCCAAAACACCAGATGATGATATTGTGTTGAATCTAGGGTAAACAGAAGAACCAATGTCCTCACCCGACATATTTGTATCCAGAAAAGGCCACCAGGTCGATGGTGGTGAGGTCAGTGTTAACGGTTACCAGATAAAGACTGAGGAGCACAGCCAGAACCTCGATGATGAGCCACACCAGGGCCGAGCTGGCCTGAATGCCCAAAATCTCTGGAGAAAACCTGAAATCAAGAGCAGAGAAGCAAAATCAGGTCAAAGTCTAAACAAACGAGTCATGACCAAAAGCAGAGAACATTGAGCAACAAGAGGTCACGAGCAGTCAGGACAATTACAGGAAGTTCCCCTCCCCTCTGAAAGTCCTGCATCATCAAAACACAGTTCCTCTCGTGATAGTACATCTGATAAATGAAGCTACAGGTCCATTCTTGGACTATTAGGACAGGGAATGATACATATTTAAAGCCTCCATGAAATAAAAAACTGATAATTCTTGTTTTTTTAAGGAATTTTGCAGTGTTCAATATAAATTATTTATCCACACACATGTTTATTCATGTGCCTTGAAGTTGCAACAGGGTTTCGTCAGTCAAATTTAAGACCTTTTTATGACCATTATGATTTAAATTTATGACCTACATGAATTATGAAAAATAACTTCCTTTCAAAAGACTTTTTTTTAATTGACTTTTATTAATTAAGTAATGTTTCATTATTTAAATGTTCCATTTTCTTAAGAGTAACAAACTGAAGGCTCCCTTTTCCTATCAATAACACAGGAACAACACTTCAGTCAATATATATCACAATAAAAAAAGCTTAAAGTCAGATTTTTGCTCCTAACTGAAAGTTGTAGAAGCTAGAGCATTAATTGTGGTTTTAAACTCTTTATAGTCAGAACATATCATGACAAACACTGGCAAAACAGGTGAACATTTCACAAATCTGAGGTAGAACATTCAAACATTTGTCATTTTTCCTTAACAAAATGAATATCTTTATTTCTTCTGCATGTGCTAATGGGGGATACTGTTTCAAGTCTTTGGTGTTGCCTGACTTTGATGGCACGTATCTTCATGAAATGTATGAAAAACAGTATAGCCTAAATACATTAAATACTGTAATTATATTCCATTAGTCCTTTACTACAATGTAATGTTTATTACATTAATATACAAGGCTAACGTTACAGTAAATCCATGGTAAGATGGTAATTTTTAGACGGAAATGCCTTTTGACTGTATCGTTGCGCACTGTTTCTACCAAGCGTGCCGCACCCAAATGTCAAAAAAGTTACTCGAATCAATGATCAGCACTAATAAAGACCCATTCTTACAGATCAGTAACTAAAAAAAGTTGATTTAGTTACCCTTTAAGGGCTCAAGGGTAAATGTTTAATTTGTCTTCTAACGACCTTGGCGTAAGCATTGCATTCCCACACAGTTGAACTCTCGCAGTATCTGCAATAGATAAGCTAAATTGGCTCTTACCGGTTCTGTGTGCCCAGAGCCAGTCCAGCAACCAGGACATACGTAATGAAACCCATCACTGCGGAGCCAGAGACAAACAAACACATACAGATGAACAATTCAGTGAGCATTTCCATGACTGTACACTTTCCCATCAAGATATAATAAGTTATTTTTTTATTTTTTAGCTAATTTTTAAATAGCACATCACTCAGTAAAGTTCATGAACTGAAAGATATTATTATTAGTATTATTATTATAGAATATGGCTTGGAGTCATACCGGGAATGTACAGATCTGGGGCGTTGATATCAAACCGTGGAGCAACTGGTGTATCCTGCTGATAGCTCACCTCCCAGTTCTACAGGACACACACATGAAAACCAAACAATAATTCTCTCATCATATTCAGTCCAAGTTACCAGTAACTGTCAATCTCAAAAAATGACAAGAAAGGCAACTTCATACATTTTATATATATATATATATATATATATATATATATACACACACACACACTACTGATCAAAAGTTTTAGATCGGTAAGATTTTTTTATGTTTTTAAAAGAAGTCTCTTCTGCTCACCAAGGCTGCAATTATTTGATAAAAAAAATAAATAATAATAATAATAAAGAAAATATTCGGTAATATTGTGAAATATTATTCCAATTTAAAACAGCGGTTTTCTACGTGAATATCTAGAATTTATTCCTGTGATCAAAGCTGAATTTATAGCATCATTACTCCAGTCTTCAGTGTCACATGATCCTACAGAAATTATTATAATATGATGCTCAAGAAACATTTAGGATTATTTTCCATGTTGAAAACAGTTTTTTGATGAATAGAAAGTTCAAAAGAACAGAATGGATCTGAAATGGAAAGCTTTTGTAATATTAATCACTACCATTCAAAAGTTTGGGGTCAGTAAGAATTTATTTTTTATTTTTGGGGGAAAGAAATTAGAAAATACTTTTATCCATCAAGGATGAGTTAAACTGATCAAAAGTTACAGTAAAGACATTTATAATGTTAGAAAAGATTATATTTTAAATAAATGCTGTTCTTTTGAACTTTCAATTCATCATAGAATTTTTGGGGAAAAAAATGGTACACGACTGTTTTCAACATTGAAAATAATAATTTATGCTTTTTGAGCATAAAATCAGCATATTAGGCTGCATTTACACTGCAGGTCTTGATGCCCAAATCCGATTTTCTGACTACATCCGATTGTTTTGACGACCTGCTTACATCATCTTTTAAAAGTGACCCATATCTGATTTTTGCACTTAAACTATACACTGCTGAAACTACCAAATGTAGACGTTCTGACCCGGGAAATTAAGTAAAACAGCACAAAATGCAATGGATACAGATGTGAATAAAATTATCCAGTGTTTTACTTTCCACAATATTTTGAAAAGTCATCAAAACATTGGTCTTGTACGGCGGAGAAAAAAGAGGGGAGGAGAGGCACTGTAGCCACGAGCGCTTAAAATGATGCCTCATATCTCGTGAAATGTCTTCATATCCTTTCTTCCATCGCGCCTGTAATCGTGCACTTTTTAATGACAGACGACTCGCATTTACTGGGGAATATCCGATTTGTCTGTTTACATGGCACACGCAAATGCACGTATCCGATTCATATCCGATTTATTACCACATGTGAATGAGGCCTGAATCCGATCTGAGAAAATCGGATTCAATGCGTTTTTTTCCTGCTTACACGTTCAACGGTCATATCCGATCTGTGCCACATGAGAGGAAAAAAAATCGGATTTGGGTCACTTGAACCATGCAGAGTAAACGAGGCCTTAGAATGATTTCTGAAGGATAATGTGACACTGAAAACTGATGTGTAATCAGCAACAGTAATGATGTTGAAAATTCAGCTTTCAAATTACATTTTAAAATATATTAAAATAGAAAACAGTCATTTTAAATTGTTAGAATATTTCACAATGTTACTGTTTGTCATTTTTTTTCATCAAATAAAGCAGGAATCTTAAGATTCAAGGAATCTTACTGATCTAAAACTTTTGACCGGTAGTGTATATATATATATATATATATATATATATAGTATATATGACGGCACCCATTGACTTCCATAGTATTTTTCATTTCCTACTATGGAAGTCAATGGCTACTGTCAACTGTTTGGTTACCAACATTTTTTTAAATATCTTCTTATGTGTTCTTCAACAGAAGAGGTTCTATACAGGTTTGGAATATACAGGTTTGGAACAAGTATTGACAATTTACATTTTTGTGTGAACTATCCCTTTAAGAAAAAAAAACCCACTATCAAGAACCCTATTCAGGCAGTAATTGTTTCTCATGTTGATGTCTGTAAAAATGAATTTGCATGCCACCTCAGTGATAAAACTCATGCATACCGTACGGATGGCGATTTGGAGGAGCGAGTTTTGTGATCCTACGAACCCAGGATTGTTCCAAGCACATGACATTTTATTAACTGCAGACAGTCCGCTGTAAACAAAATGTCATGTGCTTGGAATAATACGGATAAATTCATATTTAATTTAATAATATAAAAATAATGTCCTATTTATTGTGTGATTATTGAAATCCCCTCTTTAAAAATTGGAAGCTAGACATGCTTGAAATTAGGAAAATAATTGGAAATTAGAATAAATAATTTATTGCAGCTTCTTATTTACATTAGGTAAACAAAGCTGTTTGGTTTATTTTTTAATGTAATTGTATAGGCCATAATACAAGTTAAAAGTGTATTGCTGTAACGCCCCATTTCAAATGTTTACGTGCTTTTTTTCATAGGTGGAGAGATGATGAAATATTGTTCTCATAAATACTTCCCAGCATTTCAGTAATAAAAGGGTACATCTTTCAAATGCTTACGTGAAGCGCAACAGTTATGGTGTTATGCAGTGGTCAAAATGGATTTAACCTTGGATTTTGAATTCATTCCTATTTAAACTCAGAAATGTGGATTCAGACGGCAATCTCACAACCTTGGTGTTTGACAAAAAACAGTAGGTAATTCGGCCGAGGATTTATACGTGGGTGGTGGAAGAAAAACACTGACATTCTAGATTCGGACGGCAATAAAATCACTGACTAGCCCCTGTAAATGTTCAAAATCCCTCACGTCCCTATTAGAAACAGGTCTGTTAATGTGGTGGTGGTCTTACTTCATGCATGTAGGGAAAAACCAGCAGTCCAAGCTTCTTGCCAACATAAACCGTGTCTACTGCAAAATAGTACTTTAACTTAGAGATGGGGACGAATCGATCCAGCTGTTGACCAAAAAGAGAAGCATGTTACTACAATAAAATAGCAGTTAATCAAAATGCAGAATGCGATATTAATCGGAGCCGCAGGGTTGATTCTGATCCCACAACAAGATGGGCCTTGTTTCAACACAGCAATGAACATCACATGCTCTTCTACACCACAACAAACACACATATATGATATATGATCGAATGCACATCACACAGCTCATGATCATTTATACTCGTCTGACAGCTATCACATACGTTCTTGTCCATCATCTCTTTGCCGTGGGTGGCGAGACTGCTGCCGTAGGCCATGGCGAGGCTAGACATGGGGTCCGACAGAAAGGCCTGTCCTGGATACGCATCAGGCCCTTTCCCCACGTCGCCGTGACCGTGTTTGTTCACCACCGAACTAGTGTCGTCAAATAACGGGCTGGGGTCACTGGGGTCCCCTGAGGGGCCTCGCATCCTGATCTTCGGCTCTACAACACAAGAATCATATCAAAGTCAGCTATCATCCACATGACATAAACAAATGACTGTACATGTCCATAGCACACAGTCCCAAGTAGTCAGGTAGGTTTATCCAATAACCTTAAGGGTCAATTCAAATCATCTGACATGTAGAATGCAGATTTTTGATGTATTTAATGTTTGTAAACAACTGTAAAGGCGGAGGTACAGAGAGAAAAAAGCAAGAATAGAGATTCTAGTAACGTTAACTTAAATTAAAAGAAGAAACATGCCTAAATTTGCTATTGCTGTGAATATACACTTATTTAACAACCGAAAAAGCACACAACTGGTCAGATAGGCTAATATTCAAATAATAATGAAATGGGTGTCTTAAATAGTATTTCATAACTCACAAATCACAAATAATCACGTACGTAACTTACGCTGTCTGGACCCACTCTGGTTTAAAAAGTCCATTTCAAATATGGTATCTTTACTTAAATAGATAGGTAACAAAAGACAAATATAAACATTTATCAACACATTTAGACGTCTAAGCGAGAAGCTGCCGGTAGTGAAACTAAAATTAGCATCGCAAAAATAGCAGGAGAAATCGCAGCAGACATCACTTCCGGGTCAAGTATCCGGTTCAGCTCAGGATTGGACTGTAGTGCGATGACGTAAATACCTCAGTCTGTAATTAGTCTTTTTATTTATA
Source organism: Pimephales promelas (assembly GCF_016745375.1). Next base: position 1,775,141 of record NW_024121499.1, read on the forward strand.
TTTGGCTTTTGTTATATTGCTTCGCGTTAATTATATTTATGTATTCGTTTTTATAAATAATAATTTATAAATGAAATATTTCGAATGATTGTGTGGAGGCTCAGAATCCCGCACAAATATAACATGGTGTTTTTACTTGAAAGTATAATAATTTAAAGATAATAATTTCGAGGGCAGAAGGCTGACATACAAAAGTACGCTTGCACCCAGTAACACCAGCATTTATCAAACTGAGACACTAAAATTCTCGTGTGTTTGGTCTAGCCTGACCAGCGCTGTGAAAAGTAACAAATATCACGTGATTAATGAAAAATCACGTAATTTTTTAGGAGGAGGGGAGAAGTCTGATATGTGTGCATTAGTGTTTATTTAATCGGTGTTTTGAGTTTGTTGAAGGTTAAGTTAGGAAAACCATCACATCCAAAGAACGATCTTCACCACGATTATGCAAACAATTGTATTTATTTATTTTTAATTATTACACTATAACAAAGAATGTCCAGCATTTGTGATTAAAAACAATCATCATTTGGATTGGAGTGTGCAACAAAAATGCAATATTTACATAGCAATAACCTAAAACGGACAATCTGCAAAATCTCTTTAATCGTTTTTTTTTTTTTTTTTTTTTTTTTTTTAGTTGTTTGTTTTAATTTAATTTCACTATTCTTGTGAGGGAAAAAAGTATGGGTAACACTTTACAATAAAGTTTCACAACATTAGTTAATGTACGAACTAACGCTAACTGTGATCAAAACATTTGTTACAGTATTAACCTTTGTTGACATTAATTAATAGAAATACACCTGTTCAATGCTTGTTCACGTTTCACTAATGTTAACAAAAACAACGTTTGATTTTAATAATGCATCAGTAAACGTTGAAATTAACATTAACAAAGATTGATAATGCAGTTCATTACTAGTTCTTGTTAACTATGAAACCTTATTGTAAAGTGTTGTCAAAATATTAAAAAGTTAATACATTTATATTTCTTGTGTGAGATGGTCAACAACTCACCGCAGTGTAAATAGTGCATGATTCAGTGTGAAAAAATGTGTGTTTGTTTGTTTGATTGATTGATGAGTATAACCCGTGAATCATATTCTCCATCCATGTAGTCTAGTATGATATTTCATTTGTGTCTTCATTAAAACACAAATGAAAAAAAAAAAAAAAAAAAAAAATATATATATATATATATATATATATATGTATGTATGTATATTAATAAAAACACTGATTCTGACTCTTCTGGTTACAATGGGGGAAGTTCCAGTTCTTCATAATTTTATAGAAGGTCATTTTAAATGATAATTTCTTTCTTCTGTCAAATGGACAGTTTCTCTGTAAACAGTATTTTTGGTCTGTGGCATCATTGTCTTTCACTCCACTGCATGTTCATAATGGCCACACACCACCCCGACATCCTCGTCATGAGAACAGTTGTTTTTGCCCAGTTTGGCGTGTTTGCAGTGCAAAAGAGTCCGTTCCGTTCCTTCACACTCGACGTCGTCCAGCAGGATCCTGACTTCGCTGGCTCCGGGTCCGAGCTCTGCTCTCTTGGCCACGCGCTCGACCACGGGGAATCCCAGCTGCCGGCAGACGACCGCCGCGGCCTGCGTGTTGAACATGTCGTCGCACACCGTTCCCCATTCGCCGCGCACGAAGATCTCGACCCGGCCGCGGTCCTTCCACCCGTCGGCGCTGACCAGCCGCACTGTCCCGGAGCGAGGCCGACCCCTGCGGTCTCCTTTTCTCCTGGGTTTCCCTCGACCTCGTTTCCCAGGTCTGCCTGTTTGGGTCTTTGCTGTGGGTGTGGGTTTGGGTTTTGGAGCCGGGGTCCAGTACGAGGGCCTGACGGGGGTGTTGGGTTTTGGAGCCGGGGTCCAGTACGAGGACCTGACGGTGGGTTTGGGTTTTGGAGCCGGGGTCCAGTACGAGGACCTGGCGGGGGTCAGTGGCCGAGGGGTCGTGTGGAGAGCACGTGGACGAGGCGTAGAGTGGCGGACTGTGGTCGTCCTGCGAGTTGGCGTTTGTGGTGCTCGCGGTCGTGGGGTTGGACTGGGTTTGGTTGGTTTTAGTTTGGGAATGGCAGTCGTTGAGGGTTTTTTGTTAATCACAAACTCTGTGGAACAAATCACACAGAGTCAAAAAACTAGCTGAACAATCCCCCTTTCTAGTGATTTCATTGCGATTGGTGTGCTTGTTTGTAGGGCTGCACGATTTGCCCAGATTTTTGTGATTTGACTGCAGGGAGCCCTTAAAGCTTATCTTTTGTTGAAAAGCACAGTTTTTAGTATATGAAGATGGTTGGCACATGTTGAGTTTTCAAATGCACGGTAAAATGACTCATGAGTTCATGAGTTGCAGGTTTCGCCATTTGATAATCAATATGCACTACGACATATCACAATTTTGGTTTTATTTTTCCTTAATCGTGCAGCCCTATTCAAATCGCATGCCTTCAATAGGAAGAATGAGTGTTTAATTTACCTTCTTTAGGACTGAAATGAATCAGTTTTCCCTTGATGTTGACTGGAGTGGGCTTAAAGCTGCATTTGCCTGGAGGGGCCCTCCTATAGTGAAGAAAATGTCCAACTGTTTATTTCACATCTTTTAACAGTAAGAACAAACATACCATTGCACGCCTAAAACTAGCTTTTTGCCACACCTGGCAATGGCCGGTGACTTAAGAAAATTTACCAGCCACAAACATTTTTCATTAAACTGTTCTTGCAAAAAAAGGCTGTTATGACAAACTCTCGATACCAAAGAACTAACCTAACTATATTATAAGGGGTGGTAAAATGCCATTTCCACAAGATGTAAAATAAATCTCTGATGTCCCCAGAGTGTGTATGTGAAGTTTTAGCACAAAATACCCCACAGATATTTTTATATAGGATGTTCAAGTTGACACTTTTTGAGGGTTAGCAAAAACGCATCGTTTTGTGCCTGGCCCTTTAAATGCACATGAGCTGCTGCTCCCGCCACAATGGGCGGAGCTTCAAGAGCTCGCGTGTGTTTGTGTTAGCAGCTGCGATTTCCTCACGCAGACACACGCTAAAATGACAGAAAATGTTCTCCCTTTAAAGTTAAAACGGAGTCAGTCAAAGATGGAGAGACTAAGAAGAAGTGACAACATGTAGAATGCAACAGGACGTCTCTGAATGGTTAGTGGATGAATTTATGTTGATGATGTGGAGTTCTATCTCAAATTAGCATATTCTGTCATGTAATCTATAAATCACTCGTATAGGAACTGTTGTGAGACGCACACAGAGTGACTTTCTATTGCATGTGAAAAGATGGATGCTAAAGTTTTAGCTGACTCACAACTTTTCCTCTTCGCAACATGGACCGTGTTCCCGGGGGCGGGGTTTATGTACATTTTGGGGTTGGTGATGTCACTAATGCTGCGTTCCAAGCAGGTTTTTGAGCACGTAAATCACGACTTCAAACCACGACTTACGACTTTGTAGCATTCCACGTCATTCACGCCAAACTACCTAGATGTAAACAAACCAGCATGGCGGACCTTATGGGGCTCACGCGCATTTGTAATAATTTCTAACGCCAAAGGTGCTTACTCCTTGTTTATTTGTGGGAAACTGAGGAGGAAAAATAGCGCATGAGGCAAGATAAGCTGTTATACCTTTTATTTTACTTTATTTGTATATTTGGAAATGTATTTGGTATTATTAATTTATCCTTGCACTCAATGAACTGAAAACTAGTTAACGTTATATTGTCCTAAAGAGTATTCTCACCGAGTACCGCCTGCAGGAACACTGCATCCGTAGGGGCTGTCATTGTAGTTTTGTATATGTTCGCGGGCTATGTGACGTCAGAACTCGTAACTGGGAGTACATCGGTCTAGTACGAGTTCACGGGTGGGAAGTCACGTTTGACTGCCGTTCCAGTGCACTTTCATGAGTATAAGGTTGGAAAAACACGAGTTACAGGTTGCCTGGAACGCGGCATAACCCTGGAGGAATGTTGTGTAGTTCTACCAGCCGTTTGTTGTAGTCCGTAAAAAAACGATTTCTTTAAAAGCAAATATCTTCCTTTGCTTTGAACTTTGAGCGTTGTAACTTTGATAATGTTGTTTATGCTCAAACAGCAACATTACACACTAACTAAAGTCAGAAAAGTGGAATCATACTTTACCACCCCTTTAAAGACAATTAATAGGAGTTTTCAGGTAGAGACATTGAATAAAGTAACCAAAGGTAAAATACCACTGCATAGTCTTCATAAATAAAGATTAATCCTTATTAAAAGGTACAGAAGTTATTCAGTCAAGATCAGTGAAGAGTTTTGTTTATTTGCCTTTTGTTGTTTGATTAACATTAAAAATACACAGCAGCTTAAATATTAGGCTGCTGTCACTTTCAGACTAATGCACGGATCCAACACACTGATACTGGTATACATCTTTCTCTACTGTTTACGTTTATTAAAGCCATAACCAGTTATGTTAACTTGGATACTCACAGAGAATTTTTTTTGTGAATTTGTTCGTTCAAGAGCAAGAAGACGTGAAAGATAGCTCAATTCAGTATTTGCTTCAGACGTTTGCACACAAAACTTTCCATAAGTAACAAATTTAGTTATTTGGCCAAGGCTTAAAGTCTTGTGACGATGCAACGCTAGCTGTTAATTGTCACAAACAATCTTCATATTTGTTTTAGGGTTTTGTTTTCACAACATTGCATTGTTAGAATTCATAAAAATATTACCGGCCAACTGCCCGTTAACACCATTTTTATTATTCGCATTTGGCGCTTGACGTTTGTTAATTTTAGGCCTTGCTTACACACATAACTGAACAACAACAGGGGAAAAAAAGCATAAATTAAAGGATTTTTGGTAACACTTTACAATAAGGTTCATTAGTTAACATTAGTAAATGCATTAACTAACATGAACTAACGATGAGCAATGCATTAGTTACAGTGTTTATTAATCTTTGTTAATGTTAGTTAATACAAAGAGAGCTGTTCATTGTGCGTTCATGTTAGTTCACAGTCCATTAACTAATGTTAACTAATACAACCTTTGATTTTAATAACATATTAGTAAATGTTGGAATTAATATTAACTAAGATTACAAAGTGTGTACCTCGAGGGATCCACTATCTTATATACCACTCCGGCTCTGGCCGTGGCACTCGCCGCTCCCGTCGCAAGGAAGTACAGCTCACCTGAAACACACACACACACGGTTCAAAAATTAATGGAGCTTTTACGTCCGAAACCCGACTGTTTCACTCAAAACTCTTTTTTTCTGATTGATATTGATGACTGTATATTAGAAAATACTAAGCTGTTGAAGACCCTATAGTCACACACAGAGCTGCTCTCAAGTTACCTGCCTCATCTTCGCCAAATGATATGATATACTTGTAGTAGCTGTTTATAAGTTTAGGGAAACTGCACGTTTTGTCAGTGCCCATACAAATCTCCTTATAGTTCCATTTTCCCGTCTCAGCGTTTTCCTTTAGGGACATCAGGCGCCTAGGATGCATATAATGGGAGAAGTCTGATTCATTCAGTGCATAGTAATCAAACAAACAGTGAAATAGATCAGCCATTATGGGAAAGTAGCATGCATTAATCTTGTGTTGATTTTCTTGTTTATATTTTATTATATTGGACTATATTTCAAGTGCAAGAGCAAACATACGTACCCACTCATAAAATCCCCAAAGATATACAGACCGTTCAGATTGGGCATCTGGCAGCCTCTGTAGATGTAGCCGCCAGTTACAGACTTGCCGATTTTATGTGGGTAAGCAAATATCGGAAGGATATCGTCTATGGAAAAGGTAAAATAAAGATTTTTTCTCTCATATACTCTTCAAAACTCAACTGGAACCAAACTGGAGCTGTATTCATAAAAATCTTATATATGCTAACTTTATAAGAGAGTAGTTTTCAAATATTTTCTTCAGAACAGATTTTTTAATGAGAAAAAAAATGACAGACTTTTATGTTGTCTGATTATACATGGGAGATTGGCTTATCCAATACTGTACATCAAATTTGTTACTTCAACCTTTGTAAAGTGCACAACATTTCTAAAATTACCTTAACCATCAAAATTGTCCGGGGTACCTTGTATTTTGACATGAAGAAATATAAAAGAAATAAAAACTAAATGGTTGCACTGTATTTTACGGTATGCATACTTACAGTGTACTTACCCAAGAAAGTACTGGGTAATATAAGGTAACGTACTCAATCACTGCGGTTCCCTGAGATACGGGAACGAGTACTGCGTCTCTAAACGCTGTTATGTGGAAAACCGAATTCTGAAGCCTTTATAATTACGCAGACCATTGCTTCGTGCAGAGTAATAAAACTAACCAATGCCGAGGCTGCGGAGCTACACGAGCCTACGGCAGAGAAGCCCGGCAGAGCACCCCAATTTGGGCGTGGCATTTGGCTATAAAAGCAGACGATCTAAATTCAACTGAAGCAACAACCTGAGAATCGTGCAGCAATATAGCATTGATACTCATTCCCGTATCTCACCGAGTATGTTCCCTTTCGATACTCTACTCGTACTGCGTAGCTAGACGCTGTTATGGGGAACCAATACAATCACACTGTGTCATGGCTGCAAAATGACTATGATGATATACTCAAGGTGGTAATCCACCCGCCGGAAGTTGAAGCCTCGCGGGAGCCGCCATTGTAGCAGAACTTCTCCTGCTGTTAGCATCCCATTGACTCCCATTCATTTTGGCGTGACTTTGACAGCGAATAACTTTATATCTGACGCGTCCAAAGACTTCATTTGTCCATTATTTATTTCTAAAGAAACACGACAATGTATAAAAGGCTCCATTACTTTGTATCTTACGTTACGGCCCCATAGAAGCCGTTTTTGTAAAAATAGGCTAACGATTGCTTCATAACCACAGGACTTTCTGTCGCACAATAGAGACATTACCGTATAGACAGGAGGAGAAGATCGCAGGCAATCTTTTACTGTCTATGAGGCAATCGGGGACAGGGAGGCACAAAGTCAAGGGAGAAGCCCATCGATAAAGAGTCCATAAAAGCAACGGGACAAAATATTTCAACAACTTTTTTGAGGAATTTGGCGATTCAGATTTCGTGAGCTTAGAATTATAAGGTTCTATCTCCACTTTTGGTCGAAATTGAGTTTTTTACATAATCTGATCCATTAGGTGTTTATTAATGCCTGTGTGGTGTTATTTTTGTAAAAAAAAGATTAATAGATAAAGCTATAATAGAAGATAATACTACATAACAGTTTTGCCAGCTGGGATGTAAAAACTTTGATGCTCAATATCTCAGAACTACCCTAAACGGAGATAGAACCTTATAATTCACGAAAAGTTCACGATTTGTCTTGGCATAGCTAAACTGTCAGACTGTTGTGAGGCAGTCGCTCAGACTTCAGACAGGAAGTGCAATAATTGGGCTGTTGAGATCAATGGGGTCGCTGTGTCCATTTCTTTTACTGTCTATAGATATACTTGGCCTTAACCCTTAGCAGAGCAAGACATAATAGGGAATGCTCATTCCACAAGGGGCTCCGACGTGACTTACTTACGTCGGATCAGGAACGTATAGAGGTCGATCCTGCGCTAAACAATCGTTCCAAGAAAACCTGAATGGCCTAGGCACTAGAAGGGCCGAGAGCTGGTTAGGTACGAGAAGGCAATAGCCTGTTACCAGTAGCCCAGACCCCAGATCGGAGCCACAAAGGTATTATAGCAATAGGCAATAGCCATAGAGCCATAGAGCCATGTTCATAGTGCTTTGGGCTTGGCTTTGGTCAAATCCACTAGAAAGAAAGGACAGGGACTTCTAGATTGTAGAACCTGGTAAATGTGGACAGCGAGGACCAGCCAGTCGCATAAATATCATAAATAGAGACACCACTGGACCAGGCCCAGGTCGAGGCCATGCCTCTAGTGGAATGAGCTCTTACTCCGATGGGGCATTGTAGGCTCGTCGAGGAGTAGGCTAGTGTCCATCTGGATATCATCTGCTTCGTGACTGGATGCCCTTTGGTGCGGCCTCCAAAACATACTGAAAGTTGTTCCGGGTGCCTAAAATGTATATTCTCAAAGCCCTGACAGGGCAGAGTAAATGCAGCTCTTGTTCACCCACGGAGGGAGAAAGTGCTGAGAGGGAGATGACCTGCGCACTGGATGGAGTAGAGAGAACCTTAAGTATATAACCATGCTTTGGTTTTAGGACGGCTTTGGGCCCAAATTCCTATTGAACTTGTTGGGTCATTGAACACTATAACTGTCCTCCCTGTAAACCACCTTTAGCCACTACTGTACATGCTGAAATTAAATTAGAAAATCGAAAGGCTTGCTTACTGAGTGACGAGTTGGAGCACAGTTTGTTGTCGTAACAGGAGAAGCCTTCTTTTGCCCTCCATCCATAGTTCCCTCCACTTTCGATCAGATCCACTTCCTCATATTTATTCTGCCCAACATCCCCGCAGAACATTCTGCCTCGGCCCTGGCCGCTGACCGGATCGCCCCTGTCGACTGAACATCTCCACATGTTTCTCACACCGTAGGCGTAGATCTCTGGCCTCGAGTCGCTCTCTCCTACGAAAGGATTGTCTGATGGGATACTGTAGGGGGCGCCATGATCGTTGTTGTCTACGTCGATTCGCAGGGCTTTGCCTAGAAGAGTGGACCTGTAACATCACAGTGTTTGTTTTCAGTTGAAATAAGCATTTGTGTTTTACAAAACAGGTTTGTATAAGATTAAACTAATACAAATAATTGATCCCTATAAGATTGCACTCGTAAGACTATAGTAGTTTAAACCTGCCCAGTAAACATTTGCACCGTCTGCTGATCCTTTTCTCATCATTGCTAAGCTCATGCTAGGCCTCTCACGTCCCACAATGCCGTATGTCAATATTGACACTGGCATGGGCTTGAACTGTCTGTGAAGAGTCCCATTTTCCATCCTGTGAAAAGAACTAAAGCTTCTCCTGGCTTAGATCTGTCCTTCATTCAATGTAACTTTTTTCTTCTTAGTTATTTTTCTGTTATTTTTGTCTAATTATTATGGTAGATATTTATTGGATTAGATTATTGATTGTTAATACCAATCAACTTCAGACCAGGGGCGTTATTTATTACTTAAACTAAAACCATACAAAAAAATGTGTAGGCCTTATGAGTGTATATGAAGTGTTCAGATGCAATAGCCTCTAAATGCCATTTGAAATTTTCTTCTAGAATGATAATTTTTATCAAGCTTGTATATTTAAGTTCAGTGATTTCACTTAAAGGGTTAGTTCACCCAAAAATGAAAATTAAGTCATTAATTACTCACCCCCATGCTGTACCAACCCCGTAAGACCTTCGTTCATCTTCGGAACACAAATAAAGATATGTTTGATTGAATCTGAGGGCTGGATCACTTTTCCATAGACAGCCTGAGGGACTGGCTCTTGACGGCCCAGAAAGTCATTAAAAGAAAAGGTTTAAATATTCCATGTGCCTACAGTGGCTCAACTATAATTTTATCAAGCGACGAGACTACTTTTTGTGCGAAAAAAACCCGTAAATAACGACTTTATTCGACTTTCCATTACTTCCTTATGGGCGCATGCGCGAGAACTGAGACGAGACCGTTCTTCTTCGACTACTTTTTGTTACCGGCTGCTCACCGCTTAGGAGTTTTACCGCCCCCTACCGTATAAGATGACGTACTGCTTGTAAACAGAACGTTTTGCGCCTCCGGCTATATCAGTACGTCATCTTATACGGTAGGGGGCGGTAAAACTCCTAAGCGGTGAGCAGCCGGTAACAAAAAGTAGTCGAAGAAGAACGGTCTCGTCTCAGTTCTCGCGCATGCGCCCATAAGGAAGTAATGGAAAGTCGAATAAAGTCGTTATTTGCGTTTTTTTTTTTCGCACAAAAAGTAGTCTCGTCGCTTGATAAAGTTATAGTTGAGCCACTGTAGGCACATGGAATATTTAAACCTTTTCTTTAATGACTTTATGGGCCGTCAAGAGGCAGTCCCTCAGGCTGTCTATGGAAAAGTGATCCAGCTATCAGATTCAATCAAAAATATCTTTATTTGTGTTCCGAAGATGAACGAAGGTCTTACGGGGTTGGTACAGCATAGGGGTGAGTAATTATTGACTTAATTTTCATTTTTGGGTGAACTAACCCTTTAAATGGCAATGATAATTACCTATTAATTGTTATTAAAGTGAAATTACTGAACTTAAATATAAAAGTTTGATAAAAATCATCAGTAAAGAAGAAAATTTCAAATGGCATTTAGAGGCTTTTGCATCTGAACTCTTAATATACTCAATATATATATATATATATATATATATATATATATATATTTTCAGTTCATCATATGTAAATTCATATACAGTATGTATATATATATATATATATATATATATATATATATATATATATATATATACATATATACATGCTGGTTGCCAAGGAAACATTTTTCAACTTAAATAACTAAAATTAAATAAAAATGAATAAAAACTTTATAAACATTTAAAAAAGTTTTAAAATTACAAAGCACAAACAATTTCTAAAGTTTTAACTTGAAAATGAAAATAGAAAATGAAAATAGAATATTCATATAAAGTAATAATAAATAAATAAATAAATATACATACAAAAACTAATTAAATACAAAATATTAATTAAAGCTATTTAGTATAATGGGTAAACAAACATAATACTGCCACAGATATAAATAAATCCATAAATAAATATCTAAATCTAAAACTTACAAGAGGAATCTGTTCAGATATAGCACATCATGTAAACAATAAAAAAGCGTTGTCAAAGTGAAAGTGTTAATGCATATGATTAGTATATTGATAAGGCTTTGCAAAGGGGTTTTTATTAAAAAATAGTAATGTACTGCTTGACTCACTTTATTTATAGCCATTCAAAAGAAGCCAGGTACTGACATGCGTTCAAAAGTAATCAGAAATCAGAGCCCTTTTTTAAGTTACTGTGATTGCTGATTTTATATAAATAAATGAAACCTGCTTCTACAGGCTTGCATACAGTAAACAATGATCTAGATCTTCTCACCACAGAAGCTTAATTAAGCTGATGACTAAGCTTTTTAATAATGTGTGTGGTACAGAAAACCATCAACAACGCAACACTGCAATTCACATGTATTGTCAATACAGTACAAGCCAGTATATACTCCTGTTAGTCATCGACGCTGGGACTCCAGGCTGCAGTGGCTACGACAGGTTTCTCCATAAGAATGAAAGGCTTGCTGTGTGGTTGTGAAACTGTGAGTTTCATCGTGCCACTCTCTGCCAGCTCATGTCCCATGGGGAAAGGAGGGTGGCAAGCCAACGCTAATATTATGAGGCGTCTGGCTAAATGTGCATAACTCAACTGGGGCACATGTACGGCAAACTTCTAGATTTAAACTGCCTAAATTAGGCTTTTGAGCTCTGAAATTGACAAAAACACCATTAAAGTCATCCATACGGCTTGTGATCCACACTATATTCGGATTGTTTTACTTGAACGGACCACTTTATGGTATTGGCAATCAAGTGCAAGAAGACTGCAAGAAGCACACTGTTTTATTTGGTCGACGTGGTCATTTTCTACCACACAAAAGTTGCAGTAGCAGATCATTTTATTATGTAATATATTTGATTTGTCTAATTTGATTAATGAGCTAATAAACATAGTAACCTGCACCACTATCTCTCGGTTGCCTAGGTAACTACATATCACTCCGCCGCTGCTGTGGACTGTGATGATAAATAAATACAGAGAATAACTATTGCAATCCAATGAAAGGGTAGTTTTATTTTTAACATTATTCTCTCATTTTCATTGATAGTCTGGCATTTATTTGCTTTTGGTGAACTGTGGAGTGGGAAAAACTGTTTTTAATGGCAGGCTAGCAGTTACCGTTGACTAGCGCTAGCCTAGCACCGGCGAACTATAACACTAACTTGGAAATGAGGCCCGATGTCCAAAATCCTGAAGCACCCCTTTAAAATTATTAGTATAAATTAATCTATTTAAAAGGATTTAGAAAACATTATATAATATTAAGGAAGGGCTAAGGCAAATAAAGATAAATAAAGAGTGTGAAGATTACTCACTTGTTTTGAGAATTCCCAAACTTTCCGAAAGGGTCTCCTGCTTTGCCACCGTCTCCTATGAATATGTACAGATAGCCGTCCAGCCCAAACAGCAGCTGACCTCCATTGTGGTTTGATGCAGGCTCATCAACCTCTAGAAGTGTCCTGATAGATATACGATAGATAGATAGACAGATAGATAGATAGATAGACAGACAGACAGACAGACAGACAGACAGACAGATACATAGATAGATAGATAGATAGATAGATAGATAGATAGATAGATAGATAGATAGATAGATAGATAGATAGATAGAGAGATAGATAGATAGATAGATGTTTACAGACATGCTTTCCTCATCTGTGTTGAAAAGACTCTCGCTCTCACCTTTCTGAGGAGTGATCCAGCATATTCATATCTGAATCAGAAACGATGAACTCGCTGACGCGAATCTTCTCCTGCCTCTTCACAGACACAGAGTAGTAGACGTAGGCCTTTTTCACCGTGGTGAATTGAGGATGCAGGGCGATGCAGAGGAACCCTCGCTCATCTCCTGCCCAAGGGGACGTGAGGACCGCCCTAGTCAGATTCAGGAACGGCCTGTCAATTCTAGAACCATTCGGCAAGTAAACCCACACGTAACCCAGCTGCTCGGCGACAAAGAAGCGGTGAGTACCGTCATTCGCATGTACCATCGCTACAGGATTGCGAAGACCGTTCGCAACTTCTTCCAGGCACAGCTGAATGCAGCCTTGCGGATCCGCCTTCACATCTCCCAGGTTGGCGTTGAGCTTGTTGTTAGAGAGGACGTTTGGGTAACAGTACTCTGGATCTTTCAGCTCAAGGTATTTGCAGAACTTGCTTCGGTCTTCTTCAACAGCAGAGCTTTCGTTGTAGTTGGTCAGAAGGCTGAGAGTGTACCGACAGTGGAGCCAGTAATCCCCACAGTAATCCCCACACAGTCCGGGAAGCTCCCGCATCGGGGTGTTGGCGTCTTCCGCATCGTACAGATGTGCCGCATAAGGGGAGCATTCCTGAAACAAGCAAATCAACGCATCAACATTATTATCTGACAGTTTCTCAAAGACTTATCAAGACTACATGTCTCCGCCACCATCACCAAAAGGGGAGGAGGTTGAATTGTCTGTGGACGCAGGGCCATATCAATTCCAGCCGCTGGCTCAAACTGCGGTCTTAACTCCCGCATCGTGACCGTCATCTGATGAGTTTTGTCGAGTTGATGTCAATAGGGCTCGCTGTAGGCATATATTTTGCCGCTATGTGAAAAAATCCAGGAAAATACGCTGGCACGTTTGTTGACCCCAGAGGATTAACTTTAGCTACACAAAATAATCTAAATGCTACGCTCTATCCTGATCGTTTTCAATACTTGTAATTCTCATAACTCTTGACTCGCAGCGGTTTTGACGAAACAAGATTTTTTTTAAACACTCTTAGAAGAAATGGTTCCATCCCCCGCTTCATATATGGAACTCCAAAATGGTTCTATATAGAACCATTTTTTTTTTGGTAAAAGGTTCTATTGGCCAAGTATGGAACCCCAGGGTTCTATATAGAACCCAGAGGAACCCTTTTTTAAGAGTGTATAGAACCTTTTAGGGGTTCTAAATACGTAGCGCTGATAGAACCTTTTAAGGTTCTATATAGAACCTTTTCTTCTAAGAGTGTAGCTTGTACCAAGGGCGTGGCGAGCTGGAATCTGCTAACGTCAGCTCTCCCCGCGTATGTCACAAACCACCGCAGTAGCCACCGTTCAACCTGAAGAGGGCAGCACTAAGATGTTTTTACACCATATATTGTAGAATTAAAACTCTTTATACCCAAATGTCAAAAAAGTTACCCGAATCAATGGTTGGCACTTATAAAGACCCATTTTTACAGATCAGTAACTAAAAAAAGTTGGTTTAGGGTTTACTTACCCTTTTAAAGCACAGCTTACACAAAAGTTGCTTTCAAACAAAGCAGTTTCTGTTCGCCAACATACAAAATATGCATGCATTTCATCTGGGGAAATTTGCAGAATAACAGTAAATGTGATTGCACCTTAAGATGATGAGAACTAAAACTTTAATGTATTAAAAATGGTTCTAATGCAAGGGTGATAATTGTAATTTAAAAATTATAATTGGTCTTTGAGAATAGGGAAGTCTACACCTCAGCTAGAGATAATGACCCAGAACAACGACATCGTGGGAATCACTTTCAGGAAGATATTTTTCAGCTGATGAACAATAAAAACATGATAGCCAGCCAGAATCCACCCATTTTAGAAATAGTATAAAGAAAAGTAAAATGTCAAGTCTTAAAAAAAATAATAAAATAAAAAACTAACATTTTCCATGTACCTTAAATATCCAGTACATGTCTTAATGGTTAATTAAAAAAAAAGTTTTAGAAATACTTTTTTAAATGATCTGATATTTTATGAGACTTACTGACCTTGTCAAGTGATATGACATCTTTTAGTTTTTCCAAAAGAGTTTTTCACTTTTATGGTTATTCTGCATGTTTCATGTTGGTTGCAGATAAACACTCAAACAAATAAAGATTAGAACCATAAATGCCAATGAAGAACATTTATTTTGAATATGAATACATTGGAATATGTTTTGAATAAAGAACCTTGATTTTTGAAATGCATTATACATTTTTTTAAAATAAATAAATAAATTGATAGATCCATAAAAAAATAGCATCCTGTCATTGGCCATAAACACTGACTTGCTGCCATATCATCAATAAACCTTCAGTTAACCCTATAAATGCTCAAATAGCCAATTCATCCGAAATGTATTTGCTGTGTAAGCCTTTTTATTTCCATCCTCCTCATAGTCTGGCAAACGTGGCACTCTGCACGTCTTCTCTGCCGTCGGGATCCCGGGATTCAATCCAGCAGCTGGTCATGATGGTGTGAGCTATAAATACAGTGACTTTTGGTCATTTTGGACCATCCAAGCCTTCATTATGCCTTAACCACAACACCACACCCATCAGAGGACTGAACCAGCCTTGGCAATGACACTGCCAGCTCGGGAATGGGAATCATCCGAGATTACTACAGTGACATTAAACAAACAATGGACCAGAAAGTGGTTTGGATTGATGGGGTATCTCGCTCGTAACACATAGCAGACTTTGTAACATCATAGTTTCTAGTGATGTTTGATTGCATGTCAAATGAAATATGAACCTATTTTATGTGGTATAAATGAGTCCAGCATTTCCTAAAGAGCACACACATGGTTATGTAATATCCTGCTAGAACAGAGAGAAAAAACTGAAACCTGAATCTACAAAATTTCACTGTAGTTTTCAGCCCTAATAAAAACTGTAAGTCATCATGGGACATGATTTCTGAGGACATGTGGTAAAAGATCACCCTCAAATGACTAATAACAGACATATATGATATATATATATATAAAGTAAAATCAGATGATAAGATTAGTTGAGGTGTTACATTGAATGTTTAAACTACATGCGAGGTTATATTAAACACTTAAACAATCTTCAGATTTCCTATCCATCCTTTCTGATCCTATTGTGAGTTTTTGTCCATTCATTGTGTTCCTCTTTTTCTGTCCCTCGTATAATTGTGTGTATATGTTTCTGTAATTATGAGACTCTGTTGGAGATCACAATCTCAAGCCGCTTATGGATTCGGTTCAACAGATGCTCTCAGCAGGGTTTCACTCATCATAACATCATCAACTTTTCTCTGTTGAAATGCCTTATGAAGCAAACATTTCTGCTCTGTGACAACATTATAAACCTCAAGAGTGTGTCTAAAAGTGTGACTGATAAAATGAGCTTTGCAACCTCTGAATTGCAGCCAATATCAGCAACATTATTGAGAGTGTGCTATTGATGTGATATACTCACTTGTTATAACACTTCATAAAAAAAAAAATAAGGTATGTAACTTAGATTTTCGACACAATATATCCCAGATTTTTTCCAGTACTTCTCCAAGCATCAAACGTTATGTTCCCGAATGAATCGGCTGAGTGAACGATTCAATGACTCACTCATAAAGACATTGGCTGCATCTGAATTTGCATACTATATAGTAGGTCAGAAACTGTAAAAAAAAATATAGTTATGCCAGTCACCGCCTGCGTCTGAAATTGAAATTGAAAACTAGACTTGAAGTTAATCTGTCACATCCAATGTCGACAAATCCCTCATTTTGATTCAGATCAGATTATATGATGCCTTGTCCAGTCTGAGAATTTTGCCACTTTCTTGTTTCATATTACAATTACTCTGAATATAAGATTAGATTTGTCTGAAATTGCATACTTTCCTTTAGAAACATGGCGCAAATAACTGGCGAAAATCCGGTGTGGCAAGCAGTTGTCCATGAGGGGCTGCCACTTTTACTTTCTTTTGTGTTTATTTATATATTAAAGTGTTAAAAGTTTGCCCGTTCCCTGAATTACGAACCTCATTACATCTGGAAAGCACAAACAAGCTGATATAAACAGTGCTGTTGAAATATCAGAACTTTGAATGCTGTTCGACCAATCAGATCGGTTGAAATCTGATATTATGAATATTTAGTAGCCTTTCCTACTCTTGTTCTTTTTTTCTCTATATATATATTTAATATCAGGTTGCTGTGACCTTTGCACAGGAATATGATACATCCTATGCCTATTGAGAGGAAGCATATATTTTCCTTCCCTGCAGGTTGGAGAACACAAGCAACTCCCTGTATCTGGGATAAATGTCCCAACAAAGGCAATCATTGAGCTCAGCTTCACCACTAAGTAGTCAAATGAATCAGGTGTTCCCTTTGCCAACCTAAATCTCACTGCAATCTCAAAACCATATAGTCAAATAGCATCATTTAATCCAATTATGTATACTCTAAACAATGCTGGGTTGTTTTAACCCAACTTTGGGTCAAATATGGACAAACCCAGCCACTGGGTTACATTTTTCAAATGACAAATTTTAACCCAACATTTGGGTTTGTCCATATATGACCAAAAGTTGGGTTAAAACAACCCAGCATTATTAGTGTGAAGTAGGTGACTAACACCCAAAAAAATCCTGGGTTGTTTTAACCCAATTTTGAGTAAAATATGGACAAATCCAGCCATAGGGTTATAAATGTAATTTAAAAATGTATCCCAATGACTGGGTTTGTCCATATTTTACCCAAAATTGGGTTAAAACAACCCAGCATTATTAGTGTGAAGTAGGTGACACACTCAAACACTAGTTGGGGTTGGTATGTACCAACACTCAGATAAAGACACATATTAACTGTGAGATTTTAGTTTTTGGTCGACTTCGACTGATCATGTGAGGGTTTATTTTTAAGACTGAATTGTAAATAGTGCACTCTAAAAAAATCCTGGGTTGTTTTAACCCAGTTTTGAGTAAAATATGGACAAATCCAGCCATTGGGTTATAAATGTAATTTAAAAATGTAACCCAATGGCTGGGTTTGTCCATATTTTACCCAAACTAGGGAGGTTGTTCACTTTACATAATACATTTATATATAGTTTACTTATAATAATTGTGTTTTTTGACTTTAAATGTTTTTTTTCTATTAAGGTCTATGTAATTGTGTCTCAACTTAACAGTACAAAATCCTAATGTGTTGTCTAAACACAAACCATTTATGTTAAGTAAAAAAATGTGTACATCCAGAGGATGGCAGTATAGTGCGAGCCGAACTTATTTTTTACATTACATCTTACATTTTGCCCGAACTTAATTTTATTGTGTTCGATCTGCTTAAATCTATGAACAACTTAAGTTTACTTAAGTTTTATAATTTGTGTTGCCTTAACTGAAACTGGGCAGTGCTTTTAGTTCCCAGCATGCTTTGCATATGGTTGAATTAAGAGAGAATAAATGTTAAAATTAAGTGTTATTTTATGTTGTTTTTTGTTTTTTTTTTGTTTTTTTTTTGGGAAATTTAGAAAAGGGGAAGACTTGATAGTATGTAATAGTGTTTAATGTTAAATTACATTGGAATTAAACCATTTAAATTACAGTGGGTTACCGTTGTGGAGAAGAGTGGAGCATTTTGTTTGTCTGTCGACTGATTTCATTATTTTCAATTGCTTTGAATGAAGGAGCGTGTGAATCTTAGCATTCAAGATGCTAGCAAATAGCTAGCTAAAGTCTATCAAATTAATTAATTGTCACTGAATCAAATGAAATATAAATGGATGAATAAATATAATAAAATGCCTTTGAATCATGCCAGGAAGCCTTTAAAAATTCACGTTGAGACTTTAAAATTACATAATTCTAATCTAAATTATGTTTGTTTAACGTAATTTAGTTATGTGGAACCTGTTGACAAATTCAAAAGCCAACATATAATTTTTTTGAGTGAACCGAGCGAGTGCGATATCTCATGTCATCATTCCTAAAAATAGCCCAGTCATTACTAATCCAGAAGTCATCCAGCCGTCTGAAAACAAAGTGATGTAACTCGCGCAATGATGTAACTTCCTCACCGGCGAATGAGACAAAATATCTTCACTTGCATCAAAACAGAAGCAATTCGACTTAATTATTCAATATTTAATTTATGCAATAATCCCGTCTTATACTTCTCTAATTCACTGGGCTAAAGTTCAAATGAAGAGTTCAGATGCAAAAGCCTCTAAATGCCATTTGAAATTTTCTTCTTTAATGATGATTTTTATCAAACTTGTATATTTAAGTTCAGTAATTTCACTTAAATGGCAATGATAATTACCTATTAATTGTTATTTAAGTGAAATTACTGAACTTAAATATACAAGTTTGATAAAAATCATCATTAAAGAAGAAAATTTCAAATGGCATTTAGAGGCTTTTGCATCTGAACTCTTCAAATATCCACATTTAATTCCTGACCTGAGACTCACCTGGCAAAGAATACTGCGGATGTACTTCCCACAGGCCATGAACCCCGAATGATCGAAGTAATCCATGATCTGGTTGAAGCGCTGGGAGATTTGGTTATCCCTGTCTGAGTCACAGCATCCAAATTTGGCGTAGTCCTTGCAGAAGAGCAGGGGCTCGAGAGGCTGGAACGGAGGCTTGTAGTCCAGGCACTGCGGGTGGGCATTTCCCTGCGGAGAGATCAGGATCAGGAGCGCCGGCAGACTCCAGCATTGAGCTCTCCACACTGTCATTCCTCTCATTACACAGGCGAAAACTCGCACGTGTCTGCGTACAAAGGTGGCTTGTGCTGGGTTTGAGGTTGTGGAGTCAGTTAGTGGTTCTGTCTCCTGCAAACATGTGCAAATGCACACACAAGCACACATACTGCTACACAAGGCCCACTCATTCAATACACATCTTTACAAACACACACTTCGCTCTCCCCTCCCTCTTTCCACCCTGTCTCCTCCTCTTTTCCCTCGCTTTCTCTCATTCTTCGGCACATGCATTCCTTCTTCTTGCGGCCTCCCTCCCCCGAATGAACCCATGCCTCTTTCTCTCAAAGCATGCTAGTCCTTTCATCTCGCTAAGTAATTGTCCTATAAATCCGGTTGCATGTTACTCTCTTTGACTGGCTGTGTGAATCTTCAACCTCACATGTTACATTTTGCGCAAAAAAGACATTTTTAGTATGATGCAACATCGCTTTCGTTGGGTTCATGAGGTTTGTCTCTACAGGATTCGGGTCTCGTGTCGACTGATTTTACGTCTGGTTTGATTTTGCATCCTCACTGACCCAGTGACCTATTTGGAGTAGCTTACATAAACTTGTAGTGCACTCCAAATCTTTGAAGTATACATATAAACACTGTGCTTGAAGATAATGTAATATGATTGGAAAATGTGCACTTAAGTGTGTAAAAAATGTATTAGTACACTTTTCAAAAAGTAGTAGTTCAATTTTCAAAAAACTTTTGCTGATAATTTACTCACCCCCGTGTCAATGTCCATGTCAAGGTTTTTGATGAAAACATTCCAGGATTTTTCTCCATATGATGGACTTCAATGGGAACCAAACGGTTCAAGGTCTAAATGAGAGTTTCAGTGCAGCTTCAAGGGGCTTTAAATGATTTCAGACGATGAATAAGGGTCTTATCAAGCGAAACGATCGCTCATTTAATAAATAAATAACAAAGTTTAAGTTTTATAAGCTCAAATGCTCACCTTGCGCTGTTCTGCGATGCGCATTCGTGACTCTCCTGTTCGAACTCGATCATCAAAATGAACGAATCTTTTTCTGAGTCAATTTGTTCATTCCGTTCGTTGAATGTACCAAATGACACGAAAAAAGATTCGTTCATTTTGATGAACGAGTTTGAACAGGAGAGTCACACAGAACAGAGCAAGGCGACCATTTGAGCTTATAAAACTTAAACTTTGTTATTTATTTATTAAATGAGCGATCGTTTCGCTTGATAAGACCCTTATTCATCGTCTGAAATCATTTAAAGCACTTTGAACAGTTCGTAGTTTGCACTGAAAGTGTCTTTTGGACCTTGAACCGTTTGGTTCCCATTGAAGTCCATTATATGGAGGAAAATCCTGGAATGTTTGCATCAAAAACCTTAATTTCTTTTCGACTGAAGAAAGAAAGACATGGACATCTTGGATGACATGGGGGTGAGTAAATTATCAGCAAAAGTTTTTTAAAAGTGAACTACTCCTAAGAATGAAGTTTTGAAATGCTTGTCAGTGCATTCATACTACATAATATCGCATATAAGTAAGTCTTACATAATTGGCTCAAATGTCTTAAAATACTGTATAATAGGCAGCTTGGTATGAAACAGAGCAGAGCATTTTCTCTCTGCCTGCTCTAAATAAATATATGTTACTCAGATGAAATGTGGTCGTGTCTCTCATCTGTTTTTGATTCCCATGTCAGACACATGAGGAGCATTTGTTCAGATCAAGAGCTCGAGGTTCCTTCACTGCATCAGCAGTGCGTACACAAATCCCAAAACAACAAAGACTGTATTTGGTCTAGGATAAATGTTTAGTTTTCTGTTGGTGGTTTTGTATGATTCTTTATCGGAAAAACTATTTGTCACAATCCTTGAAAAGACTGATGTCCACAAATCCAGATCAGATTAAATGAAGCCTTGTTTTGTGCTGTTGATGTCCAATCTGAGGATTTTGGCAGGGTAAACCCAGTTTCTTGTTTCATATTACCCCAATTGCTCTGATTAGATTTGTCTTTTGGAAATTAAAGTTTAATCATTGATTGCATGCACACTCTTAAAATTAAAGGATCAAAAAGTGGGGTTTTACAATATTGCATAGAAGAACCAACATTTTAATAATCTAAAGAACATTTTCTACTCTAAATAACCATTGGTGGCGTGGAAAGACTCCCTATTGAACCATTGACGCCAATACATTTTTAAGAGTATATGTAACTAATAAAATACAACACTATTTCATTTGAATCCAGTTGCTTTGAATGTCTTTGCCAATGAATGTCTGCCAAGGACTTAATAAACTTGGACTCTTGCTAAAAGAGCATAACAAAGTTTTGATCCATATCTCGTGTCTGTGAGAGGCGAAAGAGCATTTGTGGAAGGAAGTCCAGTAAACTGAACCTGGTGATTCAGCGCCACACCATGTGGAGTCCTTCTGGGAAACTGCGTCTTATGGGTAACTTAATGACTGCTGTCAACGTGACCTACACTCCCTAACACAGCAGATAGAGAAGATGAACGTGGCAGTGTGTGTGTTGGCCGACACTTAAAGAGGAGCATTTCTAAGAAGGACTTCCTGAATAATATGACTTTTGAGAGCTGCTTCGCATTTGTGTCCTTATATCTGGAGTGTGTTCATTGTCTTGTCATGAAAAGCTTTTCTTTTTTTAACTATTTCAAATGGGTTTTCACCTTGAAGCCACTCTAGTGATGTTATGCCAGCATGCACTTTCTGTAGGCTAAGACAGGCCTAGATAGAAATCACATGCATATTTTAATAATGAGCCTCCCAATAAAATGTACCGTTGTTCTGCAATATTTCGAGAAGAAATCAAATCATTCAAATAGAAATACACGAGTTTCACGTTGAAAAAAAAGTCTATTTTTCTCGCATATTTTGCATCTATTCAAGTTGGTCACATAAATTTGCTGCACTGACCAACAGAAAAGCTGCTTTGTTTACATCGCTATGCAGTCATGAAGATACATTTATAATAAAACTCTTTTTTTTTGTATGCGAAAAGCCATTAATCGCACTCTAAATTTTCCAGTCTGTGGGCGGCATGAACTTGAACGTTATCACAGAGATTAAACGTCCCTGTAGAATGAGACAGACCAGCTGTTGATTCACTCAATGTTATGACGAGAAGTTGATGGTCCTTGAGGATGGTGAATAACAGAATAAAAGGCTGGAGATAAAAGGGTTTTGAGGTCATCATGAGTGTAGAATGGAAAAGAATCCAGCCGTTGGTTCAAATAAGTTCCAGATCGTTCCAAACATTCCAAAAAGAATCTTTACGCAACACGTTTTCCCCTCAAAAAATGAATGGAAACTCAATGACAATCAACAAAATAAATCCAAACTTTTTATGACTTTTATTTATTTATTTTTTTTCGTGGGGTTCACCGTTAAAACACATTTAAATGGAAATACTGTATTGGTAAATCTCCTTCTAGCCTATATCAATAACAGGTTTTGAAAATGAGATAAATATCCTCATAATAATCCTCAATCATGTTCAAATTAGATTTGGCTTCCACCTCTATATTTAGTAGCAGTGTGGAAAAACAGATTGTGTGATTACAAAACTCAGTGATTAGAGACAGAAATGACTGTAGTTTAATGGCACGGCATACAAACAGAGATTACCGCACTCCTCCGTTGATCCAGATGACCGGGTCTGGTCCAGCAATTTACTCAAACTGTCCTCCTGGGTAAATTACAAGGCAGATTTGAGAGGACCGTGTGGTTCTTTTCTTCTGGGCAAATTGGAATGGCCTGCATTTCCTATCTTCTTTGAAGGGTGATGAATGCTTATGTGAGGGGGAAAACTAATGTGTGACAGAGAGAGCTAGATAATAGTGTTGCATAATTTAATTTATTATTTCTTTAGTGATCTCTGGCTTTGTTTGTAGTGCGTAATACACTGATTTCACGCAGCCACCATTTTGAAATCGAAAGTGAGGCTGAGGTGGGAAGAAACCAGTAGCTACTGATAGACAATAATGCCTTGGACTATACTAACCTGAAGCTGCTGATGCCGCGATTTACACTATTGGATGTTATTGGATGTTTGTGTACACAAATAGTTTGTTTCTGCTTCTTTTTTTTTTACGTTCTGAATTATATAAAATATTTTATTTATAAACGAATTTCACTGTATATAGTCTTATGAAAGAAATGTGTGTACATTTTTAGAATAACTAATTTCTACATTAAAACAACAATATGCCATCAAATTCGCGACTCATATGATTAAAAGCGACACTTCCGGTGTTCTTCCCACTGGAGCGATGTCAAAATGGCGGCTGCGTGAAATCCATGGTGAAATCAGCTATTATGATTTCGCGGCATATGGTCAAGCCTCCCAGACAGCGGACACACACACGGGTCATTCAAGTCAAAGGTGAAGGAGTAAACACAGCACGGTATGCGTTCCCAACGAACACTACACTTCAATTGTAGCCTATAGAAAAACATCAGAGTATTTAGACACTTGATAGTAAACAAACTGGTTCTTGTAGATACTGTAAAAAAAAAAAGACAAAAGCAGCCTTGATAAAACTTCCTTAAATAGTTTTTTAAGCTTTTACTACAGGTTCAAAAAGTAAAAATGACAAATAAATAAGCTTTTTGGTGGTGTCCGATTATTAATGGAAAAAAAGTGCTGTACTGTGAGTATAACTTATTATACAAACATTGGAAGAAAATACATGGAGGAATCCTTTTTACACAGTATGTACAGTATGACACTTGCATAAAAATTACAGCAGAAGGGAGATATTTGCCAACATGCTAGACTAGTATCACTCACATCTAAACACTGGATTCATAAGTGGAAAGAGGAAATCACTTTTATGTTTTACCTTCATATAAACAAAAATAGCATGAATTAAAAGGGTACAGTTATCAAGAAGTGTGCATCATGTGCTATAATAATGCGCTATATTAATACTATAGTTAAAGATAGAGGTGGTGTTCAGGTCAGATCACTTTGAATCCAGGTAAAGCGAGACTATATTCTGACACTTCATGGCTGTTCTTTATAAGGTGATGTCATTTTCAATAGGTTTTTTTAGTAATTCATATAAAGATAGATGAGCTCAACTGTCCCCCGTTTTTCTTATTAACAGTGCATTCTGTGATGACTTTAACTGGATTTTGCATGTGAAACAATGCTGTATTGCTGTGCTGGCATCATGACAAAAGATCGTCCGGTGTTACTCGTTCATTCACACATTTCAATAGCAATAAGGAGATGGATATGCAATGTGTTAACAGCTGAATTTTGAATGAAAATCATAATAAAACTCACTCTCCTTCTACCGACCAGTATAAATAAAGTGCATTTTCTCCATTTATATACAATTTCATTTACTATGCATTTATTTTTTTATTAACTTCCAAATGCATATAAAACAATCTGCTATTAGATACCTATTAAAACTATATTTTGTGTCAATGACAGTCCTAAAAACAATGTAAAGTTGTGTTTTTTTTAAATTGGTTGTTCACTCACTTTGAGTCTCCAACACACGCAAATAACTCAAAAGTAATGTTTAACCCACATTTGCATATTGCTATTCAACTGTAAAACAAACAAGCAAAAAAAAAAAAACCTAACATTTACAGATATTCAGAGCATGATGAAATTATGAATCTGCTTAGTTTCCCCAACAGGAATTCACTTGATAATCAAACAAGCTCCTTCACTTCTGAGTGTCTTTAAAGCAGGTTCCCATTGTGCCGTTGCATCAAAGTGTCTCAAAGCATCGTATTGTTGTGAGAATATGCTCGAATACAAGCAACCTTTAGGCTGCAACATGTTCCTTTCGATCTGAAAGACAAGAAGAGATGTGTTAAAGGGTCAGGAGAGACTACAGACATCTTCGTGCAAACACAGCCTCGGATATATGATGCATAATAATAGTGTCAAGATGTTTTAAATCATGGGCGGAAATCAAACAGCAATCGCATCACGGCCTTGCTCTTTACAACTGCGGATATCTTTTCTTTATTGCAGAATGGATTCGAGGCCAGTTTAATGGTTGAAAGCAAAAATGCGAAATCGTTTTCATGGTCATTATCACAAAATACAGACACGTGACTGTACATTATCTCTCTAATTACACAGCTACTTACCAAATCAATGGACATGAAATTAAACGAAGCTTATATTTTTAAACTTGCAAATGTCACCAATTATTATTACACATTTATTTAAATATACACTATTGGTCAAAAGTTTGAAATCATGATTTTTTTTTAAGTTTTTGAAAGCTACACTCTAAACAATGCTGGGTTGTTTTAACCCAAATTTGGGTCAAATATGGAAAAATTGAAAATGTAATTTCAAAACTTTCAACTGTAAATTTTGTTATTACATTTTTAACCCAGCATTTGGGTTAGTCCATATTTTACCCAAATTTGGGTTGAAACAACCCAGCATTTTTTAGAGTGTATTATTCTCACAAAGGCTGCATTTATTTAAACTGAAATCCAGTAAAAACAGAAATATTGTGAAATATTATTACGATTTAAAATCGCTGTTCTGTGTATGAATATATAGTAAGCTGTAATTTATTCAGTATCATTTCCAGCATCATTACTCCAGTCATAAATCACTCTAATATGATGATTTTCTGCTGAAGAAACATATCGATATTTTAAAAAACATTTGTGCTGCTTTTTTTTAATGGAACCAAATCAGCGTATTATATTGATCACAGGAACAAATGACTGTTTAAAATGTAAAAATATACATTATATAAAAAATTAATGATATAAAAATATTAAAATGATAATACAATTTCACAGTTTTACTGTTTTTACACTCTCAAAAATATGGGGGGATGTTTCAACCCAAATTTGGGTCAAATATGGACAAACCCAAATGTTGGGTTAAAATGTATTTAAAAAATGTACCGTTGAAGTTGGGTTAAAATTTTAAAATGCATTTTTAACCCAACATTTGGGTTTGTCCATATTTGACCCAAATTTGGGTTAAAACAACCCAGCATTGTTTAGAGTGTACTGTATGATTCAAGGAAATGCATCCTCAGCGAGCAGAAGAGACATTTTTTTTTAAAAATCATAATCATTTTAAACTTTGTACCAGTAGTGTACACTCTAAAAAAAAAAAATTGTAGGTCAAATATTGACAAACCCGAACGTTGGGTTAATTTGAATTATAAAAATTAACCCAACAGCTGAGTTTCTCCACATTTGACCCAAAGTTGGGTTGAAACAACAAACAAGGTTGGGTTTTTCTAAAAAATGCTGGGTTGTTTTAACCCATTTTTGGGTCAAATATGGACAAACCCAGCCATTGGGTTACATTTTTAAATCACATTTTTAACCCAATGGCTGGGTTTGTTCATATTTGACCCAAAATTAGGTTAAAACAACCCGGCATTTTTTAACGTGAACAGTGTAGAAATCATTATGCGTAATTATGTGATGCAATTGACCAGTCAGAACAGTGTGTTAATGTTGCATATCTTTATAAGATTATAATCCATTCCCCGTCCATCCTTCGGTCTTTACACAAATGTAAACCTCGTGATCCGCGCTTGATGTCTCCGAAAGCAGAATCCGTCTGGTCCTGCCTGAGGTCAATGCAGAAGAGCTGCCAGTAACGAATTTAAAGAAAGCTCACCTCCAAAATGAGACCGATCAATCCCTCTGTGTCCACACCGGAGCGCACGGATGGGCAGCATTATGTTCCCTAAGGCACATTGCGGTGTAGTTGAGTGTGTGATGGACGCCTGCGTCTCCATTGACCCCGGATTCAAGCACACATATGGTGTTAAGGCTGTGCCATATTTCTGAGATCAAACTATGGCCAGAAAAACACCACAGCCCTGTTCCCAAACTCCTGAAGGAAAACACAGGCAGAGGGTTTCAACCCTTCACCGGCTTCACCACAGAGCAAAGCGGAGCGATGGATATCTGTAACGCTTTAACACACAACTTCAAAAGTTTGCAATGCTTTTCTAAAGAAGATTTGATCAGTAAAAACAGTAATATTGTGAAATATTATTACAATTTCAAATATCTGTTTTATATGCGAGAATACTGTAAAATAGAATTTATTCCAAGCATTATTACTAATATTTACATTTAATCATTGAACCGAATGAAAGCAAACGGTTACGAAAATGCTGAACATTTATTATTATGACCAATGCTGAAAACAGTTGTGCTGCTTCATATTTCGGTGGAAAACTTACATTTTTTGAGATATGCCAAGACAATTTTGTGCAATAAAGGGTTAGGACTGTCAGAGAACACTATCTATATCATCTCTGAATTAAAGCCCTAAAATGAGGTCACGCATAACTCCGACTCGGGCGTAATAATACAGAGCGACTAAACCTCTGAACCTGAACACAGTTTGATGAATCGCTCTCGAACAAGTCTCAGTTCAGAGATCCAGCCGACCATTAGTAAAAGTAGACGTTTGGGTGTTGAAAAATGAGCTCTGATTGAATTAATGAGGTGGCATATCTGTATCTGAGATTAAGCTTCATTCATGCACTTACATTATCACACACTAAACTATGAACTCGGATGGAAGTTGGCAGGGCTAATGTTTTTAACAAAAGAGACAGCATTAAAACAATTAAATGGAAGACGAGTGGGTTTGAGTGGCTCTATAGTAGGACAGAAATTAAATGTGATGTGTTTTGTTGTTAAAACACGTATCCTATTCAAGCTTAACGTGCAGAGACTAGCAATAAGTCATTTAGTGAAAACACTGATTTCAATGCCACATTCAACCAATGAATGGCAATGATGCACTAAATATGAAAAAGATTCCCGTATATGATCACATTTGCTGACAGTTATGGTAATGCGTCATATATCGGTCCTAGATTGCCTAACTTGTGTTGACTCCATTGGTAGAGGTAGAAATAAAGAGGAAGTGTGAACTAATGCCAGTTAATGCATAGACTCGTCTGACAACCACCATCTGTCTAATTTAGCATGCACTGACACTCAGAAACATGCACACGTATCCATGCATGTCCCAGGGATTTACTTTATCATGTTGATGAACAACTGGACAGTTGACAGATGTTACGCGACGCTGGCTTATATAACCAAGCAACTTATTTTATGTAGAGACTAACCAAAGAAATCTATTGAAGAATAAGTGCCGTGTCATTGATTTAACATAAAAGATCATTCAGCTGCCTTTAAGTTCGCTTAAATGCATCTTTGGAGAAAGGAGACGGAAGGTTGTTGCTTGCATACTAAATACTGTGCTAAGGTGCAAACGGGTGACGGATCAGGAGTTCAGGCTGTGTTCTTGAACACTACTGGGTCTAAAAGGCACAGGCACACACCACCGCTACCACCACAATGTTGGAAACGGTTGCAATGACGGCCACCCACAGCCAGATGGCGTCGGTGGAGTACTTGGGCTCGTTTGCCGGATCCACTGGTTTGGCGTTGAGGTTGGAGGTGGAGGTCTGAAGGGACGCGTTGCCATTGTGTGGAGTGTCCATTAAGGCCCCGCTGACGGCTGGAAAATGCTGTGAGAAAAGGGAGAAAACGATTACTCTCAGTCCAACGTCAACCGTTTCATTTTTTTTAGGGCTTCTTTCCATGTTCACATTTCTTTAGTGTGTAATGTTGCTGTTTGAGCATTAAAACGCTTTGCAAAGTCCCTCTCTATATCAGAGTTGGTGTTTCTGAACTCCCTGGGATCGAAAACGTCACAATATTCCTCATGTAGCCCTAAAACCGTATTCACTTTATAGCCATTAATCCTGTAATTGTGGACAAATGTGGGCACAGAGGACTCAGGTGTGATCCTAATTTTTTTATTTATTATAAATGTTACATCACTGTCTTCGATAAAGTTTTGTCTATCCATTTATGGTGTTATTTTTCATTTTGGATTAAATTTTGAATTTATTTACTTCAAAAAGTACTACATTTCCTATGTAAATTATGCTTATTTTTACGTTTAATTTTTTAACTACATTAAAATATCATTCCAATAAGTTCTTGGAGCTAAAACCTAAAGATGAAGTGACTTTGCGGACACCTGGTGGCTTTTTTTGGCTTATTTTAGAAAGTTCTAAATTACAGTATTTCCCATTCATTTCTATGGGTGCCCATTTTTGACCCAAATACAAGATTAAGGAGGGTTTTTTTCACCCACGTAACACTGTAGAATTGAGTCAAAAAAAAAAAAAAAAAGTGTGTTCAGGAGGCAAACTTAGGAATAGTAGCCAAGTCTTGTAGCACTCAGATCAAGGGAAGTATTTTTTAAAAAATAAATCAAAACTACTTTGCCCACATTTGTCCAGAATATGGTTTTAGGGTTTAGGCTTAAAAGTTAATTTAATTCTTTAGGGTCTAAAGGAAAAGTTTGTAATATACTTTAATTAAAAATTCTCATTAGTATTGTAAGAAAACACTCATTATTACACCCAAGAACAGAACACAACCGCTTAGACAGCCCTACTTTGAACACAATTATGCTTCCAACTGTGTCTCAGTAACATTTAGTTCCTTTGCTGTCTTTTTGTATCCTGTTCCTTGTTTGTGAAGGCAATTCTCTTTACCTTTTGGACGATTCCTTTGACGTATTTCTAACATTAGGGCCCTTTTTATTTTTTCCCAAATTCCAATTTTTGGGAATTCAGTTTTTTTTTTACCCTTTACTGTTATTTTAGCTGTAAAAAGAGCTTTTAATGTTAATGATTAAAATTTACACAAATAAAATAGGTATTTACTCTTAAAATGACAAATACTGCATGATGCAACATAACACTGCTCTCTAAGTACTTCAAGTAACAACAAAATATGGTTATGAGCTTTAAACTGTCCTGTAAAATAAATTATATTAGTTTAGTTTATATAAGTTAAAATAAAAGTCACACTCTAGCTGCGTCGTAATGTGCATACTATCCATCCTAAAATGTTGTGTCGCCCAGATTTGCTTCCCCGTCTCTCTGCATTTCCCCCAGACATACGTTCTTCTCCCACACAAAAACCTAATTTCATTACAAATATGTAAAATTCCGCGTTAACACTAGATTCAATTCCGCGATTCCGTCCGCGATTCCGTGATCGCGGAAATTATAGGGCCCTATAACATGCAGTCACGTGACACTCAACAAACCTAGTTCTGATATGTCATGTGTTCTAGCTCAAGCACACCTGGCGCAACTAATGAAGCCCTTGAACAGTTGCATCATGTGTGCTTGAGTCAACACCTGTTTTGCAGATTTGTGCTGTTTTGAGGGGTTTTATTCAGGGGCTTGAATAATTTTGAGACTGCAGAAGTCATAGAAAGTTGCATTTTCAGTTGAATTTGGAGAAACATTTGCTGTGTTGAGCCATTTCAATTACTCTTGTTTGATTTGTTCATTGGAAACAGCTGAAAGGTCAGTACACTTTCGCAATGGGGGTTAAATAATTCCAACTTTATTTGCTATGTTTAATTTTTAACTTTAAAAATGTCAATCGCAGGGCGATAACCTTGCACATTTGGAGATTTGCTATATGTAGTGCATGCGCTTCACTGTGATTTCAGCATCTGGTGTAGAAAAGCATCTCTATTTATCATCCAATTTCCTAATTGCTCCCATCTGGCGTATGATGTCACCAGTCGGGAGGTGTACAGGTGCATTCTGGGAAGTGATTGTTGCTCTTCATCACCTCATTGCTTTTTTAGCTCCATTCATCAGATCCAGACTCGCTCATCGCTCTTGTTCTGACCTGATTACAGCTGTTTGAAGGTTGGAGAAGAACTCGCACAGTTAGTGTGGAAGTAAATCTGATGCATTGTGGATAAAAGCATGAGCGGACACGTAGAATCCCGCTTACTCTTAATTCAAATTAATGATGCGTCACTTTGAGACTAATTTCAAGTGACGTATAGTTTTCTCTCATTATCTGATTATTTCGATTACTGAATACGCTTCATTACTGCTACTCAAGTCTTGATATGATTAAATTAAAAGCCAAAGATATTCAAAGTTCGAATCAAGTCACTATAATATTCCAGCTTACCGGGAGATTGGCAAAGTTATGAGCAAACGTTCGTCCAATAACATGTGTCCAAAGTTATCTGATATTTAATGATATTCTCAAAATTGTAGCACAAAAACATTATTTATGTATCATTTGCTTTATTGATTTTTTTTAAACGTCATACTTGTTAATTTTGAATGTTCTCTAAAAATGTTACCATCTTGTTTTTCCAAATTATCAAATGGAATTTCCCCTTAACATTCATATAACCAATAAAAAAAACATTAATATATCTTTTTTTCTTTTAAATTTGAGTGTTTTACAACTAAAGGATGTCAGCAGTGTTAAAGGAGTAGTTCACTTTTAAAAGAACTTTTGCTGATAATTTACTCACCCACATGTCATCCAAGATGTCCATGTCTTTCTTTCTTCAGTCGAAAAGAAATTAAGGTTTTTGATGAAAACATTCCAGGATTTTCTCCATATAATGGACTTCAATGGGAACCAAACGGTTCAAGGTCCAAAAGACAGTTTCAGTGCAAACTGTTCAAAAGGCTTTAAACGATTCCAGACGATGAATAAGGGTCTTATGAAGTGAAACGATCACTCATTTAATAAATAAATAACAAATTCTAAGTTTTATCAACTCAAATGCTCGCCTTGCTCTGTTCTGTGATGCGCGTCCGTGACTCTCCTGTTCATCAAAATGAACAAATCTGTTTTCGTGTCATTTGGTCCATTCAACGAACGAAACAAATGAATTGACTCGGAAAAAGATTTGTTCATTTTGATGAACAGGAGAGCCACGAACGCACATCATAGAACATCTTATAAAACTTAAACTTTGTTATTTATTTATTAATTGAGCGATCGTTTCGCTTGATAAGACCCTTATTCATCGTCTGGAGTCGTTTAAAGCCCTTTGAACAGTTTGCACTGAAACTGTCTTTTGGACCTTGAACCGTTTGGTTCCCATTGAAGTCTATTATATGGAGAAAATCCTGGAATGTTTTCATCAAAAACCTTAATTTCTTTTCGACTGAAGAAAGAAAGACATGGACATCTTGGATGACATGGGGGCGAGTAAATTATCAGCAAAGTTTTTTTTAAAAGTGAACTACTCCTTTAAGCAGTGTCCTCTAATGAGTCGTCCTCGCATGTACACATGCTTCAGTTCAGCAGCTGACGGATAGATCTGCATGCTCATGTATAAAGTAAGAACAGCCATGCTTTAAGCCTCTGTCATATACACTCTGCGTCATGTGTCACAGATATATTGGCTGCCATCTGAGTTCACCAGCGGGAATACACACGTCATTAACCCACAGCTCACACTGCAAAGCCATAAAAGAAATAAAGGATTTAAACCATTCAGTGCCTGTTATCGTAAACTGCTGGAGTTTACAGTAAAGATATAAACCAAATCAAACTCTAATGCAGGGTGCCGTCCAGAAATTAAATCTGATTATAAAGGAAATATATATATATATATTGTGTTGTTGTTGTTTTTTTTTTTACAAAATTTCAACAAAGGTTACAAAGTTCTGAAATCAAAGACAATTCGGTTTATATATTCGCTCAAACTCACCACATGAGAATTATTTATGACCGATTTTTGCACAAGCTTGCTTTAAAATCATCACGAGTCTCGTAATATGCGTCTTTAATAAATAATCAGGCCTTTTTAAATGAGACTGGTTGCCTTCCAAACAAGTTCCTTGTATTTGTCCTCATCGCAGGACTCAAGCTGAGAAGCTTTCCAGTGAAATGGCCCTTCATTATTTCTAGCCCACTGCAAACCAAACTGAAGATGATGCATGAAGCAAAACATATCAAGTGAAATAGCCAACATTAGGGCGAAGCACAAGGTAAAATGACATTATAATAAAATGAGGTGAACCAACTGTGAACATTTGGCTCCTGCAGTCATGTGCATAATCAGGCGTCCCGCTGCCACATGTCACACATTTGGATATTAAAAGGTCAACAGGCACACGCGACCCACGCAAGAGCTCGTGTTCACCGGTGTGTGCCGTCTTGACCGATGCTGACCACCACACTTACAAGTATGACCTCTAATATAAATAATATAGATTTAGGATCAAAAAATATCACTGTAAAAAGAATAGTTTCATGATTTATAATCACAGTTTTTCTTTTGTCAAATCAACTTAAATAATTTATGTAGTTTATATAACATAATATTTTGAGTTTCTGATGCTTAAATCAATCTCCTTCATTGTACCAGTTCAATGAACTTAAAATTTTAAGGCAACCAGGTTACTTAATTTTTTAAGTTAAACCAACAATATTTTTAAGTGCAGTTTTTAAATGTTTAAAACATTCAATTTTATCATTTTACAAATATTACAGTAACATTTTTAAGTATGAGCTCTAATATAAATAATATATAATTAAAAAAATAAGATCATTAAATACATACATTCCCCACTGTAAAATTAATTTTCATGATTTGTAATCACAACATTTTTTCTTTTGTCAAATCAACTTAGATAATTTATGTAGTTTCTGGTGATTAAATTGATTTCCTTCATTGTATTAACTCAATTTGTCCATTTCAAAAAATGAACTTAAAATTTTATGACAATCAGATTACTTTTTTTTTTAAGTTAAACCAACAATATTTTTTCCAGTGTAGTAATAGAAACATTATTTCTGAACATTCTCCAAAAAAAAAAAAAAAATGTTAAGTGTCAAATTTATCATTCTACAAACATTACAGGAATGTCTTTTGAATGTTCTCTAACCATTTTAAAACATTTATTAACATTTTAAAAATGCTAAAAAAAAATAAAAAAAATCCATGAACGATGTATACACTCTAAAAAATGCTGGGTTGTTTTAACCCAACTTTGGGTCAAATATGGACTAACCCAGCCGTTGGGTTAAATTTTTACATTACATTTTTAACCCAACATTTCGGGTTTGTCCATATTTGACCCAAAATTGGGTTAAAACAACCCAGCATTTTTTAGAGTGTAGATTTACTCTAACGTTTTGAATACCATTATTAAAATACAAACGTTCTATTAATGTTCCTGGATTAACATTTGTACATAACTTTAGCTGTTAGCTGGGAATCTCAAAAGTTACGAAAGTAAAATAAATAATAAGAAGAAGTTAATTTGGGAACATGCTACTTAAATCCGTTTATTAATAACAACAAAACCAACGTAAATCACAATAATCTGACCATAAACCACATTCAGCTGTCAATCACACATCAACACACTGATGGACAAACACAGGACAATCATGAGATCGACATGAAGGTGCAGATGTATCATGAACCTGTTCCTATCAGAGCAATTTAGGCAGTATATAATATAATATGTTAGATGAGTGGAAAGATTGAGAGGCACGAGGAAGAAAAGACAATTAGATGTGCATTGAAGCGGAAGAAGGAAAGAAACAGATATTTAAACCGAATGAGTACCTCAAGCTTTCTGCTCCCGAGTTGACTGACGGATAAATGTCTTATAGCAGTCGCATCACTCACACTACACCCGGATTCACGTGTGTGTGTGTGTGTGTGTGTGTGTAAGAGTAATCTTGCTGTGGAGGATTAGAGTCGTCTGAAATGATCTGCTTCTACTCGCTCAGCAAATCACAGATTATTCAGAAACTATTCGAAATATTCATCTCTCCATCAGTCCTCCTGTTTTATCGAGTGTCTGAGAAACATTCAAGCACTTGGATGTGATCAGCAATGCATAAAAATGTGTGTGTATCTAAATGAAACCATTAAGCCTTTGAAATGATTTATCAGATTGGGTCTTTAGCATGCAAACCATGAAGAGCGGCCAAATCCAGGAGGATCGTGAATAATGATGGAGAACATCTGGCCAGGATCGGCACTGACCTCCCTTATCTCTTAAAACTCTTAAAAATATTATATGTGACATTTTAGTTTAAGTTTTAGTCATTTTATCAGTTTTTGCTTTGGTTGGTCAAACGATTAATCGCATCCAAAATAAAAGTTTGTGTTTCCACAATATATGTACTGTGTATAATTATTTTGTATACATAAATAGACACATGCTTGTACATTTAAGAAAAAAATATTATTTATATATACAATATTGATATTTATATATAAATCTATATACAGTATATATATGAAAATATTTCTTAAATATATACAAGCATGTGTGTGTATTTATATATACACTCTCAGGAAAAAAAGGAACAAAAGCCGTCACTGGGACTGTACTTTTTCAAAAGGTACACTTTTGTACCTTAAGGGTGCATATTGGTACCTTAGTAGTACATATTAGCACCTAAAATGGACATATCAACACTTAAACGGTACATATTAGTACCTGAAATGCACATATTAGCACCTAAAATGTACATATCAAAACTTAAAATGTTGATATTAGTACCTGAAATGTACATTTTAGCACCTGAAATGTACATTTTAGCACCTGAAATGTACATATTAGCGCATAAAATGTATATTAACACCTAAAATGTACATATTAGCACCTGAAATGTACATATTAGCACATGAAATATATATATTAGCACATGAAATATATATATATTAGCACATAAAACGTACAAATTAGTACCTAAAATGGACAAAAGTGCACCTTTTGAAAAGGTACAGCCCCAATGACAGCTTTTGTACCTTTTTTCTGAGAGTGTATATAAATAATTATACACAGTGCACCCACATTTATTATGTAAACACAAACTTTTATTTTGGATGCGATTAATCGCGATAAATTTTTAATCGCAATTTTTTTTTCTATTTAGCTTTGATTGATTATTTCACTTATTTAATTTCAGTTTTGCAACATTTTTAATCCCGATTGAGTTATTTAAGGTTAAATTTTTCCATCTTAACCTATTACACAATGATTTATACAAAAAAATGGAAAAGTTGATCCTTTCTGTTTTTGCACACGCCAGAACGATCCCTGTTCACGTCTGTTTATTTGTTTGTAAAACTCAAAAGTCAGATCTCCTGAGAAGCTCATCACATCATCCATCTTTCAATGGCCCAACCACAGTATTTCCATTTAGACCACAATGCACTCAGATAGCAAGAGGAAATAAGCAAAACATGAAAAATCAATCCGTCTTCAGCGGCTCGGACATTCACATTACAGAAAATATTAGCCGTAAATAAATCATGTTGATCTTGTGCTGCCCAGACATTCGACCGGTGTTAAACTCGAGATAATTCACCCAAAAATGCAAATTCTGTCATCATTTATGTTCCTAAGTCATATAGGTTTGGAACGACATGAAAATGAGTAATAGCATCATAAAATCAAAAGTCTTGTTTTCACATTTTCCTCTTTTTTTGTCCGTGACACCAAGTAGGAAATTCTCACTTTCAGGAACATTTCTTTTCAGTTTCAAACTCTTCTTACACACGTTTCACAGCTTCTGTGATTTATCTATTTACTTTTATGGATTCAGCAGACAGTTCATAGTTTTCAGTCACGTGACCAGCGCAAAACGTCCAGAGAACTGCAGCACAGGTTTGATTTAAATCAACTCTTAAAAGAAGAAAAACTCAAATATCTGAACAAAATGAAGGTGGGCGAAAATGCCTTGAAATGTGTAAATGAGTAAACCATTGATTCGTTCAAAAGACTGATTCATTCATAAATTGAATCACTGAGTCAATTTGTTCATTTCGTTCGTTGAATGAACCAAATAACCAATTTTGATAAACGAGTTCGAACACGAACGCGCATCACAGAACAGAGCAAGGCCACCATTTGAGCTTATAAAACTTAAACTTTGTTATTTATTTATTAAACGAGCGATCGTTTCTCTTCATAAGACCCTTATTCATCGTCTGGAGTCGTTTAAAGTCCTTTGAACAGATTGCAGTTTGCACTGAAACTGTCTTTTGGACCTTGAACCGTTTGGTTCCCATTGAAGTCCATTATATGGAGAAAAATCCTGGAATGTTTTCATCAAAAACCTTCATTTCTTTTCGACTGAAGAAAGAAAGACATGGACATCTTGGATGACGTGGGGGTGAGTAAATTATCAGCAAAAGTTTTTTAAAAGTGAACTTCTCCTTTAAGAGGTGGTAACATTATAATAAGATCCTCTTCCTACGTTAGAAGGGGAGCGAAATCTGATCGATTTGTTTTTTGACATGCTTGCAGAGAAAGGCGTACCAAAACAAAGTTACTGAGTTCATGTTTTCTGGGTTGGTAGATGCAACCGGGACCCGATTATAGCACTTAAACACGGAAAAAGTCCGTTTTTGATGATATGTCCTTCTTAAATCTATGAGCCCTGTATGTCCATGCTAATAATTTTAGTCAAGTGTTTGCACCAAAACTGGAATAATTGTGTTTTTTAATTGAGCTATGACACACACACATACTGTGTAAGCACACTATAAAAAGCATAGTATGGTAATGAGACCTCAGTTCATATTATACTACTCAGTACTGACATGTATTAGCATTATCGTCTTTGCTTGAAGTTTGCTGCCTCACCTGTGCAGAATGAATCACCTGTCAGACTAAACCCTTTCTACACACACACTCCGTCTCATCTGCCACTGGTGTGTGTTCTTAGTGTCATTGCTTAAGTCGAGAACCCATTACTTCACTTTTGATTCACGAATACACATGAATCGCCTAACCATTACCTCGCACACTGAGATTGTTGATTCGAAGCTGTGAACAGCCTGTAAAAAAATAAACATGCAACCTAAATGGTCATGAAATATTGATATGAGTTGAAATAATTTAGTATGTTTAGCATTTAGAAAAGCACCCCACAAAAGTCAGATTCACAGGTTCAGCGTCATTTTACAAAAATATCTGACCAATCAGAATCGAGCGCTTCTGACAGTCATGAAATAAAATCGGATCATGTTATTTTTATAGTCACCAATAATTCACACCTACCGGCTCACAAAAAATATGTTCTTTCTGAATGTTCTGCTTTTACTTGATTATGCAAACATTAAAGGGGATAGTTCACTTTGAAATTAATTTTTGTTATGTTTTATCTTACCTCAAGGGCATTCAAGATGTAGGTGTCTTTGTTTCCACAGTAGTTTCAATTTTGATATTTTTAGGTCAAACCGTTCTTGTCTGTCAGTCATATAATGGAGGTCTATGGTCACCACCTCAAATAGCATGCACAGAGAAGTCCAAATTAAATATGATTTAATGTCTCGTAAATGTAAGTACACGTTGATGGCCTCATGGTGCGTTCTATTATAGCCAACGAACCGACTCGGACCTCGGATTTGACGTCACGTCCACACTTCAAGCGTTCTGTTTGTTTTGCGCGTCCGAGTCGGAGAAAAAAATGGACGCCACCCGGAAAGCTGTTAGCACTGGCCGAGTACCAGGCACTTACATTAAAAAAAAAACTATTATGACTACACCTTATTAAAACGCAGACATTTGAACTTGAAAATGTTACCTTTATTAATGTTTTTCATGTTAATATTCTGTTAGCAACGCTAGCAACGTCAGTAATTGCACTCACAACAACCGATTCCCATACCTACAGGGCACGCAGTAATACGAGTGATTATAACTGTCATTTAAAATACCAAAGCGGTTCAAAAACAATGAAAACGATTCATTCTTACAAGTCACAGGGCGCAGCCATCTTGAATTCCAAAACGGAATTCTTGCTCGGTGTCCTCACGGTTGTCCGACGTCCGAGAGGAGAAATCCGAGGAAAGGGGGCGTGTTGCTAGGCAACGTCTGTCATCCGATTCGGATCTCCGAGACGGATGAATAATAGAAGGCACCATCAGACATGAAACGAGCGGTTTGTGTGAACAGTATTTATATCGTTTTTACCTCCGTAACCACAGCCACGTCCACCTGATATTTGAGGGCATGGGCACTTTCAAACTGGAAGTGATCTCTCGCGCGGTTGCGGAAAAAAATCAACGTTGTCTGTTGATATATCGAAATCGTCTTCAATTGCAATTTCCTGTATATCTAAATATGTTTAGATCTTCACAGTGAAGGATAACGCTTCCGAAATCTCTGTATAAACAATGAGTGATGTACACGCGCGAGAGAAGCACTCACGCCCTCAGAGTACTTGGACGTGGCTGTGTTTACAAGAGGTAAAAACGATATAAATACTGTTCGTTTTCTCACACAAACCGCTCGTTTCGTGTCTTAGGCCATCAGTGTGTACTTACATTTACGAGTCATTAAATCATGTTTAATTTGGACTTGTCTGTGCATGCTCTTTGAGGTGGTGACCATAGACCTCCATTATATGACTGACAGACAAGAACGGTTTGACCTAAAAAAAATAATTTCAAATTGAACTATTCCTTTAAGGGGAGCTTCCATTTATCAAACATATTGGGAATATTACTTTTACATTCTCTGAAAACATTCTCTGAAACATTAAAAAAACTGTTTGTTTTTTTTGTTTTGTTTTTTAGTTAGTTATGATAATTTTATGTGCTAATGTTTTGATAACATTTTTAAAGACCAGAACTTTGAACAAACGTTTCTGGAAGAGAGAACCGTTCCCAGTTATCAGCAACTGTTATAGAAATCTGAGCTCTAAATCACAATTGAACCGCTTATATGAGGACACATAGTCACGTATTTGCATCTTTGATCAGTTCTGTATGAGTTGGGGAACAGATGTGACCGTTGGCCAATTCTAATTAACATTTGAACACTTGATAATAAAGTGCCGAAAGAGAAGCAGGATGATTAATCGGCTTCATCACCAGATGCTCCACTACATGACACTCACTTTTCCGCTGTTCTTTATTATTAACACCCATCACTTCACAAATACACACCAAATAATGTCAAAATGCTGGTTTAGGCAAGTATCCACATACACAGTCAGTTAAGTTTTAAGTGAACATAAACATTTGAGAAATAAAACGCAAGTGTAACAGTATATTAGATCCGTGTGTCCGGTCTTATTCCTGCTGCCAAATTATGAGATAATATATATATATATATATATATATATATATATGGCAGTTTTCCCCCTTGGTATTAATGTCCAAATTGTGGACAGTGAAAAGGCATGCCACATCGGCTGGTGAGGGAAAAAAGTTAATATCAAGCCCTGATTATTAATAATAGGTCAGAATTACTTTTTAATTTAAAATTAATTAACTGAAACTATATAAATGAATGAATGGAAGGCATAATAATAATCTTATTCTATTAGATACAGGTCTCTAGTGATACGCTTCAGTATTCCCATGTAATTGATCATAATCTTGATTATTATTATTTACACAGACAGGGCTTAGATTAACCCAGGATTAGTCAAATAGACATGGGTTTAATAATCGTGCATTAGAAAAAAACATTACAGATGTGCATCTTGAGACAAAACAATGTAAGTGGCATTATATTCAGATATATCAGTGCAAGTTGCGTTCTGCTCAGACTTGTGTTTTATTCTGGGACTAGCTCAAGCCTTTCCTGAGAAACCAGAGGTTTGTCTATAAATGTTTCCTTTTAACTTTCTTTTGAAGAATATAGTTTAAAACACTCTGAGCAGCAGCAACCAAAAGTTCCCCTCTACGTTGAAAACCAGATTGATGAGAGAGACGATCAAGCAGTGTCGCACCACGCTATTCCACATCCTTCTGTGAGTCCACTAATTCCCCTTAATTATACATGAAACAACATTTTATGGACAAAACGAAGTAGTAAATCCTACCTGTGCTGCCATTAGAGATATCTCCATTCCCTTCTTCTCTGCAGATGTGATGTTGTTGCGTTGAGATGAACTGAACTCTCTCATCCTCTCGAGCGTCGCTGTTGTGCGCGCGTA
Organism: Pimephales promelas; assembly: GCF_016745375.1. The sequence continues at coordinate 1,816,246 of NW_024121499.1, forward strand.
ACCGTGCTCGGCTCGGCGCGCTTCTGCTGACGAATTCAGCTGCAGGCATGCACGTGCACGCCACCCTAAAATAATTATTTATGCAACTTTTTTTTTTTTTTTTAAATCTTTGACAGTCAAACACACTGACTCTTGACCTGCCTACTCTTCCTATTAATTATTGGGCTGTAAACAATAGCTATTCCTTTTCATTTTGAATTATAGTAAATCTGTTTTTGGAGACAAAAGTCCAATTACACAAATATTTTGCGGTGAGGCTCACATCTAATCAATAAATGATGAAACCAAACAGTTGTATGTTATAAAACACCAACCCTGATTCCTGAAATCAATAGCCTTGATAAATATTGATCCCAAACACAAAAACAATAACACTCGTCCATTTAGAAAATCAACAGAATCACGACATATGACTACGCATTAATATTTAGCCTATATAGGATGACATGAGGGATGTCCACTTAAGAATAATGTGCATTTACTTTGAAATTGTAATAAGTTTAGCATGTGTGCATGATGACTCATCAGCCAACGAGTTATAGTACATGAATAGGAAAATTTGCTAATTTAGAGGTTTTTAAAGAACAAAATGTAAAACTATTCTAATTTAATGAAGAAAATGTAAAATTATTCTAATTTAAAGAACAAAATGTAAAACTATTCAAAGAGGCCAGATGTCTGAAATGTACATCTAATTCGTAGAAATACTGAATAATAACCTCATTAATTACAATATATTAGCGTATATATAACAAACATGCCACTTGGTGCCTTCTGTGCCAATTCTGAGTGGCTCATCTTACCCCAAATGGTTCTAATTGTATCATTTTAATTCAAAATAAAAACTATAATCTATATAATCTCAAATCTATAACCTTTACTACACAAATCTAAAAACACGACTGTGTCCACAAACCCCACATTAACAAATAGAGACAAAAAACTTAGTTATTCAACATAATACAATATCAGATCTCTTTTTTCCAGAATTATCAGAAAACTATTTTGACTGACTAAATCTCACAAATGTTTATATATATATGTATATATATATATATATATATATATATATATATGATTTTGAACTTTTTGGCTTGCTTGAATTACATCTGATTTGGCTAAAAGCTCTATTTGGGCTTAGCAAATGCACTGCCTCATCTGACACATCCAAGGCCTATATTTTTGCATCATGTCCTTCTGAATTATAGACATTGTAAACTGATTTAAACAAACAAACAAAACATTGTTTAACAATAAATGTGATTTAAACAAGCGGTGGCTAATATACCAGATGTTAACGCCCAACTGAAACCCTGTTAATAAATGAAGTATAAGTATTATGATATTGATAATAATAATGTTTAAGAATAACCGCAGTTTGACCTCATCAAGATTCATCATCCAAGATGACATTTCTACTGAATAATTCACTTTATGAATGTTCTCGCTTCCTCTAAGTGCCAGAACATCATATTACAAAATCTTTCACATTTTTAAAACATTACAGCTCTTTTAAACAACCAAGCTCTCTGTCAGGCCGTATTGAGTTTATGCACTGTAATAAAAAGTGCTTTTTAAAAACAAATAGAAATACTCCGATATCGAGAATGCCATTATGAAAAGAAAAAAAAGATTAAGGATGTGCATTGATGCTTTAATTTGATTAAATAAAGCTTCTTCTTATTATCAGTCTCTCATTCACAGACGTCGTATTGCTCCAAGCCAGAAATCACTTCAAACTGTTAGATATGATTAACCCGCTGGCTGAGGCTATTTTTGAACATTTGCTTTATTAAGTGATAAGAAAAGCTGAGGATCTGCTTGAGGCTGATGAGAGCAGATGCATCACGTGCATCATAAAGCCACGACGAGCGTTGAAATGCAGTGAAGAGAGAGAAACTCACATTCCCTTCCCCAAAGCACAGTAAAACGCATTTGAACAGAAACTTTAGACTTTTGTTACATTTTAGAAGTTTGCTTAATGGCTTAAAAGCACAATTTGGGGATTTAAATATCCAAAAACCAGTAGAACAATGTTATATACTCACTTTAAGGATTATTAGGAACACCTGTTTAATTTCTCATTAATGCAATTATCTAATCAACCAATCACATGGCAGTGTCTTCAATGCATTTAGGGGTCAAGACAATCTCCTGAACTCCAAACTGAATGTCAGAATGGGAAAGAAAGGGGATTTAAGCAATGGTTGTTGGTGTCTGAGTATTTCACAATCTGCTCAGTTACTGGGATTTTCACACACAACCATTTCTAGGGTTTACAAAGAATGGAGTGGAAAGGGAAAAACATCCAGTATGCGATGGCAGTCCTGTGGGCCAAAATGCCTTGTTGATGCGAGAGGTCAGAGGAGAATGGGCCGACTGATTCAAGCTGATAGAAGAGCATTTGTGATCGTATTTATGAAGCTCGTATTTATGATAACTCCGATAGCTTTACACTCACAAACATTAACAGCACAACAGAAACACATTAAATTCATTTGCAATCTATTTTTATTACAATTTAATCAGTTTTTATCTCAAACAATATATGTTTGATTGCATGAAAAAAATATTTCTCTCATCCCTCTCTGATTGATTAAGGACTAGTTCACTTTAAAATTAAGATTAGTCCATGTTTTACTCACTCTCAAGCCAATGTTTTTTACTTCAAATCTGTTGGTTGCAATTACTAAGCTTGAAAGCATCAGGGTTAATTATTATTATAACTCCGATTATATTTGTCTGAAAGAAGAATGTCATGTACACCTAGGATGGCTTGAGGGTGGGTCAATCAAGGGCTAATTTTCATTTTAAAATGAAATTTTAACTCCTTTAAAGCATTGTGCAGTTTTAACTCCTTTAAAGCATTGTGCAGTTCTCTCGACTCACCGCTAGAGGGCGCAGTTTCTCCTGAATGCATGGGAGAGGCGAGTAGAGTTCCCAACACGTGTCTCTCCTCGGGGAACATTACAGTCCTAACATGAGATGTTTTAATTACCACACATTAAGTGTTTTAGAGTGAACTAAGAAATCACCAGTTTGCCTCATCCACGAGGTCACGGTTAGTTTTTTTTTTTTTTTAGGTCAAGCTGAGTTGACCTCCAAACACTGTAACTGCATCTGAACACTTAAAATGTACCTTGTATTTTTTATGGTTTTGTCCGAGCAACAAACTCACTCACGATAACATTTTTTTTTATTATTATTATTTTTCTAACAACGGTCAATGGGCTATAAGTGAAGTCACGTGTTCAAAACTCACACATTTTCGAGAAACAGAAGTCTATGCGGACCAAATTGTGAAACAGTTTGCATTGCTTTCAGGCAAAAATTATTCTATGTCCACATTTTCCGAAATCCATGAACACTTTTGTCATTCATACTTTACCGTGTGCAAAACTCAATCATAATAGGCTATTAGCAGCACGACGTTTGAATGCCGAAACACCGCTTTCGAAACTGATGAAGCACATTCTGATAATGACTAACTCTGTAGGCCTATTTCTGTGGAAATTATATTAAAATAATCTAAAATATATATATATAAAAGTAAAACCCAAAAATACTTTTTTTAAATGCATATAAATTACTAAAACTACCTAAAATTAAAATGGAAAATATAGTACAAATAAAATATATCGCCACATTTATTTTAAAGATGGGTGTCCCTCTGATCAAACATATATTTAATTGTAAAAGTAGGCTACTATTAAAGTTTTACATGTGCAAATACATGCGGTTCATAATAAAACCAGCAGACGGCGCAAGAACACCGTCGTTGTGTCATGCTTGTCTCCACGCGGACAAAAAATGTCATAAAAACATCTAATATTTCAGGGGGTTTTAAACATCATCAACTGCAAAAAACGTAGTAGAATGTACACTGTAAAAATATACTTTATCTAATCAATAAAATTGTGGCAACAGATTACAAGCAATATTATTTATTAAATTGAACAAATTAGAATTGAGTAATAGTTAATCAAATTAACATTCTAATTAATTCTAATTTCTACAATTTAATTAATAATATTGCTTGTAATATGTTGCCACAATTTTATTGATTAGATAAGCATATTATTTTTTTCAGTGTAGACGAATCAGCCATTTGTTTTTTAAACATAATCAAGTTAACATATTAATAGGGTTGATTTCACACAAACGCACACACTCTCTGTCTCTCACACACTGTAACACACACGTACACACACATCCACTCAAAAAAACACACACGTACTTTTGTTATACTTCCTGTTTCTTGTCCGTGTGCCATCTTTGTAGTCCAATGTAGTTTTCCCTGTTGATTAGCCTAGGTGTGTCCTCTGTGAATAAACTGTAGTGTTTCCCGTGACCTTCACAGTCGATGAGTGTGTGTGTGGACGGTTGGTGTTCCTGATCCGGTTCTGGTCTTGTTTTTGGGTTTAATAAACAAACCCCTCTGCATTCGGACCCATTTCTATCTCGATTACACTGATAGGCTATATGTTACAGTCAATTGAACAAGCTAATACAATCCATGCTGTGATCGGTGGTTAATTGTCACAAATTATTCCCGTGTCCAAGCAAATCAATTAGCCTCATGACGCCGATCACACACACATACACAGTGCTGTCTTCATCTCCTTATGACTTCTTTCACTTCACTTTGCCATGTCTCATCTCATCATGTCAGTCAAAATGTAATTGCCCCAGCCCTGAAACCCAGTCTCTGAACAGCAGCGCTGCGAGGCGGAATAGCGGTTAGCTCAATTTCAGGATGTTTTAGTTTGTTTAGAGAGCCTGAGGTAGAGAAAGCACAGCTTGCTTGGCTAGCGTAAACTGACAGCCATTTTCTGTGGCCTACATGCTTTGTGAATCTCTCACAGGGAGATGGACACACACACACACACACACTATGAGGGGAAACTCGACACACTCTGACATGTCTCCTCACTTTGTGACGCTTGCTCTCCATTCACATTTTTCACAGCGTGAAAAGCTCACATACAATCAGCCACAGTTAATGTGAAACACCATGGAGAGTCATAAGGCATAATCATAAAACTTGTAACTTTTGCATGATATTCAAATTACTATAGTACTATAAAGCTAGTGTGAATACTTTACATTACCCTGAAAGCCGAACGGCAAACTTTACAGGTGTCATCATACTGTATAAGGTTATCCGCCTGCACTGTACGCTCTGGGCAAAAGATGCTCGTATTGGGTTTGCCGTTTTAGTGCCTTGCATTGCAGCCTGTGAATATTTCATCAGCCTCTTTTCTAAAAATAAAAGACGGTGAATAATTTTTTTTTTTTTTTTTTTGATGGAATTGTGAATGACTCCGCCCCCTCATGAGTCGCTGCCCGTCTCTCATTCAGACATATGTTATGACTCTGTCTTCTCTGTGTCCGCTTTATCCCTCCCACATTCTCCCTCGCTACATGTTTCTGACTCACATGTCTTGGACAGGCTGCTTTTGATGCGGAAAAGTCTCCCTGGAGGCAGTTGCTAAGCAACTGGGTACTGTTGGATTATGGGTTAAATCAGAAGCAAGAAAAACAGAGATGATGTGCATGTGTGTGAATGTGTGTGAGGCTGAGTCAGGCCAACACAACATGTCTCTATCACCCCGAACACACTCCGATACGGAAGCTACAAATCTCCCCCTTTCTCTTGTTTGATGGCAATGTGTAATTAATATTGACCTTTAAAATGGATCACCATGACGTATATTAAAGGACAAAAGAACACCTGAAGGATCTCTATTGTCACCACAAACTTAATGTGTATTCATGCAGAACAGATATGAGTTCACACAGGCATTACATGTGAAATTAAACAGTGCTTTATAGAAAGAAAAGAAAAAAATCTAGGAGTATTTTTGGTTGTACCCATGCGGAAATGTAATAAATGTACAAATGAAAAATCAAATATGTAGAAATCGGAACAATTCCATGTATTCACATATTTATCCCTATACAGTATATGTTTATTTATGTGTAACCCATTTTTGGACATTTAAGTGTCATATATGATGCATCCTAATTAGGGCTGTGCAAAAATTAATTGCGATTAATCGCATCCAAAATAAAAGTCTGTGTTTACATAATATATTTGTGTGTGCTGTATATAATTATTTTGTAAATATAAATACACACACATGCATGTATATATTTAAGAAAATGTGTTATTCGTATACAAAATATTTATATTTATATAATATAGGTTATGTATTTATACACATATACAGAATTTAAGCGCAAATAATTCTTAAATATATACATGCATGCATAGGTATTTATATATACAAAATAATTATATACAGCACACACAAATATATTATGTAAACACAGACTTTTATTTTGGATGCGATTAATCGCAATTAATTTTTGCACAGCCCTAATCCTAATATAAATGCACATATATGGGTATTTCGCTGTGAAATCCCATTCAAGTGTTATATATTTCTCTGTTCTGTGTGCATGAGTGATTTTGAAGCCACTGATGAATGAATGAACTCAGTCTGTTAGTGTCCTTCGCTCTGGGAGCGTCCATGTGGACCGATCGAGGGATGAGGCGGAGGAGGAGACAGAGAGAGCGACACAGAGGAGAGCAGGAGCGCGGGAGGAGGGAAAGTAACTGATGGAGTGAGAAACACTGAGAGCTCGGGAGGGAGGGAAGATGCCAGACAAAAATATGAAAAATACCTCAACGCAATTAAAAACGGGACGGAAAAGATTGTGAAACCAAAAGCTGAGACGGATTTTTAAACTTCTTCCGGACGTCGATTTTGGATACTGTGATTTCCTTGGACGTTTTGTCAGATGGGATCCCAATATGTAAAGCCGGAGAAAAATGGTGCTCTCGCCTCACGACGTCCTCTGCTCTTTTCTGGCTTTTTGCCCTCTGACCTTTGAACTTGTCCTTTCCATCTGTTCTTCGTTTTACTTGATTGACTTGACAGGTCTTCCATTCTCAAACCAGGACATCGCTGTAACTCTCTGAGACTCATTTATCTGGGAGGTTTTGCCAGTCGAACTTAGAATAGGAATTTCCTATTGTGTTTTCTTGGATGTGGACGATCAAGACAAGCTGGAGAACACTTCCATCGCAAACATGACGGACGCCGTCGCCAGACGAGGACAGCGGGACCGTCAAACTCACTCGCAGTGAAAGATTAATGAACCTAGGCATGTTTCTTGTTCTCTCTCTCTTCACAGCAAAAATAACACTCCCCTCAACCAGATTCATCTCTCAGCACAAGCGAGAGAGAGAGCTTGTGGTAACGGGCTCTTTGAGCTTCTGGAAACAGTCCGAGCGCGAGTCCGAACACTGAGGGACTGTTTAAGAACCGGAGGGAGGTATAGTGAGTGACAGAACTGGACCAGGCCGGAGAAAGGACCAGGATCAGGACTAGGACTAACCCAGAGAAAGGACCAGGACCAGGACTAACCCAGAGAAAGGACCAGGACCAGGACCAGGCCAGAGAAAAGACCAGGACCAGGAGTAACCCAGAGAAAGGAAAGGACCAGGATCAGGACCAGGACTAACCCAGAGAAAGGGCCAGGCCAGAGAAAAGACCAGGACCAGGACCAGGACTAACCCAGAGAAAGGACCAGGATCAGGACCAGGACCAGGCCAGAGAAAAGACCAGGACCAGGACTAACCCAGAGAAAGGACCAGGATCAGGACCAGGACTAACCCAGTGAAAGGACCAGGACCAGGCCAGAGAAAGGATCAGGACCAGGACCAGACCAGAGAAAAGACCAGGATCAGGACCAGGACTAACCCAGAGAAAGGACCAGGATCAGGACCAGGCCAGAGAAAAGACCAGGACCAGGACTAACCCAGAGAAAGGAGCAGGATCAGGACCAGGCCAGAGAAAAGACCAGGACCAGGACTAACCCAGAGAAAGGACCAGGATCAGGACCAGGACTAACCCAGTGAAAGGACCAGGACCAGGCCAGAGAAAGGACCAGGATCAGGACTAGGACTAAGCCAGAGAAAGGATCAGGACCAGGATCAGGATCAGGGCCGAGTGGAGTCTCCACAAGTTTTTCCCAGTCCTGCAGACATGGATGCAACCCCGGAGTAAAAACCTGGACGGGAAGTTTCTGCATTCCCACTGGTACAATGTGTGGTGAGTAATGAGTTACAAAAGAGATTTCAGGATTTTAAAGGGGGATAGTTTGTTCAATAATGATAAAATGATTCTGCGAGTTTCAGCTGCTGGTATTGTTGAGCTTGCTTCAAAGAGTTTAAAGGGCTTTACGATTCCAGACGATGAATAAGCGTCTTAACAAGCGAAACGAAAAAAAAATAATAATAATTAAGTTTTATAAGCTCAAATGCTCACCTTGCTCTGTTCTGTGATGCACGTTCGTGAATCTCCTGTTCGAACTCGTTCATCAAAAGGAACAAATCTTTTTCCGAGTCAATCCGTTTGTTTCGTTCGTTGAATGAACCAAATGACTCGAAAAAACGATTCACTTCCCTCTCTATGGGCCTCTAGTCAGTTAACGTAGTGTGATAGCGCAGAGCTAAAAAAATCTTAAAGGAGGAGTCGATTCCCCTTAATGGAATCGATTCAAAACTTTGGAATCGACTCTCAATTCCCAACGCCTCGGAATCGATTCTTTTTGGAATCGATTCCCAGCCCTAATCATTTGTAGAAGGAGTAAATGCTGCCTGTATTTACTGTACCATAGCAGTGTGAATCATTATGTGTGTGTGATATAGGAAAAGAGAGAGCGAAATGTGCTTGTGATGCATGTGAGAGAGTGCTCTGCAACTATTAGTGAACGTGTTCATGACATTAACACATGCTTTCAATCGCCGTCTGACTAACACAAGGCCCGTCTCTGGCTAAGAGTGAGAAAAGGTTTGAACAGCAAGGCCTCGCGTAAATCAGACTGTGTTTTCTGCCGGGAAACTCATTGTGAAATTCTCTCACTTTCTTCAAGCCTGAAGGTCTCCAGCATGGACTCGGTTCAGTGACCCAGAGTAATCTCATTATTTCCTGTTACGCAATCACCCAAAACTCAGTGTTCGTCACTCCAATGCAGTGGGTGGACTTCAGCTCGCATCCACGTCTGTCTCTGCAAGTGCTGCCATCTCTTTCCTTTCTTTTCCCCATCGTTACTTTCATTGTCTTCCTGTCTTCCCAAACTTTTTACCTAGACTTACCTAGAAACACTGCAAACATTTTTCCTAGAAGCATCGTACACATGCTCTGGTCTGTTCCATGACTGCAAACTCTAAAAAATGCTGGGTTGTTTTAACCCAATTTTGGGTAAAATATGGACAAACTCAAACATTGGGTTAAAAATGTCATTTAAAAATTTAACCCAATGGCTGGGTTTGTCCATATTTGACCCAAAATTGGGTTAAAAGTTAAAACAACCCAGCATTTTTTAGAGTCAGTGCTGAAAAAGTTATCATGCCAACGTTCAGACGTGAATATCTCAAAAATATGTTAGATAACTAGTCCTATGAATATGCATGTGGTTTTATGTGATTTTTATTTTGTGTATGCATGCATTTTTTTTGAGCGTGCAATTTTTGTTCCATTAAACATATTTTATACAATAGTTGGTGCATTTATGTTACCATTGCCAACTGAAAGTGTAATGGTTGCACAACAGCCTATAGGAGTAGTCTGTCCTTAGCTGTTGTTTTTTTTTTTTTTTTTTTTTTTTTTGGGATGCATCTACACTTCAAATCCAAAGGTTTTTAAACCTTCCTGTTATATAACTTTATCATTTCACTTTCCCACCGCAGAGAGATCCGAGAGAGGGCATTATGCAGGAGAAGACAAAGATGTGTAATTATGCATTATGCAAATATGAAGAGACCACACAAGAGCAGATATGAGGATCAGCCTTCAAATAATATATTCATAATTTTGATGCTATTGTAAAAAAAAAAAATATTGTTGGTTTAAGTTAAAAAAAAAGTAAGTAACCTGGTTGCCTTAAAATTTTAAGTTGATTGTGATAAGTTGATAGTGAGTTAATACAATGAAGGAGATTGATTTAATCATCAGAAACTCAAAATAATAAGTTATCTCAACTAAATAAATTATTTAAGTTGATTTGACTCAAGAAAAAAATGTTGTAATAACAAATCTTTTTTTTTCTAATTCTTTATTTGGATGGAAGCTTGTTTCCACCAAGGACTGTCAAATGATTAATCGTGATTAATCGCACCCAAAATAAAAGTTTGTGTTTACATAATATATGTGGGTGCACTTAATTATTTTGTATATACACGCATGTATGTATATTTAAGAGAAAAAAATATTTATATATAAAATATTAATATTTATATATAATATAAATGATATATAAATCTTTATACAGTATATGAAAATATTTCTTAAATATACACAAGCATGTGTGTGTATTTATATATCTAAAATAGCCTAACTATACACCCACATATATTATGTAAACACAAACTTTTATTTTGGATGCGATTAATCGCGATTAATCGTGACAGCCCAAATAAAAACATAAATTCTGACTTTTTTCTCACAATCACAATTTATTTTGCAAGGTCAGAATTGTAAGGTTATATCTCTCAGTTTGGACTGTATCCGTTTTTTTCAACAGTGAATTTATATTTTGCGATTTTGACTTTTTTGCTTGCAATTCCAAGGTTATAACTCACAAAGAGTTTCTCGAGTTTGTATCCTGCTGATTTTTACGTTTAATAAACTCAATTGTAAGAGAAAAGTCAGCATTCTAAAGCAGAAATAAGCTTCCATAGACAAGCTCTGTGCAATGGATAAATAGTCAAATGCGGTAAACTGATGATTGATGGATTTCACACAAAAGTTTCAAAGACTTTTTCTGCGAAGGTGCTCCTGAATCACGACGAGAGGAAAGTGAACTTGTTGAGGTGAGCCCAACCTGGTTTTGAGACGGAGGTATTTAGGGATATCTAGACCTGTAATATCCCAGACTCGGATGGAGAAGCCCGGCACGGTCACACTGACAGAACTGGGCTATAGACGGTCCATTAGGGAGGAGGCTTCGCTATTTTAGGTCTTTCAGCTTAAGACGAATCCATTCTGGGACTCAGGGAAACAAACATAAACCCAAATGACTAACATTTGTAATGCAAAAATTGAGCATCAAGAGTAAAATTTATGAAGATCTAACCCGGGCTTATATGTACCGCACTACATGAATGAGAAAAGGGCACACGTGCAGTGAAGCTCAAGTCTATTAATTAATTCTTTGATTGATTTACGAGTCAATTAGTGCCTATGGAAGCTTAGTCGTCCTGATTATTAGTGACATGGAGTTGTGTGATGCTCTCCATTCACAATACATGTAGACGTTTCTATAGTCATTAAGGGGCTTTGGATAATTCAGATTATGTGAGGAAGTAATTTATGAAAAGTTTTTCATACTATCGCCGGAGGACACTTGATCATGCTTCAGGAGAATGATGAGGAAATCTGAATCAAATCTTTAAATAGAGTTGAGTGGATCTTTATTATTAAGATTATTAAGTTTTAATAATCATTATCCACCATATCTCTGGTCTTTACACTCTCAGAAAAAAAGGTCCAAACGCTGTCACTGGGGCTGTACCTTTTCAAAAGTACCTAAAGGGTGCATATTGGTACCTTAATGTTACATATTAGCACTTAAAATGTACATAATAGCACCTAAAATGTACATATTAGTACCTAAATGTCCATATTAGCACCTAAAATGTCCAAATTAGCACCTAAAATGTACATATTAGTACCTAAATGTCCAAATTAGCACCTAAAATGTACATATTAATACCTATATGTCCATATTAACACCTAACACCTCAGAAAAAAAGGTCCAAAAGCTGTCACTGGGGCTGTACCTTTTCAAAAGTACCTAAAGGGTGCATATTGGTACCTTAATGTTACATATTAGCACTTAAAATGTACATAATAGCACCTAAAATGTACATATTACCACCTAAAATGTACATATTACCACCTAAAATGTACATATTAGTACCTAAATGTCCATAATAGCACCTAAAATGTACATATCAGCACCTAAATGTACATATTAGTACCTAAAATAGTTTTCCCTTTTGAAAAGGTACAGCCCCAGTGACGGTGTTTGTACCTTTTTTCTGAGAGTGAATAGAATTAAAAAAATGTCTTATTGTGCCTAGTTTCTTTGCATGTGAAAAGAATAGCCATGTTTACTGAGCGTCCGCTCCGCTGTTGAGTCTAATGCGATCTGTGAACGACAGCCTGGTGACGTATTGTGACAGGCTCACCACACAATCTGCACAGCAATGTGCGAAGATCAAACTCTTTTAAAAATAAACCTCAGCAAAATAAATAGGGCACAAAACAATCCTCAAAAGGATTCAACAAATATCTAGAGAAAGAAGGTGCTAAACCTTCATCAAACATTAAAGGTATAGTTCAGTTGGAAATTAATTTTTTATATGTTTTGTCTTACCTCAAGGGCATCCAAGATGTAGGTGTCTTTGTTTCCGCATTAGTTTCAATTTTGATATTTTTAGGTCAAACCGTTCTCTGTCAGTCATATAATGGAGGTCTATGGTCACCACCTCAAAGAGCATGCACAGAGAAGTCCAGATTAAACATGATTTAATGATTTGTAAATGTAAGTACACATTGATGGCCTAAGGTTTGTGTGAGAAAACGAACAGTATTTATATCGTTTTTACCTCTTGTAACCACAGCCACGTCCAAGTGATCTGAGGGCGCGGGCGCTTCGGTAAATACTGATATTAATACAGTTCGTTTTCTCACACAAACCGCTCGTTTCGTGTCTTAGGCCATCAATGTTTACATTTACGAGTCATTAAATCATGTTTAAGCTGGACTTCTCTGTGCATGCTCTTTGAGGTGGTGACCATAGACCTCCATTATATGACTGACAGAGAACGGTTTGACCTAAAAATATCAAAATTCAAAATACTGCGGAAATAAAGACACATACATCTTGGATGCCCTCGAGGTAAGATAAAACATACCAAAAAATAATTTCAAAGTGAACTATCCCTAAACGTCTCACAATTATGAGCTATTTATTTTCGATTAATTTGCATTTTAAAATTTGCAAGTCTGAAATGTAAGATATGTAGTTTAAATTTTTTTTTATTATTATTATTATTCAGAACGAGACACTTCTGAGTTTTGTTGGACTGGTAGAAAGCTTAGAGTGACAAAAGTAACTTCATATAAGGTGAAAACATGTTTAAATATTAACCGTTGAATGGACAGTATGGATTCAGATGGCCAGAATGCATTTCTATTTTAAATGCTCTTACCTGTTGTTTTTATCATGTATTATTAAGGGGAAAGCCACCTTAGGGGTAACATCAACTCCCCAATGCTGCACCTTACTCTCCCAGGTCAGGTGACGTAAAATTATGGCAGAAATAGTGGCTTTTCCCATAAAGTGTATTACATAATACATAATAAACAACAGGTAAGAGCATTTAAAATAGAAATGCATTCAAAACGAGAGACAGGAGAATCAGGAGCTGTAGTGGTTGTCATAAAAGACTTGCGTACTTCACCATCCTCTCATCTACAAATGAGAAACAACAAATGTATCTGCAAAAATAATACATGATTTATTACATTCGTTATTTCTATTAAACATTATTAAGTGCCAAATTCGAGCAGGTGGACGCAAAAGTTTGTTTGACGTTATCAAACATTTTCGATATTGATATCAGTATGTTGTGGTTAAAAATAAGAGAGATGCATTTCTTTTACCTTGAGCGCCGTGTTGAACACCTTGTCATGTGAAAAAGATGCCCTTATGAAAATGAACCATGGTTTTATTATAGTAGAGTAACTTTTATTTGTGTGTGTGTGTGTGTGTGTGTGTGTGGATTGAGTACCATTAGTATGCCCACAGTTTTACTAAAACACATATTTAAACTATAGTGTAGCAAAACCATGGTTAATTTTTTGGTTAACTTGCTTTAACTTTATTAACTATGTTTTGGTTTTCTATGGGTTTTATTTGTGGTGTGAGCACAATGCTCAAACACATCCATCTAGTGTGGGTTTGCATTTGCAAAAGCAATGTAATGGAAAACGTGTTCTGTGTGAAAAAAAAACGCTTTTGTACATGACACCCATCTGCTCCTTTACTGAAAACTTTTCAAAAGTTCAAAGAAAGAAAAGACTAGCACACTGTTTCCATTGTGTTGAACATGATTTGTATGTCAGTGTATACATTAATGCTGGGAAGTAGGTCCTCATTACAGGTATGTGTCATGTCTTAGATTGGGTCTAAATTTAACCACATTAAACATATACACACAGGCTCTTTGCTATCCCTTATAATATGAATATTGCAGAGTGGGCTCTTGTAATGTGGGCATGTCTGAAAGGTCATCACTAATGCATGCTTTGTGGACTGAGTTGAATGTGTATACTGGACGTGTGTATTCAGTATTCATTCAGAGCTCTGGCCTGTTTCTCTGGACTGCACTGTTGTTTTGTATGTCGTTCACAATCTCTCACTTTTGTCTGATATACTGTAGCTATGGCCATTCAGACCGATGATGGCTTTTCAATATTCAATAAGATGTTGGAGTTGTGCTATCAGATTGGGAGAAGCAATCCGTACACAGATTACATCTGTTTGATTCAGTGTAGGCAAGAACACACTCAGTTTAGTTTGGATGGATGAATGGGTTGATGGATGAATGGGTGGGTTATGGATGGGTGGGTTATGGATGGATGGGTGGGTTATGGATGGGTGGTGGGTTATCGATGGGTGGGTGGATGGATGGGTGGGTTATGGATGGATGGGTGGGTGGGTTATGGATGGGTGGGTGGGTTATGGATGGATGGGTGGATGGATGGGTGGATGGGTGGGTTATGGATGGATGGGTGGATGGATGGGTGGATGGATGGATGGGTGGATGGATGGATGGATGGATGGATGGGTGGGTTATGGGTGGATGGATGGATGGATGGGTGGGTTATGGATGGGTGGGTTATGGATGGATGGGTGGGTGGGTTATGGATGGATGGGTGGATGGATGGATGGATGGATGGGTGGGTTATGGGTGGATGGATGGATGGATGGGTGGGTTATGGATGGATGGGTGGGTTATGGATAGGTGGGTGGATGGATGGGTGGGTTATGGATGGATGGATGGATGGGTGGGTTATGGATGGATGGGTGGATGGATGAATGGGTGGGTTATGGATGGGTGGGTTATGGATGGATGGGTGGGTTATGGATGGGTGGGTGGATGGATGGGTGGGTTATGGATGGATGGATGGATGGGTGGGTGGGTTATGGATGGATGGGTGGGTTATGGATGGATGGATGGATAAATGGGTGGGTTATGGATGGATGGGTGGATGGATGGCTGGATGGGTGGGTGGGTTATGGATGGATGGGTGGGTTTATGGATGGATGGATAGATAGATAGATAGATAGATAGATAGATAGATAGATAGATAGATAGATAGATAGATAGATAGATAGATAGATAGATAGATAGATAGATAGATAGATAGATAGATAGATAGATGGATGGATGGATGGATGGATGGGTGGATGGATGAATGGGTGGGTTATGGATGGGTGGTTTATGGATGGATGGGTGGGTTATGGATGGGTGGATAAATGGGTGGGTTATGGATGGATGGGTGGATGGATGGGTGGATGGATGGCTGGATGGGTGGGTGGGTTATGGATGGATGGGTGGGTTATGGATAGATAGATAGATAGATAGATAGATAGATAGATAGATAGATAGATAGATAGATAGATAGATAGATAGATAGATAGATAGATAGATAGATAGATGGATGGATGGATGGATGGATGGATGGATGGGTGGGTTGGTTTATGGATGGATGGATGGATAGATATATAGATAGATAGATAGATGGATGGATGGATGGATAGATAGATAGTGCTGCTTTTGTCTCTTTCCAGTGTTATATTAATTTAAGAACCTTCTTATTACAATGGATGAACAGGATGGTTGACTCATGGGCTCATGTGAAGATGCTGATTGTTCTGACAGTGGTTTGAGGCTGTTGGGCTTGCACTGTGTGAGTCAACCCGACCCAGCTTTCATTCGCCTAATCGTCCACCCCCACCTTTTTCATGCTTTCTTTTTTATTCTCTGCTTTTGTAAAATCTGACTCAACGCAGCATTGGAGTTCCTCCAGTTTCCACACGGCTCACTGCACTGACATACAAGAGCCACACATGCTGTTGAACTGTCAACGTGTTCCTCCACCGTTATATTTTAGGTCGTTTTTGCAAAGGCAACTATTGCTGAGGGATTCAAACCCTGTTAAACTTCTTCAGGTGGATTGCTGTTTCTCAAGTGGTTGCACCTGACAGATTACGGTATAAAAATCAGATGATTTGTTGTTGCATTCTCCCCGTTTTCTCTGTGTTTCTCTTTCGTTGTTTCTTTCTCTCGGCCTCGTTTCTAGAAGCCGTTTGACTGTTGCGCAGGGCTGAATATCCCTCTGAGTCTGCAAGGTGTTCAGGCCATGTGCAAGTGCCTCTCTGACTGGGGCTAGAGCAAGGAGGTGCTGCTTGTATTTCCCCCTAATTGGGTTGGAAATAATCGTGTTTCACCGCTGAATGGCTAAGCCACAGCCGAGTGGAGAGGGTGACAGCCTTGTCTCGCAGGCTCTCGTGGGTCCTGTGCTCCTGCAACAGCTGTCGACCTCCAGCCGTCTTCTGTGAAGAAAAAACAAAAACCCCAACACCTGAGGAGGGGTTCAATCTTTACCGGGCACACTTTCTGGAAGCCCTCAAAGCGTGAGCATCTGCTCAGATCCTGTCCAACTGATTAGCCGTTTAACGTCAAGGTCGCTGCTAGTGATTAGGCTGAACATACATGATAAAACATTCACTTTGACATGTGGATCACATCAGATTAGAGGGGAGAAGTGAATTCCTGAAACAAGACAGAGACTCCAAACCAGAGATTTATATTTTCAGAACGTTGTGTACGGATAAATGTGAAATATGATTTTAAAATTCGACGGTTTCTAGCGCATTTCTGATTTCTAGCGGATGAATCCACAGCGGATTATGATTTCTAGATTTCTCAACTCAAGCACTTGCATGAATATGTCTGTGTGTATACTGTACTATCTCACGACCAATTTGTACGAATTCGATGAATGATTAAAAAGTGTCTAATAAGTACTAATTCCAGACTGATCTCATGAAGTAGCGTGTGTATGACACGCCAATTCGTATTTCCATTTTTGGCGTGCTATCAAGATGCATATTCGCTTTTCAGCGTGTTTATGAACGCCGTTGACTTAACGTTATTACTGTATATATAAATATATGACTTGCCTCAACCCCGTCCCTAAACCTACCCGTCACTGGGGTTAATAGCATTTATGAGTGTTCCCTTACCATCCTAGGAAAAAAAAAAGATCGCTCCCCAGATGTAGATCTACATTTTGCTTCGTTTCGCGCGGACATTTGACGGCGTGTACAGACACGCGGAATCACTCGGACGTTAATGGCGTAGACATACACACATACACGCGGATACACGCGGATAGCTCAAAATGCGTAGAGATAACACGCCACTTGACTCGAAAGTGGCGTGTATGTTTACGCAAAAGTCATGATGTCATGTTGCTAATTCGTACGACTTTACTCGTACGAATTCGTACGATTTGTCTAAACCCACGTGATGGGTAGGTTTAGGGGCGGGGTATGGGGTATGAATTCATACGAATTGGCCAATTCGTAAAATATGTGCGATTTAGCAAAAACGTACTTATTCGTACAAATGAGGTCGTAAGAATTGTTACGAATTAGCCACTTTTTAATCATTCGTCGAATTCGTACGATTTGGTCATGAGATCGGGTTGGTATACTTGTTAAACATTACTGAATCAACCTAAATTTATTAAGTTACACCAACAAACCTAAATAGCTCTTTGTAAAAATGTCAGGTTACTACTTTTTACAGTGTTAAAGTAAACGCATTTACTCGTTCACATGACCGCCATTAAACAGTGTTGCGAGATCCAGGGAGAAGTATTCGAGTGCTCTGAGATACACCACAAATCTCGTCTCGTGATTTAAACTGGTTTAAAGCCAAATGAATCATTCTCAACAATACTGACGCAGAAAACAGGAGGAAAATTGAGTCACAGTGTGACATTATATTATTTTATTAAATGCATTAAAGCAGTAATGGAATAAAATTACAGTATTTGTGTGAAGTTGTTTACTGTTTTTCATAACAAATACCATCGAATCCATAGTTTTTACTTTGTTTATGAGGTGACATGCATTGTGTTTATCATGCTCTGATATTAAATCATGTTTTACACCATATTTAAATTTTACTCTATAAAAATATATATTTTTAAAGGTGTAACTGTTTTTGTTAATGTAAATAAATGTACTTCTGCATCCCAGCTCAACCTACAGTCAACTCAAGCTCGATTTTACACGATTTTAGCGTGATTTTGGCCCGATCCGTTTGACGTAGGGTGTCGTGGGGATTCGTAAACGGCAACGGGCGTCGGGACGCAAGATTCGATCGTATCATCTCGTATAGTGTGTCATAGTGGGCGAAACCTACGTCGCGTGTGCGATGCTTCACGACATCACGACAAAAAGACTAGAATGTTTCAATTTTTTTAATGGTCGTCCAACGACGGTTCCGTCACATGCATGAGGTTGACCAATAGGAGAACAGAAGCTTATGCGTACACAACTTTCAAAAATGGCGAAACGAAAGAGATACGATGGTGCTAACGTTAAAACTAAAAGTAAAAATATATAAGAAAACAAATTTTACCTCAAGTTCTCTTTGGAGGATTGACAGCCCATACTGTCCTCTTCGAGCAATCCAGGAACGTGTCCATTGTCGTGTTTTTTTTCTTTTTTTACTTTTTTCTGAACACAGGACAGCCAATATAACACTCACCGCTTCATCCATTGTTTGTTTAAGTTGGTTTCCGGAAGTCACTCGCTACTATTTTTGCCTTCTCGATGACATCACGCACGCATGCGACGGCACGCGATGACTGGTCAGGAAGCAACGTGTAGTCTGACATGTGTCTTGTCCACGACACGACAAGATTTTAGGAGTCAAAATCGCGTAATCTGACACAGTGACTATGGAAAAAATCGTGTAATCTGAACCAGGCATAATGTGCATTTGCATTTCTCAGAGACTAAACATGAAGTATTATTTTTTAAATTATTATTATTATTTTTAAATATTCTGTATTTGGTTGTGTTGTGAGGTTTTGCAGCGCGTTTTGTGTATTTGGTTGTGTTGTGAGTACTTGGAGCACACGTGTGTTGTGGAACTGATGAAGATGTTTTTCTTAATTTGCGGATGTTTTTTTTGTATTTGCATGCGTTTTTATATTTGCACACGTTTTTTTTGTATTTGCATGCGTCTTCTTTAGGTTGCAACACGTTGAACTCTCTCGGGCACCGTAAATAAGTGTATAAATAAATAATCATCCAGAATTATAGGCACGTTAATAACGTTTGTAAAAAACCAAACCGTTTGCAAATCCGTCAAGATTTCAACGAGATAAGAGTATTTGTGTTCGTGCTGATCACTCATCTTACATCAACTTGCCTGTGACAAGATGGCCGCCGGTGATGACGATAAATTACGGACATCTACTTGTTCAATGGCTGTCCGAATTCGCTCACTTGTTTTCATTCACTCCTTCAAATGAACTGTATAGTGATTGATGGGTTATGAAGCGATTTCAGATTCAGCCATTGAATTTGTAGTATGTCCTCCACATCACATCCACGTCTTCAATCCTGTCTCTCTGTGTCTCTGTAGCAGGCGTAGCGCCCCCTGGAGGCCAGTGATATCAAACATGCTCCACCATGGCCATCATCACAGGTGTCGAGCCATCGCGGAGGAGCCAGAGAACGATCGAGAGGAGAGGATTCTGGCAATCCTGGGGATCATCGGCACCGTGCTCAACCTGCTGGTAGTCATCTTCGTCTACATCTACACCACCTTTTAAGATCTCAAGCTACAGGATGCCCTCATTCGACGGCAATAAAGAGATGAAGAACCGAGGCCAGAAAAAGACTCGCGTCATTTTTTGTCTTCATCAAAAACCAGTGCCTGACCTATTCAATCAATCTCGAAAGTTCAAAGCTGAGACATTTTAGTTTCAGTTAGTTTGAAAGATAGCTTTCACCTCTTTAAGTATTTGTATATGTTCATTTTGTATAGTCTTGATTATAATTGCATGTTCTCTGATGTCTTACGTACACTAATATACGCTAGATGTGTGAGTTTCACATGCAGCCCAGATCAGTTTTTGAACATGCAGAGATATGGTAAAGGTTATTGTATTAGTTGTTTTATCTTGAATTGTCTCTATATAAAGCACAACAGAGCAGAATGCCTCAACAATGTCTTGTTCTCAGGTGTTCAGCGGCGTGAGTGCGAATGTTTACTTGAAAAGTGAAGACATTGGTCTCGTTGTTGAACATGGGACTGATCTCAATGAACACTTTCTACTACGTGTGCTTTTTTCGACCAAAAATTTCAACCTGAGGAAAACAGTGTTGTAATAGTTTTGTACAACAAAAGTGGTTTGATAGTCGGAGTAAATTAAATAATAGAAAGATGGGCTTCGAAACATGCTTTTAAAACATCATAAGAAATGGTTTTGACTGTTGAAATGGGCTTTTAGCTTCTTCCGCAATGTTTTGAAAGAAAATATTAAACTTTAATAAACCTAAAAGGAAGATGCATTCAATGTTGTTGTTTTATAATTAAAGGGACGGTTCACCCAGAAATGACAAATCTGTCATCATATGTGACTTTCTTTCTTCCTCTGAGATTTCAGGCAGAATGACAGACACTTAACATCTACTTTTGTTTTCCACTGAAGAAAGTAAAGTCAAACATCATTAGAGATGATGACAGAATCTTCCATTTAAAATGACCATGAAATTAAAACGAACAATTCCAGTTCCCCCTTCCATTTGTTATGGAATATTATTTGTCATAAATGCTTTCAGTCACAGTGTCAGTGTTATTTTAGTATCACGGAGACACTATTATAGTTTTTATTAATATGTTGAGTCTGTTTTTATTTGTATGTTTTCCCATTTTATTTG
Organism: Pimephales promelas; assembly: GCF_016745375.1. The sequence continues at coordinate 1,837,366 of NW_024121499.1, forward strand.
AATTTCATTTAGTTAGTTAAAAAAAAGTTTTTACTATATAGTTGTTAATTTTACGTACAAGTTAAACTACATTAAATTTGAAATGTTATGTGTTATGTACAGTGAAAACTGCAAACTGTTCAAAGGGCTTTAAACGATTCCAGACGATGAATAAGGGTCTTATAAAGCGAAATGATCGCTCATTTAATAAATAAATAGCAAAGTTTAAGTTTTAGAAGCTCAAATGCTCGCCTTGCTCTGTTCTGTGACTCACGTTTGTGACTCTCCTGTTCGAACTCGTTCATCAAAATGAACAAATCTTTTTCCGAGTCATTTGGTTTATTCAACGAACAAATTCGGAAAAAGATTTGTTCATTTTGATGAACGAGTTCGAACAGGAGAGTCACGAACGCTCATCACAGAACAGAGCAAGGCGAGCATTTGAGCTTCTAAAACTTAAACTTTGTTATTTATTTATTAAATGAGCGATCGTTTCGCTAGATAAGACCCTTATTCATCGTCTGGAATCGTTTAAAGCCCTTTGAACAGTTTGCACTGAAACTCTCATTTGGACCTTGAACCGTTTGGACCCCATTGAAGTCCATTATATGGAGAAAATCCTGGAATGTTTTCATCAAAAACCTTCATTTCTTTTCGACTGAAGAAAGAAAGACATGGACATCTTGGATGACATAGGGGTGAGTAAATTATCAGCAAAACTACTCCTTTAATAGTAAAATGTTCTGAAAAAAAAAAAAAACTCCATCTGAACCAACAATGTTTATTATAAGGGAATGCCTAGAAATTTCAGTAAAAGCTCTGTATTAAGACCCATGGCATATTCTGCTGCTTTCCCACAGTAAAAAAAACAACAAAAAAAAAACACTGAATCACCAAATTGATGGTATAAAAAAGAGATTGCATGTCTCCCTATTTGCTCATTTGGATAGGAAGATGATGGGGTTGGAGAGCGAGTGAGTGGCACCACGGGGAGCTGAACGCCTGCGGTCAAACACATGCCATCTGCTCTCTTCATGGACACTCAGTGGTCTGTGTCCTCCATAGAGCGTGACACAGTCATCTTACATCAGGGCATGTCATAATCCATACAACAGAAATATTACAAAATGGGAAATTAAAAAGTTTACATCCAAGATATTACTTTTAAATATTAATACTACAACTTTTCAATTCAAATTTCTTATGTTTTTGAGCACAAATAAATTAAATAGAAATTAGTTAACAATCAACCAATCAGTCTATCTGTCAGTCTGATCTATTTGTGCTTTACTCATTTAATTGACTGAATTTAGTACTGTGGATGTTTAAGAATCCAAATGAATATTCCCATATTCTCAAAGTCCCGTATCTTTAAAGCTGTTAAGCATCTGTCAGTATGAAGACATGTATAAATATTTCAGCATGGGCTCTGTCATTTTGACTGCCCTTTCCACGAACTCCCCAGCAAACCAAAGGGGTTTGTTCTGTAATAAGTGGATCCATGGGACGAGAGGGGACTCGTGTTTATCTGATTTAAATGGAGCCTCTTATATCAGCTCAAACCACAGCAGACACTTTCTCAGCTTCTCTCAGAGACGGTGTGGAGATGTGGTGTGTTTACAGGAGCTGCTCCTGAATTATTGACATATCCTTTCTGTTTGGACCTTTGTAGGAATTGCATGTATGTATATGACTATACAGTACCTTTTACAAAGTCTTGGTTTGTTTTTGGGCTCCACTAGAGTTTTTCCTGCTTAAATGTTGATTATTTTCCTCATATTCTCCATTGTTGCGGCTCCTCTCTTCCCGGTCTGTCAGTAACGCTCTGTTTACTTCCTGTCTCTATGAAGCCCCTCCTTCTGAAAAGCACACTGTGCTCTGATTGGTCGGCTGGATCAGTGTGCTGTGATTGGTCGAGCGCTTCGAGTGTGTTTGGGAAATGTCCCGCCCCTTTCCATAACCGCCAGTTTAACACACTAGTAACTAACTCAACCAGGCCCCGCCCCTTTTTTCTGCATATTAATTATTATAATGAGGAATATTGTGATGTTTGTTCCCGGAAGAAACTCAAGACTACAATGGAGGCGTTTCAGGAGTTCAGGAACACTGGCTCTGATATAGAGATGAACTAGAGCTTTTTCATACGTAAATACTAACATTACTCACTAAAGACAGATGAACATAAAAAAAAAAACAGTAAAATAAATTTTCAAATTATACTTAAATTATAAATTATAGTAAAAAAAAAATCTCTCTCATGTACAATCTTTTACACTGGCACAACATCAGATCTTTACTTTGACAAGGAGCAAACTATTATTAATGCGTATTTTAATCATGCTTTTATTGTGAGTAAATATAGTAATGGATGATGTACACGTCATTATCAAAAATATAAACCCAGACAGGGTGATCTTGTCATATATCGGTCTTTATTTCCTTATATTTATCTACCACTTACGTAAATACATGGACATGAACTATTGATTTGAGCTAAAATAATTTCTTTATATTAAGTTATAGATCATTAAAACTGCTGCTGCAAAAGAAAAAGAAAAAAAAACATCCATCCTTTAGAAAAATAATTGGTTCATGAACAAATTAAAACATAAAAATGTTTATATAAAATGATAAAAACGCCATTAGTGATGTGTAATCACTGTAAAAAAAAATATTGATGGTTTAACTTAAAAAAGTAAGTAACCTGGTTGCCTTAAAATTTTAAGTTCATTGAACTGGAAAAAGTGAGTTAATACAATGAAGGAGATTAATTTAACCATCAAAAACTCAAAATTATATGTTATCTGAACTAAATAAATTATTATAAAGTTGATTTGACAAAAGAAAATATGTTGTGATTACTACACTGTAAAAAATATTGTTAGTTTAACTTAAAGTAAGTAACATGGGTTGCCTTAAAATTTTAAGTTGATTGAACTGGAAAAAGTGAGTTAATACAATGAAGAAGATTAATTCAACCATCAGAAACTCAAAATAATAAGATATCTCAACTAAATAAATTATTATAAAGTTGATTTGATAAAAGAAAATATGTTGTGATAACAAATCTTGAAAATATTTTTTACAGTGCAGTTAATTTTTAAGGACAATAAAAAATGTCTTTATATCAAGTTCCCTCGAACCGTGCAAAAATATACTCTCAATATAATGTCAATGCCAATATTGTCTTCAATTTATCTTAAATAAAATAATAACCCTGATGTCACACTAAATATAGCATTTTGTACATTTGTCACTTTCTATTATATTCACTCTCTAAGACAGCCTGATTTACACATCGTTACAACACACACACACACACGCACACACACAGTAGCACATGCATCTTTCACTGTCTATAACTGCAAGAGCTTTTCCTTCATTACAGAAGCAAGACGTTCCCTGAAGCTAAATGTGAAGAGCGCATTAAGGAAAATACGATTCCTGGATCTCTGAGTGTTATGAGCAAGCAACACACACACACATCTTCGTGAAATTGAAACTGTAATTTCCTTAATGAGATTGTGCTGTAATGTAATTCAACAGTATAATGCAGAAGCATTATGTTTAATCCAATTTCACAAACACACACACACACACACACACACACACACACATAGCAATATCAGTTCAAGACAAGCATTTAAACAAACAAAAAGTGTCCCAAAACATTTCCAACGCTGTGTGTGTGTGTGCGTGTGTGTGTGTGTGTGTGTCCAAGCTTATAAGTAACTAAAATGTAACTTCTTCACCTTTCTTTGCCATTGGCTTTTGGCTTGCTTAGTTGGGGACATTTAATTTTATATTTAACAATATTATTACAACATTATTTTCCTGTAATCTCTGTAAAGCTGCTTTGAAACAATCTGTATTGTAAAAAGCGCTATATAAATAAATAGACACAAAACACAAACGCAAAACACACTGTTGCTGTATTTCGCTCTTCAACGATTCAGAAGAGCAAATCGGAAGAGCAAATAATTCAATAACTCGATATACACTGGTATAAAATAACTAATCATATAAACTTGAAGATTTTTTTTTCTCATGGTCTCATAGGCAAATTTGTATTTATATATCATTCAAAATGAGTATATACCGTATCTCTGCCATCTGACACAGTCAGTCTCATTATTACTGACACTGATGAGAGAAATCGGTACATTCATAGAATTAAACAGATAATAAAATAATTTGTCCAATAATACAAATGCACTTATTTCAACTTATCATTGTGGTGCACTGCCTATGTTTAACAATTTCGGATTATCAATCTTCCTTTTTTTAAAGGGACAGTGAACATTAATCAACATTCATGAATGTAAATGTACTCAAATTTGCCTGAAGTCTAGTCTAGTCTTTGCCAGATGTTATTAGGCCTAAAAACGAGAGATTTGTGTGGGTGTCTCTGGAAAAAAAATACATTAAAAAAGTTGTAGTTGCAGTATTTGAGTTTAATTTCTCCCTATGGTCTCCGTCCTGTCCTCCACTGACCCCTGGGTTATACAACACTGACCTCTGACCTCTAATTACTTCCCAAGTGCTCATTAGAAACGTGTCCAGGTAAGTGCAAAGTGCCAACACTACTGTAATTGCCCATTATAACATTTCAGAGCGGTTCGACGCTCCTTTTCTCCACGGCTCTCTGAAGCCTCGTGCAATTATTTCTGTGTCGGCTTCATCAGAGGGCCCGAGGAGCCGTTCACAGGGGTCTGGGTTCGTCCAGAAAACACCGGCCCTCGTGGAAATCAACCACGCTTCATTGTGCTGTACAGGCAACTTCAAACCTGAACGGCTTATTAAAGAAAATCCGTACTTGCTTATATAATATATTCATGAAATAAAGTGTGCACTTAAAGAGATACACTCTCACGATTATTATAGTAAAGCACACTGCACTCTAAACAATGCTGGCTTGTTTTAACCCACATTTGGGTTAAACATGGACAAACCCAAATGTTGGGTTAAAAATGTAATTTCAAATCTTCAACTTTCACTTTCAACTGTAAATTTTATCATTACATTTTTAACCCAACATTTGGGTTTGTCCATATTTGACCCAAATTTGGGTTAAACTTTGACAAACTCAAATGTTGGGTTAAAAATGAAATTTTCAAATCTTCAACTGTAAATGTTTTAATTGCATTTACATTTGTCCAAATTTGACCCAAATTTGGGTTGAAACAACCCAGCATTTTTTATAGTGATATGTAATAATGTAAAATTAAAAGTTTTAAAGTACATTTTAAATCATGTTTTAATCTTCTTTTGTCGTGCTTTAAAGAAACACTTATGTTGATGTGTTGACCAACATACCAAAGCACACGTAGCACTGGATTATTATTTTAACTGCAGTGTGTTTTTGATATTACAATTCAAAATCTGCTGTAAATGTACTGTTTCATGCTAATGACGTGCAACTTTATCATTACAAATATGTAATAACATTACACGTTTCAATAGAAATAATATTTAGTTTACCATAATACTTATAGATAACAGAAGTAATTGTATAAAATACTGAAAAATATTTATTAAATATTTAAAAAATGTAAAAATAAAAATATATTTTTCAAAGTTTATTCCATTTATTTATTCAGTTTCTTTCTTTCTTTCTTTCTTTCTTTCTTTCTTTCTTTCTTTCTTTCTTTCTTTCTTTCTTTCTTTCTTTCTTTCTTTCTTTCTTTCTTTCTTTCTTTCTTTCTTTCTTTCTTTCTTTCCTTTGCTTGTTAGTGCCATCTAGTGAATATGAAGCACACATTACAATGGTCTCTTCTAGTAAATGTAAGTGCTGGAATATTTATCCCCAACATTTATACACTAAACACAAAAATCAAAAAGTTTGCAAGCTTAAATATTATTAATGATAAATTAAATAATTCATGTATTAATTTGAACAAATGTAATAAATTGACACACCTTCACTCCACTAATTCAAGATAATATCAAACTATTATTTTAAATGACACAATGAGGAAATAAAATACATTATTGGAGTTTTCAGAGCAGTGAATTCAAAAGGTTATTTAAGAACTGTTGACTGAAAGGTAGCTACTCTGGCATCTGTGGCATCACTTCAATAAATAAAAAGCATATAAACCCTGTTGGGAACCTGACGCATGTTTCACATGAACACGGGAAGCTTTGCTCTGTTCATGAGGTCACCGAGAGAAGATCCTGCATTATAGGGGTCTCTGCTCATCCTCAGTCTTCTAGTGCTGGTGTTGGTGTATTTACACCCGTGTGTGAAGAGAAGTGCCTCACACACTATTCAGACATCTGGACGTCCCTATACTGCCCTGGACTGTGAGTTTGCTTTGGTGATGATCGTCCCGGGAGTAGGCTATATTTCCCATGACAGTGCTCTGTGTTTTATTTGCCTTTTTTATTAAAGTGTTTGGATGCAGCTGTGACTGACAAAGTAAACAGAAATATTCTTGGATAGATACCATATCAGCTATAGGTTCATTTTATCCAAACATAGGTGTGTATTTTAATTCAACAAAGTGAATTTTACCATATATATAGTATTTACATCTAGCTTCTAAAATGAAATCCGGAAAATATTACAGTTGTTTCCTTTTTAATTTATTTTCTCAACTTTAAATTTTCATGTTAAAGACCTTAACTTTTTTTTTTTTTCTAAAACGACATTATTTTCCAGGAAGTGACATCATTTTGGAGGGAAAACAGCACAAACTTGAATTGCGTGATGTAGCGTATTGTTGTTGACACCCATATAAAGGCATTTATTTTACATTTTAAGCAGTTTGGTCGTATTTTTTGTAAATATTGTTTTTTAATATATGCACAAAAATGATTAAAAGCGTGTTCTAGTATCTTAAATCCCCGCTAAAACGCCAGTTAGCATGTTTTATTTTTGCCTCTGTGTTTGTTTTACGCATGGTTTGTTAATGTTTATCTATCTGCCACACTCCGCACACACTGCTCCACCAGTCTGAGCTCTGATTGGCTGTGTCTCCTGGCTGCACGACAGACTTCACTCTGATTGGCCCAAAGTTTTTCACGCATCTCTTTCATTGATGTGAGTCAGTGTGCGCGCGGTCAGCAGCGCGTCTGGATGGAGAGAGTCAGTTCAGCTTCACAATGAATGAGGGCCATCAGCGTTGACGGAGCGCTGTGCTGAAGTCATTTACTTGCTTTCGGAGAAAAACGAATTAGCTGCAACTCACTAGCTCGGAATAACGATGTCAGAACTATGGAGACTGTCATTTTGCATGTCATTTCTTTCCCTGGCGATCGCAAACTCCTCCTCAGTCAGTCATCAGATCACCGGGTCTCCTCTGATGTCTCATGATCTCATCCATCCTCTACAAAGCAGGAGCAAACCGCAGAGACAGCGACATCACAGCAACTCAACGAGAATACAGATAGATTTAAAAGGGTAAGTGTCTTGAAGTCAGCTCAAAAGTCTTTACGATGACAATGACATGTTTGTGGTATAATTGTAGTTGAATGATTGAATGCATGTGAATATTTGACATTAAACAACAGGTGGAAACAAAATTAGCGTGTGTGTGTATATATATATATTGTTGCATTTAAATGTAAATTCAGGCTCTTTATTGGCATCTGTGGTTCTCTTAAAGGTATAGTTAGCCATCCTAGTACTGTATGTCTTTTTTCAGTCAAATACAAAGTTATATTAAAAAAATATCCTGCTCGTCCAATAAGCTTTGTGATGGGAGTGAATAGAGCCTGGGTTTTTGAAGCTCCAAAAAAGTGCATCCATCCATCATAAAAGTGATCCATTTATAAAGTTACTAAAGGCCTTCTGACGTGAAGCGATGCAGTTTTGCAAGAAATATATCCATATTTATAACTTTATGGAAACACTGGCTTCGGGTAACAGCCGTACGCGAGTCAGAAGAGTGACCGTCCTTCGGATGAGACGTTAAACCGCTGGGTAACAAACTCAAGCTCATCCACATTTCTCTTTTTTTTAGTCTGGTTTTAGACTTCTAATTCGCTTCTGCGTTCATCAATACGTCAAGCGTCGGGTCAGAGGTCACTTTTGAACACACCGGAACTGGACTCTCGTACGGCCATTACTGGAAACCAGTGATTATAGTTTATAAAGTTATAAATATAAACGCATGGCTTCACTTCAGACCCGTTGGAGTCATATTGATTACTTTTATAATGGATAAATGCACTTTTTTGGGCTTCAATTCACTCCCATTATAAATCTTGAATGAGTAAATAATGGAATAATTGTTTTTTTGTTTTTTGGTTGAACTATCCCTTTAAGTACCTTTAACATCCATAGAACATTTTAATTTCACAAAGAGGTTCTTTATAGTGGAAAAAAAAGGTTATTAAAATGTTCTCTTTATAGTACGATTTTTATTTTTAAGAGCTGTTCATAGACAGAATCTTTGTGAACCAAAAAGTACAATTTCAATTATGGAGCTAAATTCCTATTTTTCAGAAACTGTTTTTATCCCATTAGGATCCTTTAGGATCTGTTGCAAATCAGGTTGACATGTTTTGACCTGGTAAAAGATAATGAAATTATAATGCACTTGGAATTCAATTAGCAATCAGTCAGTATGTTCTTCTGTTATACTATTGTTTTGTTGTTTTTTTAAGGAGTAACATGTTGTCTTGAACTTGCAGTTTTCTCTTCATTGCTTCTCCATGTCCAGTTTACAGGCATAACAGAGCACTTTACTTCAACCAGAGCTCTTTATAGAAGCAGAATGACATGAAAACATTGGCCTGTCTTTTGTTCACAGTTGTAACATATTCAGTCAGATGTTTCTCGAGACTCACTCCGGAAGTGTTGATCCTTCAAGCAATGAGAGGAATTCCTGATTATCCTGAAAAGTTGGAGACTTAGTGACTGGTCTTTGTAAGCCATAACAGAGCAGGAAATTACTTACCCTTCTATTCATATTCATTTCGAGGGAGCCAAAATGCCAGTGAACCTTTGTAAGAGTTCACCAAGGATGCACCACTGCTCTTCTGTAACAATCCCAGCTCCTCTGGACTCCATCGTGCTTTCAGATCAACCGAGGACATTGACTGTGGAAACATGTCCATCCCGGGGCAATGGGGTTTGGCGGCTGGGGGAATATGGTAGCGTTTCTTTCACAGACCCTAGCAAGCAAGCAATAGCCGCCATTTCATCGTCTCGGTTAACTATAGGGGGCTTTCTCATCGTGTAGTTCGTGTAGTATCCACTAGGGTGGTTCCCTGAAAATAACTAATGGTTCCCACTAATGGAACATTTTCCACATTGCATTCGCCCCGGCTCTGTAGGAGCTCCGTAAGCCGCACTTGCTGTTGTGACTTTTATTTTGACGGCGCCTGAGCATTCTCCGTGTTCATTCGTTTATGATCTGTCTAATCTAATTCGTTATTAGACATAGAAAGTAGACAGAAATTAAAAGGTATGAAAAAAATGGCGTTCGGCCAATCCGCGAACACTAACGTCTGACCGTTCCTACAGTTCTGGTTTACAGACTCGCTAAATTAGTTCCTCCGAAGAGGATTCCCTAGAACTAAAATCGTTCCTATTATGCGAACACGCCAAAATCCAGGATCTTCCGCCAATAGTTCTATGAACTATAAAGGTTCCTCTAGTGCGAGAGTCTGGCTTTGAGTAACCCAAAACAACCGTGAACTGGGTTACATGTTGTTCTTGCCATATTGTGAGTTATATAAAAGACGTCATATAACTGACGTCTTGGGACGTCTTTTGACCATACGTCAACATCCGCCTTTTTAGGGTACCCTTAAACGTCGGTTACATGACGATCCCGGGCCGTCATACAACTAACGCTTTACCTTTAACGTCGGTTAGGTGACGGGGTAGGTTTAGGTCTGGGGTAGGGTTAGGATCCGATAACGTCATCTAACCGACGTTTAAGGGTACCCTAAAAAGGCGGATGTTGACGTATGGTCAAAAGACGTCCCAAGACGTCAGTTATATGACTTCTTGGGATGAGACTGTGTTAGATATTCGAGCCTGTTATCATCCCAAGGCGTCATATAGTGACACTTTTAGACCATGCGTATACATCCAACGCACATGGCACCCTTTAGCGTCAATATGAGACGCAGATATATATGGGCCAGAAGGCGCCTCCTAGTGGTCTAACCCTAACACTACACCAGACCTAAACCTACCCATAACCGAAGTGTGTTATATTGACGCTAAAGGGTGCCATGTGCGCTGGATTTAGACGAAATGTCAAAAGCGTCACCTATATGACGCCCTAGAATGAGAATGCATTGGATATTCCAACACGTAAGCAAAGTCAACAGTGTTTAGTTTCAGTTCTTTGACTTGTTCTATGTGTAGCCTGTGCGTCCATTCTATGGTTATGGCCTTGTTTTACCCTGTAGACGTCAGCGCTGTGTTCAGACGGCAATTAGACGTCTTTTAAAAGGGGTCATGAACTGGCTTTTTAAATTTTATTATAATGTTGTCTAAAGGTCAACTTATGCCGTTCGCTTGGTTTTTGCATTCAAAAACATCAAAATGAATAACTAATAAGCTATTTTGTACCCTAGTTTTGAGGCTAGCTGAAAAACGCTGTTTTTATGGGCGTCTCGCACTGAAGACTTGGAAGTAAACGCCCACTGCTGTGAGTGGATAACAGTTTTGCATATTATAATGAGTTTCGACTCACCCGTCGATGCACTTGGGGGAAATTGTTTTGAAAACGTCCAATGTTGTAAAATGATTCGCCATTCCTGTCAGATCCAATATAGACGGCACTTTACTCTTAATCGGTCTGCAAATCCAGTCTTGTTTACAAAACAATCCTCAGTGAAATGAAGCGAACAGACGGACGATGTTTTACCTCATCATCTGGAACGTCATTAAAAATAAAGTTTATCCATGCAGTCCTATAGGAATCCAGAGGAAGCTTACGCAGCGACTGTCTTCTTCCACAATATTCTGTATCGCTCGGTAGCTCGATCCGGTTTGTCATCACGAGGTAGGCATCTATGTTATTTAGCCCTACGTGTAATGTGCAAATCGGTGGGCGGGGCTAAAGTAGGCGTTGATCTTCTTCTGCGGAGGTGGGGTTTTATCCTCTTTGACGTCATAGTTCCCCACTTTGAAATACGAGCCGTTTGCTGAGCCTGGTGTCAATAAAAGCTTTTATAGACCTTATTCAGAGCAGCGCCATGACAGGTATGAAAGTGAGGCTGTGAGGGATAGACTTGCCGTGTTTCCAATGGCATCCGCTGTAAAAAGCTGAATAAAGAGGCTAGATTACTCACAATTTTCCACAGCTTACATTGTCAGGAGTTTTGACATTTCTTTGAAAGATATTTTTCCAGTGTTTCATGAGCAGAACAATCCGAAAACACATTAAATAACAGTACAGCCCATTGAAGAGATGCAAGTCTATCCCTCACAGCCTCGTTTTCATTCTCATTAAAAATCAAAGATGGCGCTGCCGTGAATAAGGCGTATTGGACTAACAAGGACATTTTCAGTTCTGAAACTTACAGTATATTTTAGTTGTCAGAAGCTCAAGGAAAATTAGATTTCTCAGTTCATCCCCCCTTTAAATGCAAAAGTGCTTGCTGGAGAAGGAGGGTGATGTTGTGGAGTTTAGTAACGCTAACAGGCCGAATGCAGGTTCAACAGTTCAGCGCTCATGAAGGCCAAGCGCAGCAAATGGCTTCATTTCAGAGCGCATCAACAGAGCCTTTCACACCTAAGCGAGACAAAAACATGATTATTTCCTCCTTTTTTGATGGAGGTGCCAAGCAAAGTGGGAGCTTTGTGACGATCCTGCAGTTAACCCACACGTTTGACCTTGAGGACCGCTGTTGAGCTTTTATTGAAGCTTCTCCATGGCTCTCTGTTACGAGGTGCTGGAAAAAAGAGCCGAGGCCAAGAAGAAAACCATAAACCTTTTCTGTTTTTTTTTTTATAGTGCACAAAAGTAAATAACATTTTTGAAATATAAAGAAAGGGTTCATTTGTAATCTTTATTTTACGACCCATGCTCCCAGTAGTGGAGGTGCAGAGGTTTGGAAGATGTAAAGTTTTGCTCATTGCCTTTCTTTGCGTCCTGCTCTCAGAAAACAATGTTTTAATTTTTACATAGTATCCAAAAGCCAGCCTAATCCTCCTTTATTGTTAGCTGATTTTAGGTTTTCACCTTCCCATCAAATATAATGCATTATAAAGATATTCATAATGTATATTATAATAATGCATTATATCTTTTTGTACATAAAATTTAAATGCATTATGATATTAGCAGATCTGTTTGTTATGCATTTGCATTATACACCTGTACTTATAATATGGTTGTAATTAATGTACGGCATAAGGTGCATTACAATCCATTATTAATATAGTTGCATTATATATAAAGGCTTTCTACTGCGAACACAAAAAATAGATATTTAGCAGAATGTCCAAGCTGCTCTTTTCCATACAATGAAAGTGAATGTTGATCAATGTGGATTTCTAGTTCTGATCGATCCACATTCACTGTGTGCACAAGAGCAGCTTTGGAACAACACACACGAGTAAATAATGACTTTTTTTGGTGAACATGTCCAAATCTTATTGTTTTTTTTTTTAAATATATGGAAAAGTAGTCATGTGAGTGGAATAAACACAGACATCTTTGATCACTATCAGGTCTTGCTGTTCTGGGATCCTCTCCGCTCTGTAAACATCTCTCACGTTTCATTGGGAATGTCTCGTTTAGGTGTCGACTCCACATTTAAACCCAAACTGGGTACAGAAGTCGATGGCAACTTTCCATTCTGTCAGTGCAGAGACTTCCCTATTTGGGTCTAATAGGGGCCCAAATGAAGGGCCGAGGCCTTTATTTAGAGATCAGACAGACAGACGGATGGTAAAAGCTCTCAGTGTTATGAGACATCTCAGAACAGCTTCAGTTTAAAAGGACAGTTCAGCTAAAAGTCAAAACAATGTCATCATTTACTCACGTCATGTTGCTCCAAACCAATATAGCTGTCTCTTTTACAAAGACTGTACTATTTACGCTTTCATACGCTAGAATGAGCTTTCAAAAACTCACGCAAGCGAAATAAAAGTTTCACATGGTTCATTCAACTCATGAAAAATTGATTCATTGAAAAATGATTTGGATGTCATTGCTTATATTACGCTGAAGTTTGGATTTGAAAAACAACTTAAAATTTGAAACAGTTCGACACAGTACAATGCTAAAGTCATATTTAATGATACCTATTATTTTTGGTACTTTTGCATTATTTTTGATGCTTGAAAGCTTCAGATCCCTTTCAATGTAAATGCATGCAAAAGCAAACAAACCAAAAATCAGAAGAATTCGTTAAAACCCACCTTGTATGATCCAGGGAAGAAGAGTTTTTAATTGACATCAGGCTAATTTTCAATTTTGCTTCAACTATCCCTTTACAGATGAAGACATTTTTAAAAAAATCCATTTTGTATTTTTTTTTTTTTTTCAGAAAGAATACCAATTATTTTCTTTCTTTGGGAACAGGAAAATGACAATGCTACATGAAACGTAAAGCATTATTAACCCTCAGATGCTCTTCGGTCATTTCTGACCGAAAAATGTTCTATTTTGAATTTTTAAAAATCACAGCTTCATCGGAATGTTACGAAACTTGGTGACTTTTATGGCATTATGTATGTGAACACACACAAAAATTGAGGTCATGATCTGAGCATGCTAAGTGGTCTTAAAAAAATAGTCACACTTGTGGTCTTTGGTCAAAAATGACCCCCATAAGAAATGAATGGGAAATTGTAAAAACAAAAAAAATGCAAAAAAAATGTGAATTTTTGTTTTTTGTCAAATTTTGTAATAATAAAACTTATTAGTTTTTCTTATGTTTTCACCAACAACAACAACAAAAAAAATGTGTTCATAAACAGCTGGGGAATTCACATGCTTCTCCATTAGGGATGTCCCGATCCGATCCACGGCATCGGTATCGCGCCGATACCGGCCCAGAACGCTAGATCGGAGATCGGAGGGGAGAAAAAAATATGAGCGATATCCAGTTTAGCGGCGCAGCCTGTCACGTGATGATTGTTGTGTTTACGCACACGCGCGCAGAGAATCACTCTCGCTTTGCGTGTCAAGAGCGAAACTGGCGCGCGTAAAGTTTGAAGCGAAATTTACGCGCGTGACGCGCGTCAGAATCAAAATCCGTTGGCGGTCATTGTTTTTATGTCGACCGAGCATTCATCAAGAGAGTTACCGCTCTGTATTTACTCTGGATAGCAGAACAGCGGCGTGGGGATCATCGTCGCCGTATATTTGTGTCCACCGGACCTTCGGAGCCGAACCGTTTGGCGAGTTTCACCATTTGCTCGCTCCAGGAGCTGCGCTGGATGACGGCCGCTGTCAGCGGTACTTCCGCCTGTCACGCGCCCAGTTTGATGACCTGTTGTCCCGCATCTGAGCGAGGATCACCCTCGCCCGGCCCCTCATCCATCTAATCTAGCTGTCATTTATTTTTGTTTTGATAATAAATAGAGCCAGCCTTCAAAAGTTATTAACCTGTCCTGTGATTTTTTTTCTTTCTCTCACGTCCAGACACGAATTTATGCACATATGTTGATTGTCTTTACAACATAATACTATTTCTAGATATGGAATGAATAACATTCAATACAAAATGAACATGTCTCCATATAGAAATAATGTTTTAAGTGATGAAACATTTGCTTTGTTGTGCATAATCCCACCATGCATTTAGTCATATTAACAAAATAATTTATTGAAGCATCCAGACACTTCACCACGTGAGCAAGCAGCTAGGCTCCTGATTGGTTAACGCGGCGCGAATTCACGCCAAAGTTCAGCCAACTTGACGCGCGAATGAGGCGTATTCGCGTCTTCCGCGCCGCGCTCCACGCCTCATTCGCGCCGCAGGAATTTTTCTTGCATTGACTTAACATTGAAATCATTCGCGCCTGACGCCCTATTCGCGTCCGGTGTGAACGTAGCATTAGTGCGTCGAAGTTGTGATAGCGCTGTCGGCTAACGCGAAATGCTACTATTTACATTCCATGGATGTTTATTCATATATACAATTGTTTTGGACTAAAAACTTCTTCAAATTGGATTGTATGGACGCTTTACAGTGAAACCAAACCATTTTTGTTGGAATGTGGACTAACAGATGGCTAATTGGTGAGTTTCTTCCAGTTTGTGTTGGTTTGTTTTGGCTGTTGGTGGTCTGACAAAGAGACAGATTGTGCCCGCTGTGTTGATTGTATCTTAAAATGGTTTACGTCGTTCGAATCACGAGTTTCTCAGCTTTCCAAAGATATGTATTATGTTTACTTTTGTGTTTGTTTTGTTTTGTCTTTCACAAAGTTAAACCTATAAACCACCCTGTGGGCCGTATACGGCACGTCGGACCACGAAAAAAAAAATATCGGACTAATATCGGTATCGGCAAAAGCCAAAGGTGCGGCATCGGTATCGGTATCGGAAGTGAAAAAGTGGTATCGGGACATCCCTATTCTCCATAGAGAGCTGTACATGCCATCTAGTGGTTACACCACAGTTCTACGCTTTTTCTCTATACTGTGACCAGATGGTGCTAATTTTCTTCAAAAAATATTTTTTTTCTGAAGGCCTAGACTTTATATTAAACTAAAATATTGCATTAATATTAAAAAAAAAAAAAATATATATATATATATATATATACATATATATAGAAAAAAAATATATATATATATATATATATTTCCATGGCAAAAATAAGCCATAAATATTGCATAAATATTAATAAATTAAATTAAATTGTCTCAAAATACTAAATTAAAAAGAATAAATATTATAGAACAAAAATAAATTGCATTGGTTTTACTGGGATGGAGAAAGTTTCATTTTTAGGTGTCCGGTCACTTTTGACCGGGAAGATAACAAGTGTGACTCCGAAACGAAGAGCACCTGAGGGTTAAAGCGGTATACACTAGTATACACTACACTCAACTGCCTGATTGTCGATATCATCACAAGTTTTTTTTTTTTATTAACAGAAGCTCTTACAAGATGTTAATTGTGTCAACAGAAGGAATATACACATGTAGCTACAGTATAACCCTACAAACACACCTTACAAGGATAATGATTTTCAATTTTAATCCATTTGGTATTGTTTCACGTATTAATTTTGCTATCCCATTCACAAGCAGTTAAAAAAACAGTTCAAATCTCACATATTGTTGAGATTTTAGTTCAATCTCAGAGTCTGTGTGATGTGCTGCGTTAGCTTTGATCCCTCTCGGAAGGTCAAAGGTCATCCCGCGTATCCCGGACGGCCCACGGCAGCTCTGTCTCAATCGGCTTACGCTGCACATCATCCCGAGTTCCAACAGTGTCCCTTCAGACGCCACACAATAAAGGCACACACTGTAACTAATTAGCAAATCCCAGCCGACGCTACCGAAGGCTCGTGTTTCTGCGCGTTTAAAGCAAGCGTTCGGGACGGGCTTGTGTTAGTGTGCTAATTGCCTTTTCTCCCGAACGCTGCAATGTAAACAGATGCGGCCCAGGAGCCTGAAGAAGACTCCTAATCCAGACGCCACTGTGGGAAACACAATATTTCTCATGTGCACGGGCACCGGGAGGACGGAGGCCCGACGAGGGGGGCGTCTATAACAAACTCGCTCCCCCCCTTCATTTTTATTCATCGCCGCTATTTGTCCAAGCTGAATACAACACGGGGTGAAGGGTCAGCTTAAACCCAAGGCTATTCACTCAATGCATCTTAAGGGGCCCAGGGCCACGGAGTGCAAGTCTTTTAAAACCGTGCTTTCACAAGTGGTCCAAATGCGATTATGCCGGACAGATTGATTGGGCATGGAGCCAAAAGTATTTTATAAAAGTATCTATTTTAAAGACAAGCAGACTTGTGCATTGTGGCATTTTTATTGTTGTTGTGGTCACTCTTAGAGTCTCTGACACGCTTGATCTCTGTGCGTCCGTCCCCAGGCCCAACGTTTGCGGCTCCAGGTGCTGTCATTCATGGCTGGTCAACCCCAAGACCAAGCAGTGCACAAAACGTGAGTATCTTTTCAGGGCCAGTCAGAGGCTTTTATACATTTCTATTATGTTCATAGAAAGAGACAGTTTTGCATCTGGCTCAAACCCTCTTCATTTGGCCGTGAACTAAAGTGTCGGCACAGATGCGACTCCAACAACTTCATGAACTGAGGAAACAAGTTAAATGCAATATGCAACCCAATGCAATATTCATAGGCCGGATATAAAATATTAACAGACTATATCTTTAGTATGTGATAAATGAACTGTAATACTAAATAGATTAAAATGTAATATATCAATAAGTTATTTAACCACAATTTTTTTATGATTACAGAAGTTTGAAAAATTGTTCTTTAAAATATTTTTTTTATGATTTTAATAAAGTCGGAATGTATTAATATATTCATTTTTAAAATGTACACTGTAAAGAAATACAATAAGCTATGACAATATATATATATATTTTACATTCCTTTAACTCATAAAAATAAGTTTTTATAATTATATTATAATATAACTTATAATTAAATATATATAGTTGTTGTTATATATATATATATATATATATATATAACAATCAACTTGGATGTTTAAATAATAAATAAGGTAATTTAAATTACCATAAACTGGCTTAAGAAAAATTTATATAACTATATATATTTATAACTATGTATACAATATAACTATATGTATTTAATTATAAGGAATATTATAATAAACTTATAAAAACTTATTTTTATGGAAAAAATTATTGTATTTATTTTTATGATTATTATTAATATAAATAAATAAATAAATAAATTATAATATATATATATATATATATATATATATATATATTATACAATCAACTATATATATATATATATATATATATATATATATATATATATATATAACACAATCAACTTGAATGTTTAAATAATTAATTTAAATTACCAGAAACTGGCTTAACAAATTTGTCAGTTATAATATAACTATATATATATTAAATATTAATATATTTTATATTAATAATATAAAATTACTAATATAATAATATATTTCTAATATATATATATTTAGAAAAAAATCTAAAAATTAATATACATATGTGTTTATAATTATAATTAGTATGTAATATAATTTTTTAGTATGTATGTGTGTTTTGATGTGTGTGAGGTACAATTTTAAAAGAAATATAATTAAACTTTAATGAAAATAATGGCGTCATCCTGTGTCCCCGTTGGGAGTCTGCTGGGACCCGCGGTGGAGAATCACTGAGCGAATGAAGTCACAGAACAAAGCTATTATTAGCAGTCGATAAAAACCCGCAATTCGTTTGTGTAACATTCTGCCTAAAATAACTTAAAGGGATAGTTCACCCCAAAAAACTAAAGTTCTGTCAGTAATGACTCTCCCTCATGTTGTTTCAACCCTGCCAGACTTTCATTCATCTTCAGATCACAAATTAAGAAATATTTGATTAAATCTGAGAGCTGGATCACTCCTCCATAGGCTTTTTGAGGGATTGAAACTTGCCGGCCCAAAACAAAGTTATTAAAGACATCGTTAAAATAGTCCGAGTGCCTACAGTGACTCAACCTTAAGTTTATCAAGCGACGAGAATGCTTTTGTGCTCAAAAAAACTAACAAAAATACTGACTTTATTCAACTCCTCATTTTCTTCATGCCATTTGACAGGCATTTCTTAATTGAGTCCATATTCAGTTTTCAATGAATGCTCATAAATTCAGGTTGGAGATTAAAATCTGTTCTTAATTAGTTTGCACTCGCCGTTCATCGTTCCAGTGTGTAGAAGTTATTTGAGAAACTGTTTGCGTCTTTCTATGTTTTATTGATTGATTTTATTAGGCTCATGTGGTTTAAAGATTTTTACGTTCATACAGCAGTAAAAATGTACTTTATGTCTGTTTATTTGGATGCCTGGACATTAATACAATCCTTTCCTGTAAGTAGGCCAAACCTTTGAATGCCATGTTGAGCTCAGACGCACAATTAATCCAGTCCCTCAGCTTTACATTATAATCCACACCTTCCTAATCCTAGATTTACCCGCTAATAACTCACCCCTTGACTCATGTGCCCTTAAAGGGCCAGTGCGACTCAAAATACTGCATAAGACTGACATGACACCTTCATAATCATGACATATGTTATGAATATGAAGGAACTTTTATGCATGTTTGTGTGTCTTTCGCTCAGTTATGACATTTTTAATGCATATATGATTATGATTATGACACCTTGACATAAACCAATACATCATAACCTGTCAGTGTCTTTGTCATGACAACTTGACATGATTAAGACAACACAACCTGTCATAAACATGATATAGCAGATTAATGATCAAACTTAAGAAACCAGCTAGCTTTATTGGTTAACATTACTTTAAACTGTCAGATGGTTGGTTTTGACTTTTATAACTTTTTAATGACAAATTCAATGTGTACCACTGTAGTTGAGGTCACAAAAAAATTCATGACACAGTTATAATGCCTCATGACAGCCAATGTCAAAGCCAACCACATGACCGTTTAACTTAATTTTAATGTCAAGGTGTCATAACAAAGACACTGACAGGTTATGATGTATTGGTTTATGTCAAGATGTCATAACAAAGACATCTTAAACAATGTCATATTTGCATTTAATGACAACACACTTAATGACAGTTGTCATGAACATGCATAAACCCTATTTGATATTCATGACATGTGTCATGTGACTCATGTCATGGTTATGAAAGTGTCATGCCATTCCAATGCTCAACTGGATATGTGCTGTGCCCAAAAAAATCAGATCCCCAAAAATGTTTTTAGGAAAATAATGCTATGCAAAGTAGGCAAGGCAAGCACATTTATATAGCACATTTAATACACAATGATAATTCAAAGTGCTTTACATAATAATTAAAACTAAAACTGTGAAAAAGTAGTGGAAAGCCATCAACAGAATTGAGAAATAGTGTCCCTGTTGTTCTCGCTGTAGCCAGATGTCATCCGCGCTGCCATAATAAAGCAGTCTGTCGCCGGGCGAACGTCTGTCAGTGTCGTCCAGGCTTCCACGGCCATCGCTGTGAACATGCTGACGTCAACCCGACCCCCGGCACCTGGTCTGAGGCACAGCAGGGTCCCGTCGAACACTCGTACGGCGCCACCACGGCAACGGTTACCACGGCGACGCCTGCATCCACAACCCCCCACCCCGACATCTCCACATCTGCATCCAGCCCAGATCCAAGAAAGACACACTCATTACGCTGGCAACCGCACAGGTGAGTGAACTCTTCAGGAGTGACGCTTAAAGTGGAGATATCCGGCTGGCTCACACTAGTAATGGAAAGAGCATGTTGCTTTATGGGATACAGTACTACATGCTGCATTGTTTGGGGTTTTCCTACAGGAGGCGCTCTCGTACTCCAAATATACTGTCTGCATGCAGATTGCAGAATTTGCCTTTATCATGTTTGATTGAAGATATTTCTTGTTTATGCAGCAAAACAGCTGTTGCCCAAAGTGCTTCACGATCACTAAAGTAATAATAGTACTGAGAGGGAAATAAGAAATGCACCAAACATAGACACCCATCAAACACCCATCATTTTATTTTATTTATTTATTTAACCTTTGTTTAACCAGGTAAAATCAGTTGAGAATTACAACTGCGACCTGGCCAAGACAAAGCAAAACAACACAGAGGTAGACATGAAAACAAATAAAACATACATTTAAAAAAAAAAAAAAAAATCCATATAGAAAATCATAATATAGTACAAATACAATTAATTGTAAATATGAATAACAAATCATGAATTTCTTCCAAAACAACCAGTATAACAGTGGTAATGGACTTTGTTTTTGTTCAACTCAGCTGGTCATGTCTGGAGACTTACTTTTTTAACTTATCAAAGTGACTAATTTGGGTGTACAATTTTGTTATATGGAAAAAAATGACATGGTGCGCTTTTAAGTGTTTATGAAACAATCGTTCAAGATTTGCTGCCACAAAGTGGAAAAATGATGGGTGTTTTGACTAAAAATACGGATAAAGGTTCTGTAATCAAATCACTTTTCCCCAGATCTTACTCAATGTTGAATATATACATAAAACAGCAAATTTCCAAAGGGAAATTTAATCGTTTGTTAACAAACAAGGATTCATTACCTCAATAAGCGCATTGTCTTTATGGCGGTGAATGGGGGTTAAAATGCACTATTTAAACTTAAATGGTTGTAATTTAAGAATGCTTTGGAATATAAACCCAAGTTTGGTCTTGTTTAAAACAGTTAAAAAAATGAAAGTATGAAATGTTATGGAAGTTTAAATTTACAGTAAATGAAATATACTGTACTTTATATTTTCATTTTATATAAAATATGTATTTTACAACATATTTTTTACTCTAAAATTACTATAAAATCAAAACCATAATTCTAACCAAGTTTTGTTCCAAATTTGAAGTTTTGAATTGAAGTTCCCATGAGATTTTGTTTAGGCGTAGTACCAAAAATAGCCACCGGGTGCCACTGAATTCCATTGAATTTAGTGGTATATCACTTCTGTCACAAAATGAAAATAATATCAAATGATCAAATATAATGATGCCCAAAAGGGGAGGAGCCTGATAAAATAAGTACCGTTTCTATGGTAACGCAACATTCAATTATAAAACTGTTTTCACAGGAAGAATTGTGAGTTTATAAGCTTTGAAATGATGCCTAATTTATGATAACTACTAAAATATGTGATATAATAAAAAAGGCAATAAAAAATAATATTATATTTTTGAGAATAAATATATATATATATATATTATCATTTTTAGAGGATAATATGATTCTATATTTTTTATTGAAAAAATACTAGATTATATGTTTTATTATGAACTTTTAGCATAAAAACAGCAAAAACTTGTCATAAATTCATCAATTTCTCTTCCTACATAATTTGTAACACAAAACAGGGGTAGAATATCTATTTAGAAGTCTTAGACCTTTCCAGCGATATTTAATTTGTCATAATTAGATTAGGATTTTATAGATATAATCTAGTACCGGGACGGTGACAGTTACGGGGTTAAACTAATACATTTTTAGCTAACTGTGATTTCTGAAAGACATAACTTGCATGAATGCATTTTTTGTAAAGCTGCTTTGAAACGATGTGTATTGTGAAAAGCACTATGCAAATACATGTGAATTGAAATTAAGTATGCCATTTAAAATATCAAGCATATAAATAAATTAAATAGATATCAAATAGTTGGTCTAAACAACGATATTCACTTTGTAAATGTACTTTTCATTTAAAGAAAATAGATTTTTTTTATTCCAGTTTGTGGAAATTCTTTTCACAAAAGGAACAAATTGTATGTGTTACTGGGATTTGCCTACAGGAGGCGCTCTCAGACTCCACATTTAAACAGACTCTACTTCACTCACTATCTAAAACTTGCACATTTCAAAATATCATTGTTTTTACATGCTCATCTTTTAAAAACGGGAAGAATACTTGACTTCTTAAATCTTCTTGAGGGATTCGTCTTGTTTACTAAAGGATTGTAAATCCATCCATGTGGTAAACAGCTGTTACACACACTGATGTTAGGTATAAACTTCGTTCTTTCTTTATACAGAGACCTTAACTAACCCTTATCATCTCACGGCTCGCTCTCCACCCTGAAATGAAGAATAACGCTCTCTCTAATCTCACCTAATGTTTTGCCAAGGTGGATAATGTGGAGTAGAAGATGCACTGCTCACTCTCAAACTGACATATTTATTTTAACTGGCTGACCCATAGGCTGATGCTTCTTTTATATTGTATTCAGATGACAGAGGATGCGAAAGGTTGTGAAGAAAAGTGTTTTGATTGGAGAGCCGCACCTCATCTGATCTAAGATTGATGGTGCAGCGAATGCCATAAAGTTAAGAAGTCTTGCCCTTGTTGGACGACTCTGATCAGAGCTTTGATATTCAAGATGGAATATATTTACTCACCAAAGTGTATATGCGGTCATGGTTAAGAAATAGTTTACGACACACCAAGGTATCATCTTGCAACATCTTGATTTCGATGTTTTTATGGTGAATAGAAGACCAGAAACGTACGTGTTTAGCTTATTGTGTAATGCCAGGGTTTTCACAAGGAGATCCACAAAACAACAACAGTTTGTTGGTGAATTAGCCCAAAAATAATAATAAATAAACTTTGAAATTTGTGTAGAATAAGTGTTTGAATTGTGTGGGAAATCTCAGTTTGCATGATAATTTATATGGTTAAATGGTTTAAAAATATAATACTAGGATTTTTCTGTTTCAAACACGGTTTGAAATCACTGGTGTTTCTGACGGGGCTCATTTGCATATTCATAGAACCGCGAATATTAAATGAGGCGAGTTACATTCGAGCTATTTTAAGGCATGAAGACATGTCATTTTGGTGATTTTATCAAAAATTATTGACTACTGGGGGACTTTAACTTTGGTAAAATCCCTTTATATTATCGGTATCTATAATACCACTTTCAATACCACAGGAAACAAATTGCCACAAATTCAAGGGCAAAACATTTGCACATTATCTAAGGTAATTTATTTTTGACTATAATCTATTTTCTTAACTGAAACTCTTCTATCTGGGATTCTAGTACTAATAATATCTAAGATAGGAATGCATTACTATTGTAATACAATCACTGTAAAGGAATATTTCAAAATAAGCATGTTAAGTGTACAATTAACATACCTTGCAATAGTTGTAAAATCTGTATTTTGGCAACGTTAAACCATACAGTTTGGTTTTGTGTCCTAGTTTGAGAGATTTACTGCCTTTATTGAGGTCGATCGGACCCTCTCAGATGGCATGATCTCAGACTGTTGAGCAAGTCCTCTGGTGAACCTAAGCTTGGGAAGGAAGGGCCTGCCCTGTGGAAACACTTCTCTCACAATAGACTATTGAAAGTCTCCATTATAGGTCAGTTTGTTGCATACACACTCTGAGTCTGACAGCCTGCAATTTCTCCATCATTCAACAGTTTTTATATCACATTCAATGTGTGAACTAGATAAGTCCTCTGTGTTTGAAAGTACCGAGCCTGGCAACTAAACCCAGAATCGCTAAAGCAAGCAAATTCTGCTTTTATTTCCACACTCTTTGAAGAAATGGTTCTATTTAGAACCAGAAATGGTTCCATCCCCCGCTTCATAAATGGAACTCCAAAATGGTTCTATATAGAACCATTTTTTTTGTTCTATTGGCCAAGTATGGAACCCTAGGGTTCTATAGAACCCATATGAACCCTTTTTTAAGAGTGTATAGAACCTTTTAGGGGTTCCAAATATGTAGCTCTGATAGAACCTTTTAAGGTTCTATATAGAACCTTTTCTTCTAAGAGTGCATGGCTTTTTTTAAGTAAGATATAAAGTAAGAACCTCTTTGTCTGAAATGTTTTTTAAAAGGTAGTAAATCATACACTCTCAGAAAAAAAGGTACAAAAGCTGTCACTGGGGCTGTACCTTTTCAAAAGGTAAACTTTTGTACCCAAAGGCTGCATATTGGTACCTTAGTGGTACATATTAGCACCTAAAATGGACATATTGCCACCTAAAAAGGTCATATTAGCTCATGAAATTGACATATTAGCACCTAAAATATACATATTAACACTTAAAATGTACATATTAGTACCTTAAATGTACATATTACCTACCTAAAATGGACATTAGCTCATGAAATTGACATATTTGCACCCAAAATATACATATTATCACCTAATGGACATATTAGCTCATGAAATTGACATATTAGCTACTGAAATGGACATATTACCACCTAAAATGGACATATTAGCAACTAAAATGTACATATTAACAATTAAAATGTACATATTGACACTTAAATGTACATATTAGCACTCAAAATGAACATATTAACACCTAAAATGTACTGTACTTATTAGCTCATGAAATGGACAAAAGTTTACCTTTTGAAAAGGTACAGCCCCAGTGACAACTTTTGTACCTTTTTTTCTGAGAGTGTAACAGTGTTTTTTCTTTTTCTTTTTCTTTTAGGAAATTCCCAAGTTTTTAGCTGTTTAGGGGATTTTTCCAATGCATAAATGGTTCTTTTGTTGACAATCCAAAAAAAAAAAAAAAAAAAACATATTGCACTTGGATGAAATAATTTCATTTTTTGATTCAGAGACATTATCTATATTTGAAAAATAGGCTATGTGACCAATTATCATTATGGTTAAATTAGCTGGAGCTCAGTGCAAATCTAGGAGTACCACAGGGCTCTGTATTAGGACCTATCCAGTTGTTCTATATCATGGTTTTCTGTGAATGAGTCCTCTCTCAAATCGTCTCGGTGTTTATACAGAGTGAGTGTGTGTATAACACATGCAGAGTTGGGAAGGTTGCATGTAAAATGGAAATGGCCATTTGCATGTTTTATAGGCTGTTTGCTGTTGACCTAAACTCACGTCAGCTTGTTTTCACTGTAAATTATCTCTGTTTGGGAAAATGAGCTCATGCTCAAGAGTCCATGCTGTGGATTTGAAAAAGATTTCCACATGTGCATCTGCTTGGGTACGCAATTGTACAGGAAACCACTACAAGAAGAAATTTGGTTATGTCTCTCTGTTTGCTGTGAGGTTCTTTTAATCATTTTAATGGACCATTAAGGACAATGTGAATTCAAAGCAGAATTGTCCGCCCACTTGAATGAGTAGTATAAAATGTCTTGAAGGACTTCTTGTGAATGTGAAAACGAAAATGTTGAACTTCTTTAATCTAAATAAAATAGAATAGTTGACATTTATAAATAAAAAAATATTCAAACAAGAACGTTATAGGAACGTTCCATGTAGGTTATTTTTAGGTTCCATTTTTTATAACGTAAGGAAAACGTTCTGGGAACGTTCCCCTAACTTTAAGGGAAAGTTCTAGGAACATTCTGGGAACCAAAAACTAACCTTCCCAGAACGTTCCCAGAACCTAAATTTGTTTGCTGGGGGGCCCGTACCCCATACTCCCAGAGCACCCTCCACACTTGCTATAATAGCCTTTTCCAGGAAGAATCTGTAAAAAATTTCAATCATACTTAAATTAGTTTGTCCAGAGAGTGTTTTTAGTGTTACGAACTTTTAATTGTGGATTTGTTTTTGCATTTTTAAAGGTATTCTCAGCATCCGCTGGTTTTGTTTTGCTTTGTGTTGCAGCTTAAAGGAGGCCGAGTCGGTCCTGTTGAAGAGAGCACTGTCCAGTGGAACTGGTGGAGAGAAGATCACTAGTGTTATACTGAAATACATTGAATCAGAGCGAAGAAGACTGGAGTCTTCATCCTCTACTGGAGAAACCAAACTGTCCAGCACCAAAACCTTCCACACTCAGCGTGGCCAATACACACTCCTTTACACTGCAGGTCAGTCCAAGCCGGTGAGAAATCGGGAAAAATTGAATGTTTTAGGAAATCATACACCTCATATCCTTAGCAAATAGGAATGAGAATAGGAATGAATCCTTGGTGTTTAAGAATGAGATCCTGTCAATACTTAAATGGTTGCTTAGACAGCAATGAGATTAAATGAAGAGCAAATTAGATCTCAAAAACTTGTCTGAAATCAAACGTCAGAAAGTTCATTATGATATCAAACTCAAAGACCAAACAATCTGACTGTAATGTATGTTTCACAGCTCTGCGGTCTTACAGTATATCAACAATTGATTTAAAGTGTTTATTTTTGTATTTGTATTCAGATTTTTATTTTAGGAAAAACATCTGAGACATTGTTGAGCCTCAAATAAAGCACAAGTGAACACTTATGTCTTATACATAGATAAATCATGGAAAAATCATATTTATTAATGGAATCTCCTTGAGCATTTTTATTATGAATATACATATTTATATTTATGTCAAGATTTAAAATGTTTGGTTACACTATACAATAAGGTCTCATTATCATTAAGTAACAATGGACAGTTGTACTGTAAACAAATATTTTCAAGACTTGTTATCACAAAATTTTTTCTTTTGTCAAATCAACTTAAATAATTTATTTAGTTCAGATAACTTATTATTTTGAGTTTCTGATGATCATTGTATTAACTCACATTTTCCAGTTCAATCAACTTAAAATTTGAAGGCAACCAGGTTACTTACTTTTTTAAGTTAAACCAACAATATTTTTTACAGTGTACCATTAACAAAAATACAACTGTTCATTGTTAGAGCTAATGTTAACAAATGGAACCGTATTGTAAAGTGTTTTCACAAGTATTTTATCAGGTACTAAATTGAGAGCAAAATACCTTATCCGTCATGTTTGTCCAGTAAATCACGAACAATTGGAAAAGTCACGGGGCTTGAGAATGTTGTTGTGGACCTATGAAGGTTTATACGGGTTTCTGTGCCAACATGTTAACCTTTTATTTGCCAGAAGCATCGCTGGCTTCAAAGCAGCAGAATATCTTGTTTTAATAATTCGGCCTGTTTCCTGGTTTTAAAACTTTTGTGCCGTGATAAGGTTTATCTGCCTGTCGATTTGGGTTTGCATGGAGGCAGTCCTTGATACGCCATTGTAGCTTATTCCTGCCATTGTTTAGTTTGGCCCAGAGGTGATGCTCAGTAATTGCTCAGGAGATGGATGTGCTTTTTTGCTAATGGGAACCCCTGTGTCTCCATGACCTCATAACACGCGGCCGGCCCTCGGTGGCAGCGGACGGGGAGTTTGGGGAGGCTGACCTCTTTCTCACTGACTCACACACAGACACACAGACGTCTAATGTTGCTTATCTCTAGATTTATAGTCTTTAAGCCCTTGAATATGAAGCTGTAGCTGATAAGTAAAGCTCTGTGGAGATGAAACTTTAAATGGCATGTTACTGCAATTCCTTAGTCAGGCCAACAATTCATGGAATTCACTTCAAATGTTGTTATTTAGGTAGGGTTATTATCATGAACTAAAACTATATTTTTTATGACTTTAAATAAAATAAACATTAACTAAAATAATATCAAATATAAATAAAAATTTAAAATCTAAAACTTCTTTTATTTCAGTTAGTTACCAAGGGAACATTTCTATTTTTTTTTTTTTTTTTTTAGTTTAAGTTGATGTACTAAAATAACTTAACTTAATTCTTAAAAACTGTGTATATGCATTTAATAAAAAATAATAATAAATAAATAAAAATGACAAAAAAAACACAACAAAGTTACTAAAATGTAGAATAAAAATGAAAACAGAAAATATCAAAATAAAATGTAATTTAAAAAATTCTCAAAAATAATAATAGTCTATATCAATGATAAAACGTTTTAATTACTTGAAATAAAATAAACATCAACTGAAAAGTACAATATGAATAAAAATATTTTATTTCTGACAGTTGGCAACATTTCAATTGTTTTTAGATTATGTTGAAGTAATAAAATAATATATATATATATATTATATAAATAAATATATATAAACTATATAAACTATATATTATTAAACATTTATAAAATATTTAGAGAAAATAAATATAACAAAACAACAAAATGACTGCAAGTTTGACTAAAGCTAAAATGAAAGCAGAAAATAATTCAAAACATTCACAAAAACCATAATAGTACTAGAATATATCAATGATAAAAATAACTTAAAAAAATGAACATTAACAAAAATAATATAAAATATAAATAAAAATTTAAAATCTAAAACTTATTTTATTTCAGTTTGTTACCAAGGGAACTTTTCTATTTTTATTTTTATTTTTTTAAGTTGATGTACTAAAATAACTTAACTTAATTCTTAAAAACTGTGTATATTCATTTAATAAAAAAATAAAAAAATAAATAAAAATGACAAAAAAAAATACAACAAAGTTACTAAAATGTAGAATTAAAATGAAAACAGAAAATATCAAAATAAAATGTAGTCTATATCAATAAAAAAACGTTTTAATTACTTGAAATTAAAAAAAAAACTGAATCAACTGAAAAGTAAAATATGAATAAAAATATGCATTTTATTTCAAACAGTTGGCAACACAAGATTTACGCACATTTATAAAATATTCATAAAAAATAAATATAACAAAAACAACAAAATGACTACAAGTTTGACTAAAGCTAAAATGACAGCAGAAAATAATTCAAAACATTCACAAAAACTATAATAGTACTAGAATATATCAATGATAAAATAAAAATAACTTGAAATAAAATAAACATTAGCTAAAATAATATCAAATATGTAAAAAAAATACATGAAGTAAAATAATAAAAAATAGACATGTATATATGTTCATATATTATAAGTTTTAAACACATTTATTAAATTTATGAAACAAAATCACTAAAATTAAAATGAAAAGACAGTAAATGAGCACTGTTATGCAGAAGTTACAGCAGAAGAATATCTGAGCTGTGGTTATTTTGGGTTTCCTGAGCTTGTCATGTTTGAGAGTGGTTTTATGTAATGAAGTGTGTTCTGTAGCCCACAAACATTCCCAAGAGGCTCTTCCTAACACCAGTCCGGGCCTTTAAATCCAGATCCAGCGTAAACACACCCCTGGACTGCCGTAACCTCAGGGCTTCCCTGTGCTCTCCTTCCGACAGCACGTTAACTCGAAACACAAGTAATACACCTTCTCCGGACACATATCGTCAACGCTTATTGCCTGTCGCAGTGGGAAAAACTGGACTGAGGAATGAGGGATGTCGCCTCACATGGAAAACACACGAGTCGCTGCCAAATGCCGGATCTCTCGAAATCCAAGACTCAACGCCGGCTGTAAAGGCCGAGTCCAAGTTTCCACGCTGAGAGAGTTTGTAATGTAGAGAGGGAGTGACAGAAACTCGGCATTCCAGAAACTACTTCTCTTTAACGACTCATTTTTCTGACGATGAATGAAATGGCACACTTTATAAATATTTAGTGTCACGAGTCAATAAGATGAGAGTTGTGGGCGTCAGGAGCGTTACACAATAGTTTGACCCTTAAGCTCTTCATCACGAGTTTGTTTTGCCAAATATGAATGCTTGTGTGAGAGGCTGTTGATAGTGGATTTTGCTAAGCTTATAATTAATTAATGCTGTATTTTTCCTTGTGTCTGTGCACTAATATGACCTCAGGAGTTTCTATTTTAGATTCAGAGGCCATGATTGTGGCACAAACCAAATGACAATATCAGAGTTAAGCTGCACATGTTATTGAAATATTGATTATTTGAATGAATTGAAAAATAAAAAAATAAAATTTGAATTGAATGAGTTGAAAAAATGATGTTAAATGATAGAACTGATCATTATTCGTGATAAAAAGACGCAGATAAAATGACTTGCTGTTGTGCATATAGAAAACCAAAAACTGCAATTTAATACATACACTCTAAAAATGCTGGGTTGTTTTAACCCAATTTTGGGTAAAATATGGACAAACCCAGCCCTTGGGTTACATTTTTAAATTACATTTTTTAACCCAATGGCTGGGTATGTCCATATTTTACCCAAAATTGGGTTAAAACAACCCAGCATTTTTTAGAGTGTATAAATAAATGCAAAGACGTTTATTTATATCGTTAAGTTTTAGAAAAACAGCACAAAAAAGTTTTAAACTATAATTGGATATCTTATATTTTAGCAACAGAGTTTTTAAAATTCAAATTAATAGAAAATAAATAGCTCATAATAGTAGACTCTAAAAAATGCTGGGTTGTTTTAACCCAAATTTGGGTCAAATATGGACAAACCCAGCCTTTGGGTTACATTTTAAAATTACATTTTTAACCACATGGGTTTGTCCATATTTGACCCAAAATTGCGTTAAACCAACCCAGCATTTTCTAGAGTGTAAGTTTGGCATCCTGAAGTTGACGTTTAACATTTGATGAAGGGTTAGCACCTTCTTTGACTAGATATTTCTTTAATCATTTTAAGACCTATTTATTTTACAGAAGGTGCCAGTACATGTTTTTAGAGTAACTTACCCAACACTGCTGTTTTTGTACAAAAACTCATTGGTTTCATGGAAATGCATCAGGACACATTTTAGTAGAGAATTGATGACAGAGCTATATTGGGGTTCAATATAACCCCAGGTTCATTATATTGTGTGTGTCTGTTTCTGATCCAGTACCACATGACATCATTTACAACAATAAAGTTACAAATTCAACTTCATTTTCCAAACAACATGAGGAACAACACTGGTTGCTATAGTAAAGCATGTTTTACTGCCTCATTCATATGTAAAACACTGACATCATGACACAGTTGAACGGCTCCTCCCAAATGATTGATGGAGTCGTATTTAAGGGAAAATGACAGTAGCTGTTGTTTACTTCTATAAATGTTTGTATTAAATGTCATTGTAGGGCCACGGCAAGCGTTCAGTCTGAGTAAAGTGATCCACAGGTCATCCGTACAGGGGTGCGTTTCCCAAACACATCGTTAGCCAAGTTCCGTCGTTACCAGCAGTTCAACAAGTCGGTGTTTCCCGAAAACATCGTTCCAACAAACAGCGTCGCAGAGTTGTGTATGTGAGCGACAGATCTCGACCTGTGGTTAGAAGCAGAGTCTTAGTTTGCATGACATGTGGACTCCAGAAATCCTGATCTTGAGCAAAATAAGCAAAATGACATTCACTCCAATCTGTATATTTAACAGTGTTGTAGTCGAGACTAGCTCACTCGATTTAGAGTTGAGGCCGAGACCATAGAGGGTCGAGTCCGGCTCGAGACCGAGAACAAAGAGAGTCGAGTCCGAGTCGAGACCGAGAACAAAGAGAGTCGAGTCCGAGTCGAGACCGAGACCACAGAGGGTCGAGTCCGGCTCGAGACAGAGACCAAAGAGAGTCGAGACCGAGACCATAGAGAGTTGAGTCCTAGTCGAGACCGAGACCAAAGAGAGTCGAGTCCGAGTCGAGACCGAGACCAAAGAGAGTCGAGTCCGGCTCGAGACCGAGATCAAAGAGAGTCGAGTCTGAGTCGAGTCCGAGTCGAGACCGAGACCAAAGAGAGTCGAGTCCGAGTCGAGACCGAGACCAAAGAGAGTCGAGTCCAAGTCGAGACTGAGACCAAAGAGAGTCGAGTCCGAGTTGAGACCGAGAACAAAGAGAATCAAGTCCGAGTCGAGATCGAGACCACAGAGGGTCGAGTCCGAGTCGAGACCGAGACCAAAGAGAGTCGAGTCCGAGTCGAGACCGAGACCAAAGAGAGTCGAGTCCAAGTCGAGACTGAGACCAAAGAGAGTCCGAGTTGAGACCGAGAACAAAGAGAATCAAGTCCGAGTCGAGATCGAGACCACAGAGGGTCGAGTCCGGCTCAAGACCGAGAACAAAGAGAGTCGAGTCCGAGTCGAGACCGAGACCACAGAGGGTCGAGTCCGGCTCGAGACAGAGACCAAAGAGAGTCGAGACCGAGACCATAGAGAGTTGAGTCCTAGTCGAGACCGAGACCAAAGAGAGTCGAGTCCGAGTCGAGACCGAGACCAAAGGGTCGAGTCCGGCTCGAGACCGAGACCAAAGAGAGTCGAGTCCAAGTCGAGACCAAAGAGAGTTGAGTCCGAGTCGAGACCGAGACCATAGAGGGTCGGGTCCGGCTCGAGACCAAGACCATAGAGGATCGAGTCCGAGTCGAGACCGAGACCAAAGAGAGTCGAGTCCGAGTTGAGACCGAGAACAAAGAGAATCAAGTCCGAGTCGAGATCGAGACCACAGAGGGTCGAGTCCGGCTCGAGACCGAGACCAAAGAGAGTCGAGTCCGAGTCGAGACCGAGACCAAAGAGAGTTGAGTCCTAGTCGAGACCGAGACCAAAGAGAGTCGAGTCCGAGTCGAGACCGAGACCAAAGAGAGTCGAGTCCGGCTCGAGACCGAGAACAAAGAGAGTCGAGTCTGAGTCGAGTCCGAGTCGAGACCGAGACCAAAGAGAGTGGAGTCCGAGTCGAGACCAAAGAGAGTCGAGTCCGAGTCGAGACCGAGACCAAAGAGAGTTGAGTCCTAGTCGAGACCGAGACCAAAGAGAGTCGAGTCCGAGTCGAGACCGAGACCAAAGAGAGTCGAGTCCGGCTCGAGACCGAGAACAAAGAGAGTCGAGTCTGAGTCGAGTCCGAGTCGAGACCGAGACCAAAGAGAGTCGAGTCCGAGTCGAGACCAAAGAGAGTTGAGTCCGAGTCGAGACCGAGACCAAAGAGAGTCGAGTCCGGCTCGAGACCGAGAACAAAGAGAGTCGAGTCCGAGTCGAGACCGAGACCAAAGAGAGTCGAGTCCGAGTCGAGATCGAGACCGTAGAGGGTCGAGTCCAAGTCGAGACCGAGACCTAAGAGAGTCGAGTCCGAGTCGAGACTGAGACCAAGAGAGTCGAGTCCGAGTCGAGATCGAGACCGTAGAGGGTCGAGTCCAAGTCGAGACTGAGACCAAGAGAGTCGAGTCCGAGTCGAGATCGAGACCAAAGAGAGTCGAGTCCGAGTCGAGACCGAGACCGTAGCGGGTCGAGTCCGAGTCGAGACTGAGACCAAAGAGAGTCGAGTCCGAGTCGAGACCGAGACCTAAGAGAGTCGAGTCCGAGTCGAGACTGAGACCAAGAGAGTCGAGTCCGAGTCGAGATCGAGACCGTAGAGGGTCGAGTCCAAGTCGAGACTGAGACCAAGAGAGTCGAGTCCGAGTCGAGATCGAGACCAAAGAGAGTCGAGTCCGAGTCGAGACCGAGACCGTAGCGGGTCGAGTCCGAGTCGAGACTGAGACCAAAGAGAGTCGAGTCCGAGTTGAGATCGAGACCGTAGAGGGTCGAGTCCGAGTCGAGACCGAGACCGTAGCGGGTCGAGTAAACTGGAATAAAAATGAATCTAAAATATATACTGTAAAAAATGAAAACTTCTAAAGAAAAAATAGAATATATGCAACAAAATAACCTAATTCAAAATATGAATAAAACCTATAATAGTATCTGAATGATGCTAAAATTGGCATTGAGTTTGTGTAAAAGAGCAGCGTGAGCATTCCTCAAAATGACTCCACTTGATGGTGACGGAATGCTTAATTCTCGCTGAGCTATTCCTCAATGTCCAGAGCACACTGCAGGGGAACCGTTAAAGCTTGCCAAATGACAGTGCTGAAAATGCAGAGTAAAAGAAAAATACACCCCTTCCTTCATCTACAAGCCCCCGGTACACACACACACACACATTAAACGGCGCTGACCTCACCCCCGTGTGCAAAGCCAGAGACTCAAAGTCTCTCTCCCTCTCCCCCATAGTTTTCTCTCTTTCGCCGCCCACTCCGGTCTCTCCTGCTCATATGACAGAAAGTTCTGCGCATTGGGAAGCCTGTCAGTGTGTGTGTGTGTGTGAGCGCAGAGTAGAGCAGAGCGAGAGCTAGATGGACCCGAGAGTTTGCTTGCAACAGCACCTTCAAACATCAGGGCAGCCCTCGACTCCTTAACAAACACACACACACACACACACTCACTGTGTTTGTGTTTGGCAGACCCGATATCAGAGCAAACATATCGTTTTAGTGCACTAGTTGGGATATTTTCTGGGACAATCCAAGAAAAAGCCTCCTCCTGTGTCATGTGTGCGTGATGTGAACAGGATTCGCCATGCGTCCTCTCAGACTGACTCTTCTGCTCCTCTTGGGCTTTGCTGTGTGTCTCTCTCTAGCCGTCGCTCAGCACTCCTCGTCCTCGCTCGCCCACGGGGGTCCCGAGCGGATTAAAGTGCTCTTCACCCCCACCGTCTGCCGGCTGCGCTGCGCACAGGGACGCTGCACCAACTACTGCGAGCGCGGGAACATCACCACCATCTACAACAGCGAGCAGGGAGGACAGACGCCGCCGGGGTCCGGATTCAGAGTGTGTGAGTACACACACACACACACACACACACACACACACACTAGTGGCATCCTGGAAGATATGGACCAAAGACACACTAAAAACACTAGCAGTGTAATTTCAGTAAAGTGTGAAAGGTTTCAAATCCTCATCTACTGAAAATACATGATCAAATATATGAAATAACATTTAAATAAAATAGAGACTTTACAAACAAATTATTTATTTAAACTTGAATTATTTATTTTAAAAACGTTGTTGGGATTTGATCCCCACACTAAAAAATGCTGGGTTGTTTAACCCAATTTTTGGGTAAAATATGGACAAATCCAGCCATTGGGTTAAGTTTTTTTTAATTACATTTTTAACGCATCGTTTGGGTTAGTCCGTATTTTACCCAAAATTGGGTTAAAACAACCCAGCATTTTTTAGAGTGATTGCATGCTAAATTTATAATAATGTAAATAAAACAATTATTTTATTTACATTCTAGACAATGCTGGGTTGTTTTAACCCAAATTTGGGTCAAATGTGGACAAACCCAAATGTTGGGTTAAAAATGTAATGCAACTTAAACTTTCACTTTCAACTGTAAATTTTTTTAATTGCATTTTTAACCCAGCATTTGGGTTTGTCCATATTTGACCCAAATTTGGGTTGAAACGACCCAGCATTTTTTAGAGTGTACATACAATTATTTATATATTAAAAATATATATTATTATATTTCAGAATATATAAAAAATATTGTATTATTAATACATTATTATTTCTATTATTCATTTATGAATTATTTTAATTATATCTAAAAAAAAAATGCTGGGTTGTTTTAACCCAATTAAAACAGCCATTGGGTTAAAAATGTAATTTAAAAAATGTAACCCAATGACTGGGTTTGTCCTTATTTTACCCAAAATTGGGTTAAAAAAACAGCAATTTTTGAAATGTTATAATTACAGTATGATGGACAGTACGTATATGGTATATAATTACATATATTATAAATTAATAAAACAATAAGCTTCATCCTCATGAGGACCAAAAAAAGAGTTTAAAGTTTACTAGTATTGCTGTTGGAACATTTGGTCCCCATAATGTAGGAAATACCAGGATCACATACACACACACAACCCAAATGTACATGCACAGACCTGCATGTGTGTAAGACATCCATCTGAAAGTATTTACGAGCAGTGTGTGTTTGTGTCGAGGCATCTGTTGTGTCTGCTGCTCTTCAGGAGCTCATCCCTCACTCGCACTGAGAGATGGAGACGTGTGCACTGAGAGCACTGCTGCTGTCTGTGTGTTTTGATCTTTTCTCAGATGTGTGTGTTACAGTGTGGTCCAAAAAGTCTGAGATCTCATTGAAAATCTGGGCTTCAAAATCGAATTTTAATTGTTCATAAAATTATTCAAGATTCAAAAATGACTAATATTATTTTATTTTAATTCAAATTCATAAAGGTTCATTGCATAAGAAAATACACAGTGTTTTTGACATTTTTCAATGTTCAATGTTATTTTCTGATTTACTCTAAAAATGCTGGGTTGTTTTAACCCAATTTTGGGTTAAATATGGACAAACCCAGCCATTGGGTTACATTTTTAAATTACATTTTAACCCAATGGCTGGGCTTGTCCATATTTGACCCAAAATTGGGTTAAAACAATCCAGCATTTTTTACAGTGTACCATAGATTGATATACAGATTGATATACATTCAAAAAATTGCTGGGTTGTTTTAACCCAACTTTGGGTCAAATATGGACAAACCCAGCCATTGGGTTACATTTTTATGACATTTTTAACCCAATGTTTGGGTTTGTCCATATTTGACCCAAAGTTGGGTTAAAACAACCCAGCAGTTTTAGAGTGTACCATGGTATTTAAAAGTAAAATAAATACTGTGATATTACCAAAGCATTTTCACGCTAGTGTCCAAATATCCATGCAAATGTGCAAAGATTTTTTGCAAGGAGTGATCAATCAAATCTAAATTCATTAACAACACACTCTAAAAAAATACTAGCTTGTTTTAACCCAATTTTGGGTCAAATATGGACAAACCCAGCCATGGGGTTACATTTTTAACCTAATGTTTGAGTTTGTCCATATTTGACCCAAAATTGGGTTAAAAATGAAATTTAAAAATGTAACCCAATGGCTGAGTTTGTCCATATTTGACCCAAAATTGGGTTACCCAATAACCCAGCATTTACAAATAATCTCGGCAATGGTATTTTTAAGTAGTCTGGAGTGCGATGTAAACACCATGCTATAATTATTCATTGACATGTTATATATAAAAGCAAGATGGTATTGGGTCATCAGCAAGACCTGAACTTGGGTTTCCTGAGCGCACTTACTCTGAGTCACCGTATCAGGGTACGTTTCTGTAAGGCTTGCACACTCCTCTTGACTTGAGTTTCCACCCGGGACCTGTTTCCTATTCGACTCTTGCCTCGAGTCCAAGAGAAAATCAGCTCCAACAGTCCAGTAACATTGTGACCTATTTATACAAGCACTGCCTGTAATCTCCATCAAGAGAAACTTATCTCACAGCAAAGCTTCCTCTGATGAGTGGTATACATTTGTGTTTTCGTCTGGTAAACACGCTTCTTACATAAAAGGTGGAGATGATTTACACACATTCTCCAGCGTCCAGCTCAAGCTGTTCGCCGATAAACGGGCATAAACACGCGTGCCGTGTTTGTGGCATCGAAGGAATGGCGTTGGCTTCGAGTTCTGAGAAATACGCAACTCATTTATCAGTCTTGGAAACCTCCACCCATGCTTGTCAAAGCCTCTTTTTAGTCGAGTGAATGGACTGTGGAGGTTATGTCTTTCTCAGTGACTGGCACGGGCACCAGGGTAATTTTTTGAGTCATTTGACGGCTGAATTATGACTACGAGTTCGATTCGAATCTGATTGCAAACGCATAGTGAAAGTTTGACCGCTGTGGGGGAGCTGAAAAAAAATGATTCAGAGCTCTTTATATAACTATTTATATAAATATGCATTCATCTCAGTGGATTAGATTCTGATTAGAAACATTTGTCTCCACTATTCTGTTGCTCCCAGTCACTTTCTGTGGATCCATGTGGGATTGTTAGTCGTGTTTCTTCTGGATTTTGCTTCCTTTGGCCTGGAAGCATTTCATCTTCACCTAATTGATGTCATGTGGTGGAGATTGCAGAGCTCAAGACTGTGACTAATTTGGACACACTCACACACACACACACAAAGTGACAATAATTGAAAGTCCCAACATTGGCTCATTGGAAAAACATATTTCAAAACTCAAGGGTTCATTGGGGTTCTATATATGAAGCATGGCGTTCTTTCCTATGCTAAAAAAGGTTCTATAATGACAAGAAAGAACCCTTATGGCACAAAGGTTCTTTATAGGCTATTATTCATTCATATATATATATATATATATATATATATTACATTATTTTACAACATTTTGTAGTTGTAATTAAATTATTGTTTATTAAACTGGTAATATCACATTTTAATGATGCTGATTTTGGAGGAGAAAAACTGAAATGGCACTCTTCGTGTGATACTGATTAACTACATAAAATGATATAAATATATACATTTTCTAACCCCCTTATCTTGAATGCATTCATAAATACAGTTTAGGGTCTTGATGTTTGTCGATAATATGAAATATTTAATCCGGAAAGGACAAAACAAATGATAATGATTAACCCAAAAGGTTCCATATAGAACCTTTTTCCTGGCTACAAAGAACCCTAAAGGGTTCTTATTGTTGAACTCTTAAAAAGGGTTCTGTTTAGAACCTTTTAGAGGTTTCAAATATGTATATGCAGGTGAAATTTACACTATGGCAGTAAAACACCAACAGCTGTAATTTATATTATGATTACATGGACAGATTGTCCATTAATCAAGACACATTGCTGTGTTTTTCCTTGCACAATACTATGTTATGATCTCAACATACTTTTACCATATGCATGATCTGTAAACACATTTTGATGTTTGCGTCACATAACCAGCTCATACGTATGTGTGTCTTTTCTGATAGTTTGTTAAAGGAGTACTTCACTTTTTAAAAAAAACCTTTTGCTGATAATTTACTCACCCTCATGTCATCCAAGATGTCCATGTCTTTCTTTCTTCAGTCGAAAAGAAATTAAGGTTTTTGATGAAAACATTCCAGTATTTTCTCCATATAATGGACTTTACTGGGAGCCAAACGGTTCAAATTGAGAGTTTCAGTGCAGCTTCAAAGGGATTTAACTCGTTCATCAAAATGAAAAAAATCTTTTTTCGAATCATTAAGTTAACTAACGTTACTCCTTTAA
Organism: Pimephales promelas; assembly: GCF_016745375.1. The sequence goes on from NW_024121499.1 coordinate 1,876,555, forward strand.
CAGCATCGGTCAGGTTTATTGAGGTGGAATGGTATTTTCCAACTCGATAGTGCATTAATATTTTAGCAACAATCCATTTCTGAACTCCCCCATATGCAACAACCAACATAATCAAATGTTGCCAGATTCATGAACATAACATCTGTTTCAGATATACTAATACAGATTATTAATTAAAAAAAAACATTTAAATTTATTGTTAACATTAGCCAGGATGTCCTGAATTAATTTAAAACAAATTTATTTTTTTAAATTGCATCTATTATGATTTTTCAGATATTATCTTTCATGTAGTGTGCAATAAAGGTGTTTGTGAATTTAAAAAGTCTGCTAAATATGGAAGCTTGTTTCCGCCACTGAATAAAAATAATAATAATAATATTTGTGACTTTTTATCTCACAATTGCAAGATATAAAGTTGTAATTCTGAGAAATTAAGTCGTAATTGCGAGATATAAAATCGTAATTCTGAGAAATGAAGTCGTAATTGCGAGATATAAAGTCGCAATTCTGAGAAATAAAGACAGAATTGAGACTTTTTATCTCACAATTCTGACTTTTTTTTTCTCACAATTGTGTTTATATCTCGTAATTCTGACATCTTTTCTCAGAATTGTGAGAAATAAACTCGCAATTGCGAGTTATCAGGCGAATTCTAAGGGGAAAAAAGACTAACATTTTTCCCCTCAGAATAGTTTATATCTAAAAATTCTGACTTTACAACATGCAATTTCGACTTTATATCACACAATTCTGACTTTATATCTCGCGATTCTGACTTTATATCACACATTTCTGACTTTATAACACGCAATTGTGACTTTATATCTTGCAATTCTAAGAAAAAAAGTCAGAATTGTGAGATAAAAACTTGCAATTACCTTTTCTGTGGCGAAAACAATAACCAAAGTGCAGATTGAATGGAGTTATCGTCTCCCAAAAGAAAAGATTCTGAACTGCCTGAAACTGTAACTAATTAGCATAATGCCTTCCTGTGGTCTCCATTGGCTGATCAGTGCCTCTTAGCTCCGCCCTCAAACACTGTAGAGTATCTGAGACTGGAAGAGTTTGGTTCAAATTCAGAGATTCAGATATGATAATGAGTGTTTGGTTTCAGACCAATCACAGCAGACTGGGCAATCTGACCAATCAGAGGAGAGAAGCTCTCACATAGGGCGGGGTTTATAGAGACTGAATCCTTGATCGAACCATTTCAGATACTGAACGAAAAGAGGTGTAGGAGACTGCTAAAACAAAAACTATATATTAAAATATAAGTGAGAAGCTCAATGAACTGAAGCACTTCTGAAGAGCTTTCTTTATTTTTTTAGTCTGGATGCCTGGGTTTGAAGATGAGTGTATGTGTGTATGAATGCAGATGCACTGAGCATCTGTAAGCGATCTGAGGCACGTGTGTGCAGGGCTGGTTGTAAGTCTCCTCCAATAGCAGGCTGTGGGCTTTGGATGAACAGAGAGGCGAACACGTGGTGCCGAATACAAGCATGCGATCCTTCCTCTGCTTCAGCTGAAATCAGTGGAGAAAGGGGGAAACGGAAGAAAAATCAAGCAGCTATTTGTTCTCACTCGCACATATATGTGTGCCGTATCTCTGAGGGTTCATTATTATACCTGCAGTGGAGCTCAGGGCCCTGAAACATCTGGACGATGGCAGAGAGCCAGAGACTATCAGGCGTTCACAACATGTGTGTTATGGTGCATTTACTGTACATGTGTGTGGATGTTTCATAAAAGATTCATGTGTCATCCTAGTTGTCACGATATGGAAAATTCTTCCATGCAATCATGCCTCGACATTAGGTGAAGTATATCAGAGAGGTTTGTAATTCTGCACAGCAAACTTTTGAACCCTGGTGTATAGCTTTATATGCTTCTGACTCCACACGGGCATGTAATCACTAAAGCAGGTTTCCAAAATCTGCCTGGACACATTTGTGAGAAAACCGAGCCATGAGTCTCACAATCGTAACAGACAGATATGCATTTGCATGCACTAGATTTGGTATTCGTTCAAAAGGTTACATGCATGGTTTGTATTTATTTGTGAAATATTAACTAGGCTCATTGATCACTGTAAACACTAACGGTCAAAATAATTAATTGGTTTGAGTAGGACAAACTTAAATTCAACGAATTAGTTCAGTTAAATTATTTTGTATGAGTATTTAGCACTTTCTATTTCTTTCAAGTTCACAGAACTGATATATTTCAAGTAAACTGAACTGTTTCATTGTTTTGAGTTTTATGAAATTATTTATTTAAATTTAGACGAACTGAAACGGCTGGGAGTATAGATTTAAGTTATAGTGACTAATTAGTACTATTAACTTTATTTACCCAAGTTATCTTAACAATAAGTTATTGAGTTACTTGGAAAAAAATCAAACATTTTTTTATGCTTAAATTGTTTGAGTTAATAAACTTAAATGATTTAAGGCAATCGGTTTGAGTTGAACTAACTCATCAGGTTTTACAAATTGACTTTTACTCATTGCTTTGCGAGTCGAGTTTCCTTTGCAAAGCAGATCGAGTTTGTTTGTTTAATTATGGCACAAAATTGACTCCATAATGTAGCCTCAATACATTTTCTCATTGGTCAGCGAATCCCTCCGTCAGCATGTTTCATGCATTGACATGAATTGATTCGCAGCATCACGTTTCTTTAATTTGCCTTTGACTCGAGGGTTAATGCATTCAGCTTTGAAGTTCATGTGTACACGTGTGGATAAAATCCTCTCTTGAGACTCCCATTCCCAACATGCATATGTCTAATTTGAGCCTTTTAAACACAACCCTTACACTGGTCCACCCATGACCAGCAGGATCTCTTCATTTAAGATGAAGATAGCAGACTCTCTGAATGAATCTGAATCTTTGAAGTGCAAATGAGAGCTTGGAGCGTCTCCAATGAAAATGGCTTTTTCTTCCATTCATCTCCTGTCAGGAGTTTTATCATCTTGTTGTTTCAGTCAAGCGGTGTATTCCTGGCCTTTCATCGTTTCAAAAGAATGTTATTTACATATTTCCCCCCTCACTGAAAGTGTAGATTTGGCTTCCTGTTATCTGGATGGAGCCAATATTTATCCGAACGCTCATTAGATTCAAAACAACAGAATATCTGGTCCAGAAATGAAGGTGGAAAGCTAGAAAATGAGACTGCAGATTTCCAGCTTTAATATAATGAAGTGTGTTGCCAGCTGTTGATGTTTAGGCGGATGAGCTGAAGCTAAACTCACACCACTGTCATCTCTAAACATCGCCCAATCTCACACACCCCTCGCTTTCTCATTTACATCTATAGTGGTCTGTGTTACGATACAGTTTCATTTGTATAAAGCACAAGGTAATGGTTAGTATACAGCGAATGAGATCATCTCCACAATTATCTTGTGTGTTTGTGCCAGCCCGTTCTCATCCTTAGCGTCACATAGAACGCTATATGACAAAACGGTGCTATACTACACACATGGCACCCGTTATTGTTAATATAACACTCGAACCCAAGGTGTAATAAATCCTTTAGCATAATATGAGACTACCCTACCCCACACCTAAACCTATCCATCACAGCGCGTGTTATATTAACGATAACGGGTGCCATGTGCGTAGTATAGCGGAGACGAACAGAGCGTTTCGATAAGCTGTAAATATCGTTAATAAGTACTGTACTTTCTTAAAACACATGGTGGTCATGGTTTAGCAGTACCTTTGTCTTTCTTTGTCGTTGTTTTGAAGTAACGTTACACATCTGCAGTATTATTGTTCTTGAGTTTCATCAATGCTCATTTAGCTGCGTTGTTTTCTGATGCTTTTCTAAACGTATCATATTATCAATACAGATTGTTTGTGGTAAGATTAGACCGTAGTCATTTATCTTGTCAGTGTGCTTGTTTTAACAAGAGAAATAGTCGACTTTCACTAATAACACAAAACAGTTAGCTCACATACCAATACATCCATATGAAGGTTGTTCTGCAGGTTCGTCGTCGTCTTTATCAACTCGCTCTGGCTCGAATATGTAAGGCTTGATGGACAAGTCTTCCGTTGTTGACATTTTATTAACGTGTGAATATCGTATATGATCGTATATCTCTAATCAAACTACAATAATGGCCGAACGTGGGGAGTTGAACCGACCGTGAACTCATCGACCTGGAGAGCGGGCGGGGTGTGACGCATCTCCTTTTTATTTAAAGGGGCCGCTTTGAAACGGGTCGCTCACAGACGCACATCAGAAAAGGGGCTTGTGGAGCTATAATAATGAGGAATTCAGACCCAAGCATTGCAGTTATGTTTTATATAGACCACAACGGTATGATTTATATGTAAAAATGAATGATTTAAAAGCGTGATATGTACCCTTTAAAGTAATGTGCCATTCGTACAGGAGCGAATCAGCGCCGTAAAAATTAAGGATAAGAAACAAAAAGTATATCTCATCTCACTGAAAATAATTGTTTGAGTGATCTCAGCATCCCAAAGTCCCAAAACTAAACTGCACAGATTTCTCACATCACACACACACACACACACAAACTCTTGTCACCGACAGCTGGGGGAAATGGGTCAGCCAACGCCGGCATATCTCAACTGTCTCCTCTCTGTTTGTGTGTGTTTACTCTAAAGAAATAAAGATAATGTATTGTTTGTCATATTCTCAGTGCGCTTCATTCCTGCTAAAAGTTTTAAAACAGTGTGTTGTCTTTCATGCATTGTTGTAGATAAGAGCTGAAATAACTAAAGGAAAGTACTTTACGTACTTGTTAAACTTGTATACTGGTGCCTGCCAGTAAGATATCCCAGACGGGTTGTTTGGGTCATATATGGACAAACTCAAATATTGGGTTAAAACAACCCGTCTGGTATATTAGATACGATTTTTAAATTATTCTCACTAAATTTCATGTCAACTTCAAATATGAAAGCATTTTGATATGAATAATCTGACATATGATTGGGTCCGAAAGTCTGAGACTTTTTTTTTAGGATTAAATTTCATTTTGAGTCCCAGATTTCCTATGTGGTCACATGACAACGCTATATATTTAATCATATATAATAATAAATTAATATGATAATAGAAATATGTAGTGCAGGCTTTGATTTTATCAGGAATTGCCGAACATGAACACTGTTTTTTGATGGCATTATTGGAGTGGAAGTGTTGGAAAATAATAGGCTAATAAAGGATAGTCACATTAGAAATGTGATATGATTTGATGTGTAACAGACTGGAGGCTTGCTCTCTTTCTCTCTCTCTCTCTCTCTCTCTCTCTCTCTCTCTCTCTCTCTCTCTCTTTCATTGAGTTTATTTGCTGTTGTTTTAGCAGCTCTTCTTCTGCTTAAATACTGCAAAAAGATCAACTCTCTCTCTCTCTATTTCTCTCTCACATTATACATTTCTTTCTTTCTTTTTTTAGGCATGAGCCTGGTCTAAGCTTTCCAAACATATAAATACAGTACAGACATATGATAGGGAAGGCATGCTGAGTTCACTAATGAAATAAAAATGTTGCTTTTTATAGAAACTCTCCATTTTGAGAGACTCATAACTCTGTGTTAACAACATCCATTCAAATACACACTATTTCAGTGCTGTCTGTTATGTGGCTTTCATGAAAACATTATTGTGTTTTTTCGAACAATAATTGCGTCATTTCTTTCTGGTGTTGATGAGTGATGTCATTGACTCTCCCTCCCTCTCTCTGTCAGTCTTGTGTCCGATGCTGTGTAAGAACGGAGGAGTGTGTGTACAGAAGGATCAATGTCTCTGCCCGCCAAACTTCACGGGGAAGTTCTGCCACATCCCCGTCCAAACCTCCTCCTTCACCAATCACATCGAGAAACCAGCGGGAAGAGCTGTGGATTCGGCCAATCAGCCGATGACGTCTGAGTACATCCTGCCGCTCCAGACGCCGGAGCTGACCAACACCAATGGTGAGAGGCAATGAAAATTGCAACTTTACATTTTCCGTCTGTCTTAGTGCACGATGTAACTACAGAAGAGTCAAGTTTTAAATAGGAAAAATATCAAAACACTTTGGCAATTTTTTTGGGAGAAATGCTAATGGTCTTGTGCACTTCAATGGTGTATGCTAAGCTATGCTAAAATGCCAGAACCGGATATCGGCTGAATGGATTCAAAAAAGGTAAAACTCAACAGTTTAACTCAACTTTGGGGGAGTTGTAAAATGAGCCTATTTCCAAAAAAAGTGGAGTATCCCTTTAAATCAAAAAAAAAAAAAAAAAAAAAGTATGTGGACTTGTCAAGTTCACATAACTTATTTTTTTTTCAATTAAGTATTAAGTTTATTTACTTAATCATATTAAGGCAAATGGGTTGAACACTTATTACAATAATATATTCTTTTTAAAGCATGCTAAAGTGCACTTAACCCCTTTGCTGTCACCCCCCCTTTTTGAGAATGGGGGTTAAAATGCATTGCTTTGGAATATAAACCTAAGTTTGGTCTTGTTTAAAAGTAAACAGTTCGAAAAATGAAAGTATGAAAAAGTTATGGAAGTTTAAATTTACAGTAAATCAAATGTAGTGTACATATTTTGTATTTTATATAAAATATATATTTTACAAAATATTTTTTACTCTAAAATCAAAGCAATAAATCTAACCAAGTTATGTTCCAAATTTGAATTTAATATCACAAAAATTGAAGTTGAGATTTCGTTTAGTCGTAGTACCAAAAATAGCCACCGGGTGCCATTGAATTTAGTTGTTTACATTCTGCCTTAACAAATTAATACATTTCTGTCCAAATATCAATTCTGTCACAAAATTTGGGACCTTGAGACACAGACCTTTCTGACAATATGTGTTTTGTCAAGATTAGAAAAGGTTTTGATCATAAATTATGAAATATAATGATGCCCAAAAGGGGAGGAGCCTGATAAAATAAGTACCGTTTCTATTCAATTATAAAACTGTTTTCACTTCATTTCAGAATGAATTATGAGTTAATAAGCTTTTAACAAGCACACCCTGTTTCATCAAATCTTTTACAACATTACCGTTTGCACATGTTGAACGTTATCTTTATTAGACAATGAAATGCATTACTAAGTCAAGACTTAACATAAATTAGCTGTTCAGATTGTCATGGAGAGTATTATGTGTTCTGGCACTACAGCTCATGGCCACATATAGACTGCTGTGAAGGTGAAAAATGACTGTGTCTCAGACTGGCGTCATTTATTTTCTGTTTTCATTTGGCTGCAGCTCTCACATTGGATGCCATCCATAAATGGCAGCACCAGCCTTTTCATATTAGAGTCCTGTGATGAATTACAGTAGAAACGCATCTGATGCATCATGCAGATGGCATAACACCTGGAATATCTTGAATGGATGATGTGTCATGACATCAAGACTTGGTTTTGTGTGGGTTTGTTGTTCTGGGAGGCCGAATGACATCGAGGAAATCACCGGTTGCACAGAGTTGAGAGCCTTAACTAAGACATTATGGCATTTTAATATATATGTTTTGGCATTTTGCCTCTTTATTAGACAGATGTAATGGAGAGTGACAGGAAATAGAGCACTGTAAAAAAAATAATCCGGTAAAAAAACGGTAAACTGTGGTTGCCAGCATCATACTGTAAAAATACGGCGTGTTACTGTTTTTGAAATTAACAGCTAAATACCGTATTGTCCGCTACAGTATAAAACTTTAATTTAACAGCTATATGCTCTAACACAAAAACAGTAACACACTGTATAGTTACGGTATGATGCTGGCAACCACAGCTGCCCGTAGTTTACCGTTTTTTTTACAGGATTATTTTTTACAGGGATGAGGAATTGAGGCCATGCCAGAATGATCCTGTATCACTTCTTCAGTTACTTTCTCACAGGTAGATCATCGAAGTGAACTACTTCTTACTGTAGATTTAACAGTTTAGTTGTAGAGTAACTAAACAAAATTAATAAGTCATAATAATTGTTTTGGGTTGAGTTGAGTCTGTTGTTTAGTGAGAGTGTTGTGTTTTCATCGACTTCTGCATGCATTTGACCCATGACACTCGTGTGAAAGAAGTGTGTTAATTGTATTGAATGTTCAATTGTTGTGGACTTTAAATCTTGAATGTGTATATTTTTTAAGGAACTGTACTTACAGATAATTTCAAATAATGGAATTAAGTGCACTTTAATGTCTATGTACTACATAAGTACACGTAAATGTACTAAATTGCAACAGTTTTATACAGTATATATATATATATATAAACTATATTTGTTGTTGCAATTTAGTGCATTTACGTGTACTTATGTAGTGTATAGTATATATATATATATGAGACACAAGTTTTGATAGAAATTATATCAAATTATATAGTTTTAACCCTATTTCAAAGACAATAGAAGTAATTACATACATTTAAAGAGTCATATTTAGGTTTTAAGTCTTAAGAGACTTAAGTCTAATGTTTAACTAATACCATTTCATATCAAAAAATTGTAATTAACATGCAATTAAGTGTCTGAAAACATTACATTGAGTTTGTGGTTAAGTACAGTGGTTGGAGTAAGTACAATATGTTTTTTTAAAATTATGCTTTTCATCAGACAACCTTATTTAAAAAAAAACATAGCAAAATATATATATAATAAATTTATTTCATACTAAATAAAGTACAAAAACCATTAACATATTTACTGACTTATATCGCTTGAGACTTAATGATATAAATATTATAATTAAACTTTATGTGGAGTACTTCTTTGCTGCACAATACACATTTCTTAATATTTAGCCTAAAATGTGTTATAATATCACTTTTAATTAGGATAGTGATCACTGTATAATATCAGTCTTTAAATGCAAGTTATTTACGTATACTTGCAATAGTTCCACTTTAGCACAATCCAATATACTTAAGTATATCTTAAGTTGGACCTCAACAATAAAGAGCGTTAAGCACAAAACTATTTGTTCAAATTTAGAAGACTTTAAGTATTATAATAGCAGTAAATATCAGTATAATGTACTTAGCTTAGCTTAAAACACGTTTGCGTATGATTAAATAGTTTAGCGCATACTAGTTTCGTATCTTTTTTTTACTCATGCTTAATAATCTACAGATAATAAACATCTACAGTATCTTTGAACTGCATTTCCCATTATAATCACGATCTGACAGCCGTATCTGCTGATGTGTTTACTTTTCAGTGTTGGTTTATTTAATCAGGCAGTAATGTGCTAACTCATCTGAGTTTCCATGTTTCGGGTGAGGTCATTCAGTTCTGGCAGGGAGAATAATGGACCAGCGCCACATCTGAAGCCCTCCAGAACCTTCTGCTGATAAGACATGATGAACTACACAACCTCACTTAGACTTGGGGCATGTTCAGAAAAGACCACAAGAATTTATCTAAAGTGTCTGTATTATATCTTTTTTTTTTGAAGGTCCCTTAAAATAGATTTACATGCATTCAGTGTCAAAAAAACACTTTAATTTCCTCATAATCAGCTCTTTTCTCTCAGAGTCTGAAACGGTTCGATCAGGTCTCTTTAAACCCCGCCTCTCTCAGAGCTGCTCTGCTGTGATTGGTTGGAAACTAATCAAACATGATCATGAATCTCAGCTCTTGATCACAGTGATACGAACAGTAACGATGGCGTGGGTTTTACCGTATCAATCTCCTCAAAGTGGATTTGCTTTGTCAGCAGAAAACAGCGTCTACTCGACGAACCGAACTCTTCACTCTTAGAACCAGAAATGGTTCCATCCCCCGCTTCATAAATGGAACTCCAAAATGGTTCTATATAGAACCATTTTTTTTGTTCTATTGGCCAAGTATGGAACCCTAGGGTTCTATAGAACCCATAGGAACCATTTTTTAAGAGTGTATAGAACCTTTTAGGGATTCCAAATATGTAGCGCTGATAGAACCTTTTAAGGTTCTATATAGAACCTTTTCTTTTAAGAGTGTTCCAGTCTCAGATACACTACAGTGTTTGAGGGCGGGGCTAATAGGCACTGTTCAGCCAATGGGCTGCCATTATGCAAATTAGTTACAAACCCACGTTGGTTCCAGATTGGAATCATTGACGACTCGTTTCAGGCAGTTCAGAATCGATTCTTTCTTTTAGGAGACAAAACTGTGTTTCGTAAAAATGCTGTAAATCAATGTGTGTTTAGTTCTGAATTGATGCTCATAACAGAAAATAACATGGCGAGAAACTAAAATTACAAGTTACATTTAGCATGCAGTGTGGAAAAATACACATGCAACTCTTCAAATCATTACATTTCAGCACGCTGTAAAAATGGCGTAATCTTAAACCGTTTAATGGTGAATATTATGCTATTTTTACACTATACATGTGTGTGATATTTGCTGCACGGTTCCAGTAAACTGTACAGCAGTGCCAGAGAGAACTAAAAACATTGTGCAAGCGCCCGTCACTTCGGCTTGTGAGCGCTAAAGACTGTTGTGTAACTTTCTGAATCCCAAACTGAACCTGATGTTGCGTTCATGTTGCTTTCTCTCAGTTCTGGCACTTTTGATCACAGACCTCTTATGAAACGCAGAGCCCTGGATTGCCTTTGCCAGCTGTTCGGCGCGGGAAGGGTTAATTGGACGAGCGTTTTGCCAAGTTTAATCTCCGAGAGGCGGGAGGTATAATGGTGACTCAGAGCTAGAACATGTTTCGGGAGAATGAGTCTTCTGTTTTCAGAGATCTGACTTGGATGCTCTCTGTGATTTCTCTTTCTCCCTCTGTTGTTTCTGGAGCATCCGTTTGTTTGTGCGAGACGCCATACAACTTTATTTTGCTCTGTCCTGAGTGTCATTTCCAGGACTAAAGACGTGATCTGTGTCTATTCATTAGTGTGTGTTTTGATTATAAAGGCTCTTCACAATGTTTAGATGGATTTTTTTTTAACATGCCTTCATCATTTATATTCATATATTTGCTTTTCAAATGCCCGCTGTCAAATGAGGCACATCAGAATAACTCGCACAACTCACAGAATAACTTTTTTTTTACTTTTTACTTTTCGATTGATTCTTTTAAAAGGATTTTTAATGAAGTGTTGAATGAAATAACTTAAAAAATTGAAAAAAAAATTAATATCACTTAGTTCTGAATAGGTTTTTTTTAATTATTATTAAGCATCCTTTCCTAGAAAGTCCAAAAGTGCACTGTATTTTTTTTTTAAGTTGTGAATAAAACAAATATCATTGGAGTATGTTTTACAAGAAAATACTATTTTTAATCGTAAATAAATATATGAAGTTTATGTTTAATGCAATGCATAACTTGCCGTTTCTTTGTATTTATTTACTGGCAATTTCTGAGTGAAAACTGTTTGTATATTTTACACAAGTTTTTTTTTTTTTTTTTCAGCGTGTACAAATATTTATGTGTTTGTTTTTTTTGTTTTTTATGTATTTAGGATGCAAGAAATGAAATTCGCTTCAGCCAGAAAAATGAGTTTGCAATTTTATTTCAAAACTATTTAAATAGCCATTTCCATCATCAAATGCTAATAAACACACTCCATAATTTATTTGACTTTACATCAAATATAATTTGAGATGGTGGTAGAAATTACACTGTTGTAGGAATTTACATAATTTCCAGTAAAAAAAAAAAAAAAAAAAAAAAAATAAAAACTAACCACGTTTCAGGGTCTTATATGCCAGAAAGGCTCTATATAAGAAGAAATGTCTGAAATGATTGCATAATAGCCTTTTCAAGTTTAACAGGTTTTTCCTATTTGTCCTAGTTATAAAGCCGATTGATTAATCAAATTTAAAAATATAAAATCAATTGAAACGTAACTACTTAAAGGAGTAGTTCACTTAAAAAAAAAAAAGGTTTACTGATATTTCACTCACCCCCACGTCATCCAAGATGTCCATGTCTTTCTTTCTTCAGTCGAAAAGAAATTAAGGTTTTTGATGAAAACATTCCAGGATTTTTCTCCATATAATGGACTTCAATGGGAACCAAACGGTTCAAGGTCCAAATGAGAGTTTCAGTGCAAACTGTTCAAAGGGCTTTAAACAATTCCAGACGATGAATAAGGGTCTTATCAAGCAAAACGATTCAATAAATAAATAACAAAGTTTTAGTTTTATAAGCACAAATCCTCGCCTTGCTCTGTTCTGTGATGGGCGTTCGTGACTCTCCTGTTCGAACTCATTCATCAAAATGAACGAATCTAAAATGAACGAGTCGACTCGTTCATTTTGTTCATTGAATGAACCAAATTACACGAAAAATGATTCGTTCATTTTGATGAGCGAGTTCGAACAGGAGAGTCACGAACGTGCATCACAGAACACAGCAAGGTGAGCATTTGAGCTTATAAAACTTAAACTTTGTTCGATTTTTTTTTTTTTTTTTAAATGAGCGATCGTTTCGCTTGATAAGATTTCGTTTTAAAGCCCTTTGAACAGTTTGCACTGAAAGTGTCTTTTGGACCTTGAATCGTTTGGTTCCCATTGAAGTCCATTATATGGAGAAAATCCTGGAATGTTTTCATCAAAAATCGTAATTTCTTTTCGTGAAATTAAGTGAACTACTCCTGGTTGGGTGTGTGTGTGTTTACAAAGCTCAAATGGAACCAGTGAGAGTGAGAAACGTGTTTTATCTCCTGGATGTCCACCGGGTCAAAAACATTCCTGACCGTCTTTATCACTGAATGATGAAATCTGAATCTGTGTGTGTCTCTCAGCGTCCCCCATGGTGAAGGTTCGAGTCCAACACCCTCCCGAGGCGAGTGTGAAGATCCACCAGGTGCTGAAGGTGGGTTACGGGCCGGCGGGACACGAGCGCTCGGAGACCGTCACCTGGTCCGCGGGGCTTTCCGGAGCTCGCCCGAGACACCTTCAGCTTCCCGGAGAGAAAGCGGAGGCGCCGGCGCCGCAGGTCCAGGCCCAGACCCTCCGCGGGGACTCCGTCTACACCGAGGCGTCCGGCTTCAAATACTGCTTCAGGGAAGTGCGGAACGGACAGGTTGGCTCCGAGCTCCTCTGCTTTCACTCGTTATTATAACAACAGGGCGTCTGTTTGAGTCCTGGGATATGTTGGATTAATTGGGAACGACTTGTTTATGGTAAAACATTTTGAATGTCATGTGATCATGCTGAGCGGCAAATGCAGTGTACCGAAAACATCTTCCCCGCCGTATCAGCTTGCTGAAGTGTGTCTTTTTTACTACAGGGACGATTCCCCTGGAGAAACGGAAGAGATTCTTCTCTCTAAATCATGATAATTCGTTCATTACTCGAGGAAACCTTTGAGGGAAAGAGAATTAACCGACAAGCACTGTGTCAACACTCGATGTTTGAGGGAATAATGTGTGTGTTCTGTCCCATCCCACAGTGCAGTTCTCCGTTACCCGGCCTGCGGAGTCAGGAGATGTGTTGCAGAGGACTCGGGAAAGCCTGGGGGATCAGCGAGTGCACACTCTGCCCAGCGCTCTCAGGTGAACACACACACACACACACACACAGGTTTCAGATATAAACACTCTGACTGTTTATAGCAGCACAGTTTGTACTTTGAGCACAAAGAGGGAATAAAACACAGGTTTGTTCCTTTTTAACTCGTAAACTCCAACACACACGCACGCTGATATCAGTTGTGCTGGCTAGAAAAACACGTCTATCTTGTAAAACAGAAATAGAGCAGTCGCCGCATGACTTCATGAGATAAACATAGCTTAGAGAGTTGTTTGGCAGACGGCACATTTAAGTCCTGCTACTATATTATTATTATTATCATTATTATTATTATTATTATTATTATAAAAGTCAAGGTGCTCGACCCGCCGCTGGCTAAACATTACAGCATACTTACACTCCTCGTCGTCTTGATGAACGCTTTCGTGTCTTAAACAGAAGATGACTTCAGCACCGCTATCGTTTATTAAATATAGTGACGCAGTGACATAATCCACTATTATTGAGATCTTAATGCATATTCAAAACATACTGTGGCCTCAATAACAGGGCATATTATAACTATATGGGGTAAGTTGTCACAATGTGCTCCAATAATGTAATTATGTAAGAAAGGTGTTTACATGACACAATTTTTATTATTCGGACTATTCTCACATGCACAGCAGTAATGATGAACACACACATGCGGGAGGCGTGTTACTGGCCATTTTTTCAGCGAAAACCCTAAAAAAGTCACCATTTCAATGTTTTGCAGCATCAGTGTACTGCATTATATTCATGAACTCATGAACATGGAACACTTTCTTCAACAGCAAAAGAAAGATGCACATGCACACTTTGGCCAGAGTACATTAGATGCCATTAGTGTACATGCCTGGTTATTGTGATTAAAATCGGCATGTTTTACTATGGTTATGGCTGCTACGTTTATGAGCATCTACGTATTACATGAGTTAAAGTGTAATTGCAATATTGCCTAAATCTCATTATAATTACATTGCGATGGTATGTAGTAAAGAAAAGACAATGCATAGCAAAAGTAGCATAACAAAAATTGAACATTTCATTTCAATGAAATGAATGGGCTTTATTTTAGTTCAATTATGTTTTTATTTAATATTTTGTATTTTTAGGGGATTTTATTTTGACAAAAATTCTACATTTTATTTCAATATAATGAATGGGCTTTATTTTAGTTTGATTATGTTTTTTATTTAATATTTTGTATTTTTAGGGGATTTTATTTTAACAAAAATTGTACATTTTATTACAATGAAATGAATGGGCTTTATTTTAGTTTGATTATGTTTTTTATTTAATATTTTGTATTTTTATGGGATTTTATTTTAACAAAAATTCTACATTTTATTACAATGAAATGAATGGGCTTTATTTTAGTTTGATTATGTTTTTTATTTAATATTTTGTATTTTATGGATTTTATTTTAACAAAAATTCTACATTTTATTTTAAATGAATGGGCTTTATTTTAGTTTGATTATGTTTTTTATTTAATATTTTGTATTTTAACAAAAATTCCAGATTTTATTTCAGTGAAATGAATGGGCTTTATTTTAGTTTGATTATATTTTTTATTTAATATTTTGTATTTTTAAGGGATTTTATTTTAAAAAATATTCTTCATTTTATTACAATGAAATGAATGGGCTTTATTTTAGTTTGATTATGTTTTTTATTTAATATTTTGTATTTTTAAGGGATTTTATTTTGACAAAAATTCTTCATACAATGAAATTAATGGGCTTTATTTTAGTTTTATTATGTTTTTTTATTTAATATTTTGTATTTATAGGGGATTTTATGATACTAAATTTTACATAAATATATGGATATATTGAATATGGTACATAAGTATTTATGGAATTAATCTAAAATTAAATTTAAACTTAAATTGTGGTAAATCTTGAATGCTTTGGCGCACATACTTCAGTTTGGTCTCTTTTTAAAGAATCACGTGAAAGATTATTGCTTTTTTCTGAAAAAATGCATCAAACAATATTTTTAAATCTTATAGGAAATATATATTTTCTAAAACATGTTTTATTCTAAAACTGTGAGAAAATCAAAACCATAAATGTAAACAAGTTTTGTTCCAAATTTGAGCCTGATATCTTGAAAAAGTAAAGCTTTCAGTAAGATTTTGTTTGTGCGCAGCACCAAATTTTACAATAGTAAAATTAAAAAAATATATTCATTTTTTAGAACCATTTAAACTTTTCGAATCATGTCCATGATTTTTAGTTTTGTTTGTGTTCACAGCAAGTGATAAAATCTTTACCAAGATTTGCACCATTCTATAACTATAGTAATTAATTACACCATTGCCCAACAAAAATAAATGTGACTTTACATTTCTTCATAGCTAAACAAGTAAACACAATAAATATGACAATATTTGAACTTTTGTTTGGAAGACATAATTCTTAAACATGTTATTTTGATCAGGGCTTTTCTGCTGTTGTTTGTACTGAGAAACATTTGCCATGTATATATTTTCATAACTGCCTGTCGACCCTGAGTGCTTGATAATGTTAAGCACACGATTATAATCATTTACCCAGTGCTGCCTGAATCATGACTGGAACAATAAAGCCGTCTTTGGGATCGTTGGCTCCACAAATATTGAACCTCACAGGGACAAACAGTTGTTTCCTCTCCGTGAAGCGCTGGAAGGCTGTGTGGGGAAATAAAAATAATAAAATAAAACACTGATCAGGGAACATGTCTTCCCTTGTGGAAAAGATCTGAAAACTTACAATAGAAATGGCATTAAAGGATATTTTAGTTTACCAAGTGTGTGTCGGAATTCAGCAGTTCATTTTAAACACACATTAGAAGTCATTGGGTCAAAATACTTCCACTAGTTGCATTTACTATAAATCTAAACTGTAATACATGTAAATAACACACAATTAAGAGTCAAAAATATTACATTGTTCACACTTCATAACAAAAATATTTTCCAAGTATATTATTTCCATAATAAGTACTCTTTTTAAAAGTATGTTTCACCAGGTTCTGCCTTTTAAATCCCTCACTATTAAAATATGGAATGTTGTGCTGTGCATTAAATTATTTATATATATATATATATATATATATATTAGGGCTGTGCAATAAAATAAAAGTGCTGTGCATTAAATTATTTATATATATATATATATATATATATATATATATATATATTAGGGCTGTGCAAAGATTAATTGCGATTAATTGCATCCAAAATAAAAGTTTGTGTGCTGGGTATAATTATTTTATATGTACATATGCATGCATGTATATATTTAAGAATTATTTGCACGTAAATACTGTATATATATATATATATATACATAAATACATAATCTATATTATATATAAATATTGTATACATGAATAACACATTTTCTTAAGTATTTATATTTACATATATATATTATTTATTTTGGATGCGATTAATCACAATTAAACTTTGCACAGCCCTAATATATATATATATATATATATATATATATATATATATACTGTATATGTATGCACAGACTGGTCTTATACATGTAAGAGTATGTATCTTACTTTCAAAGACTATAATGTGTCATGATGAAATGCTGCTTCAGGGTGTTTTTTGTTGTATTTGTTCCAGTTTTGATGATGAATTTTGATTTTGGTTGATTGTGTTTTTGCATTATTGAGCAGAGTTTGAGCTGTTGTCATGAGATCACATCAGTGTGTGTTTTCTCCTCAGGAAACACCGTGAACGGACAGGGCGTCTGCCCCAAAGGCTTCGAGCGGGTCAACGGGACGCAGTGTGTGGGTAAGAGTGTTCAACGAGTAAGAGTGTTCATCTATCTATCTATCTATCTATCTATCTATCTATCTATCTATCTATCTATCTATCTATCTATCTATCTATCTATCTATCTATCTATCTATCTATCTATCTATCTATCTATCTATCTATCTATCTATCTATCTATCTATCTATCTATCTAAATTACTTGCGTACTCCAAATAATCTCACATGCTAGTAATTACGATGGAATGAAACTTTCACCATTTGTCGATATCTGTGGAATCCAGAGACCGCCGTCCCGGAGGAGAAGCTACGCCATTGTTTTCCACTCTTTATCCTGACCGTAACGGCACACCAGATGGTTTGATAAACACACTGTGAAATCAATTTATCAAGACATAGCTGGAGGTGGTCACAGGGTCAATAACGACAACTCCAGATTTGTTGCGTATCTCTCTTTCTCTCTCTTCACTGAATGCTACTCTTCCTCTCCTGCTTCTTCAAACCACTCATTATGTTACATTAACGGTGCTGTATTTCTAACATTGAACAACACAATACAAGGTGTCCTTACAAAAAGTTCTGAATAGTTTCTTTTTTAAAGTGAATAAATTATGAGGAAAAATATATTTGATCTTTTCAGATTAAGATGGAAATTCATTGTATGGAAATGCACTGTAGCTTTCTGGAAAAGACCTTTTATTGAAACTAAGCTGCACTTTTACACGTCAGAAACCTGTCGAAACCTGGCCCGTCCAGTCTCTTACTGTTTATCTGGACATTTGGTGCAGATGCATGTTTTGTATCGCTACACCAATCAGATAGCTGCTGGTCTGGCTAACATGGTCTGACAAACAAATCCTTGTGGAAACAAGCAGGGCCTACACTTTAATATACGTAAATAATACATTTTAAAATAATATACTTAAGTGCGTACTGTCTGAATGTAATGTTTTCATACACTTGAATGTATGTTATATTCATGAATTACAGTTTAAATTTATAGTAAATGCAGTTAGTTGTGGTTGGCTATTTTAACCAACTTAATCTTAATTTGTAATCATGTAAATCATGCCAAAAACAAGTACTCTATAGTAACCATATGTGACAACTGCCAACCACCTAGTAACACCATAGCAACCCCCCAGAATACTCTAGCAATCTCCTATCAACACATTAGCAACCAGCAGAACACCCTAGCAACTGCCTAGCAACACCATAGCAACCACCCACAATACCCTAGCAACCAACAGAATACCCTAGCAACCACCTAGCAACACCATAGCAACCACCCAGAACACCCTAGCAACACCCTAGCAACCACCTAGAACACCCTAGCAACACCCTAGCAACCACCCAGAAAACCATAACAACCACCTAGCAACACCATAGCATCCACCCAGAATCCCCTAGCAAGCGCCTAGCAACACCCTAGCAACCAGCAGAATACCCTAGAAACCGCCAAGCAAAACCATAGCAACCACCCAGAACACCCTAGCAACCGCACAGATTACCTTAGCAACTGCCTAGCAACCACCCAGAACACCCTAGCAACACCATAGCAACCACAAAGAACACTCCAGCAACCACCTAGCAACCACTAAGAACACCCTAGCAACCACCTGAACAACGTGAATAAGCCATTTCTCAGGCCCAGAACATCGTACAGACATTGTTGTTGACTCCTTTTGCCACTGCAAGCACCACTTCACATTTTCTTCTGGAAATGTACATTCTAGTTACTTCTATTGTCTTTAACTGTATTGCCAAATGTACAAACTGAGTGCAAACTGAATTTGAGTGTTTTTGGACACTTAATTGCATGTATTTAGAATTACATGAAAATGTATTACAGTTTAAATGCTATTATTAGTCTTTTTTATTTTTTTGACCCACTTAAGTAGGACTTACAAATATTTTAATAAATTTGTGATTACACATTTATAATGATGAAGTTGCAATTTCGAACATTTAAAAAAGTACTAACTTCACATGTACTATGAAATAACACACTACGATCAAGTATTTTAGTACATTTGTCAACACATCGAAATAAGTGTACTTCTTTAAAGCACGACACGAGTTTATCAAAACATTTAAAAGATACTGTCAACTTTGTAACATTATTACAAAGTGCACTAGGTGTGTTAAAATCATATTAATGAAAGTGTGCTCTCTTTCATTTTTTAATGTTATATTAACTTTTTAATTAGACTTGAAGTAAACTACAAGCCGACATTCGATACCCTAGCAACCACCTAGAACACCCTAGCAACCACCCAGAAAACCATAGCAACCACCTAGCATCACCATAGCATCCACCCAGAATACCATAGAAACCACCTAGCAACACCCTAGCAACCAGCAGAATACCCTAGAAACCGCCTAGCAACACCATAGCGACCACCAAGAGACATTCAGCGCATGCTTTTTCCACAAGGGTATTGACACACACACACATCAGGTTATGACAGTGATGTTTCCTCCTCTGGTGTAGATATTAACGAGTGTTTGCAGCCGGGTTTCTGTGAAAACGGGAACTGTGTAAACACCCGAGGGAGCTACAGTTGTGTCTGCAAAGAGGGCTACTTACTGGACGCCTCTCATGGGATCTGCATCTGTAAGTACGGGACAGTCGGACACGAGAGGAGGACAGCCACGCCACACACACAGCTACAGCCCTCAGTCATACACAGGCCAATGCTAACACATCATGAGTTTCAAATCCACACTACAAAGCGAACGCAAATGAGTGAAGGCTTTGGCTGTGTGGCGCTGTGGGTCTGTTGGCACTGCTTGAGAGATGCCCGTCGGCTCCGTGCATATATGCATCCTTAAATCCAGGCCTATCCTGACTGATCGCTCCGTGTTTTCTGGTGTTCTGGTGCCTCTTTCTGCCTGAGTTTTTGCATCTGGGAAATTCTGTGACTCTGTTTTAATCAAGTTTTCCTCTTGTCTGAATCTTGTCAAGCCTTCTTGAGATTCTGAGCATGGTAAGTGTACCAATGCCTGCTGTGTACGTTGTTGTTATTGCAGTGATTTGCTGAAGCTGATCTGTGGCTCTGTGGCTGATTATTGTGTGCCTGGCTCTACTTTAAACTTTGTTTGTGCTGCTGAACCAATCAAAGCGCCGAAAGTGTAAAGAATGATGTCAATGTAGAATGAGTAGCAGAAATATTTATTTCCTTGGGGCTGTTGTGTTAAGCTATGTGCGCAAGTGTGACGTCCATGACAAACGCAACCAACTTGAAGGAATTGTTCCCAAAAGAAGCATTTACTCCCAACTCCAACCCCGTACGACCTTCCTTTCTTCCGTGGAACACAAAAGGAGATGTTTTGCAGAACGTCCAAGCTGCTCTTTTCCCATACAATGAAAGTAAACAGTGATTAACAGTTTAAGTTGTGCACTAAATTATAAGCCATACAATAGAGTTCTGTCATGAGGGGGGGTTAAAAAAACAGCAGACAAAAATCTGAAAATTATTATTAATGTTATTTTGTTTACAATTACGAGATATGAAGTCAGAATTGTGAGAAATAAAGTCGCAATTGAGAGATAAAAAGTCGCAATTCTGATAAAGTCGCAATTGTGAGAAAAAAAGACAGAAGATTTGAGGTTTTTTTTTTTCACAATTGCGAGTTTACATCTCAAAATTCTGACACATTTTCTCATATTCTCATGTTTATATCTCACAATTCTGACTTTACAACACACAATTTCAACTATATCTCGCAATTCTGTCTTTTATATCTCGCAATTCTGACGTTATATCTTGCAATTATGACGTTATATCTCGTAATTCTGACGTTATATCTTGCAATTATGACGTTATATCTCGTAATTCTGACGTTATATCTTGCAATTATGACGTTATATCTCGCAATTATGACGTTATATCGCTCATTTATGACGTTATATCTCGCAATTCTGTCTTTTATATCTCGCAATTATGACGTTATATCTCGCAATTATGACGTTATATCGCGCATTTATGACGTTATATCTCGCAATTATGACATCATATCTCGCAATTATGACTTTATATCTCGCAATTGTGAATTTATATCTCGCAATTCTGACTTTATAACACGCAATTCTGACTTTATCTCGCAATTGTGAATTTATATCTCGCAATTCTGACTTTATATCTCGCAATTATGACTTTATAACACGCAATTGTTACTTATCACACAATTCTGACTTTATATCTCGCAATTCTGACTTTATATCTCGCAATTCTGACTTTATATCTCGCAATTATGACTTTATAACACACAATTGTTACTTATCACACAATTCTGACTTTATACTGTATCTCGCAATTATGACTTTATAACACGCAATTGTTACTTAATATCACACAATTTGGACTTTATATCACGTAATTCTGACTTTATATCTCACAAATCTGACAAATAAAGTCAGAATTGCGAGATGTTAACTCTAAATTGAGAGAAAAAAAGTCACATTTGCGAGATAAAAAGTCTCAATTACCTTTTTTATTTTTCATTCTGTGGCAGAAACAAGCTTCCATACATTCGTGACTGTTTCTTCTCAACACAATTAAGTACACTTTTAAAAAGTGCATTTAGTAAGAATTTCACATTAAAAGTTTTCATTTTAAGTGCCTTTTAAGGTGTAACAATAAAAATGCAGTAAAAAACAGACATAATTATGAAGTTATTTATAAAGATGTACTGAAGTTCTACTTGTGCGGACCAAAAAAAGCACTCTTAGTTAATAATAATGCAAGAGAAACTAATCATTTCTCTTTTTCACAAGGCTATGGCTTCAAAAGTACAGTATGAGTATGAGTTTTGATATCTTGATGCTTTCATTGAATGGAAAAGAGCAGCGTGAACATTCCTTTAAACTCCTGCTTTTGTGCTCCACAGTAAAAAACAAAGTCATGCAGGTTTGGAACGACATGAGGGGGACAGAATGTTTATTGTTGGGTGAACTAACCCTTTAAAAGACCACTTAAGTCACTTCAAGAAGCAGTATGATTATAAATGAATGCATTAATATCTGCATGTACGATCGGTTGCATGTTTAGATTCCAATCCCAACCTGTTTCTCCTATATAATTATATTCTGCATTGTTTTTCCGCTCGTAGCGCAGAAGGTGATCTCGGAGGAGAAGGACCAGTGTTTCCGTATCCTGAACCAGGGCTCCTGTTCTCTTCCCATCTTGAGGAACATCACAAAGCAGATCTGCTGCTGCAGTCGAGTGGGAAAAGCCTGGGGGAAGAAGTGCCAGTTATGCCCTTTCTTCGGCTCAGGTGAGAGGCTTTTCAGGCACTCAAAGAATGCATTTGTCTTTTCAAATAACTACATTGGAATAAACATATAAGTTTGGGCAAAAAATCGGAAGAAGGACGGATGACACCGCTGAGAACGTTACGTCTTAGTACAGAATATTGAAACAACATGATTTGGTTTTAACACAAAGAGTCCAAATGTTCCTCAATGACCCCGTCCCACCCACACCACCAGCAATATTTCTTTAAAAATGTCTGAAGGAATATCAAAGGAGATTTACTGTGTGATTTGTCTGTCTTCGCTTAAATACCACAAGTTGTGGTTCTAACGCTGTCCCGGTTGACCCTTCCCTTTCCTGGCTCAATGCACTAGTTCACTTCAGAATGTAAATTTCCTGATGATTTACTCACCCCCACCTCATCCAAGATGTTCATGTCTTTCTTTCTTCAGTTGAAAAGAAATTAAGGTTTTTGAGGAGAATATTCCAGGATTTTTCTCCATATAATGGACTTCAATGGGAACCAAACGGTTCAAGGTCCAGATGTGAGTTTCAGTGCAACTTCAAAGCCTCAACACGATCCCAGTCGAGGAATAAGAGTCTGATCTAGACAAACCATCTCTCATTTTATAACAAAAACAAACATTT
Source organism: Pimephales promelas (assembly GCF_016745375.1). Next base: position 1,899,716 of record NW_024121499.1, read on the forward strand.
ATATATTTTTAACCACAAATGCTCGTCTTGCACATTCACGATTTTCACGATAATCACGTTGGAAAGGTCAAGCGGTAACCTTGATGTAGGCGGTAAAGAGTATCTTGAAAATCGTCTGACATTAGTTTTTACCTTCTATTTATTTATTTACTGTAAAGGGTGTTTGATTTAGTAAACACTAGGTCTGTACTTCCACCTACGTCACGCGTGACCTTTTCAACGTGATAACGTAATGTGTGGCGGATCACAGCTAGTGCTAGACGAGCATTTGTGGTTAAAAAGAATATAAATGTTTATTTTATTTAGAAAATGTCCACTGGTTTGTCTAGATAAGACCGTTACTCTTTGTCTGGGATCGTGTCGAGACTTCGAACTCACATCTGGACCTTCGACCCAATTGGACCCCATTGAAGTCCATTATATGGAGAAATCCTGGAATGTTTTCTTCAAAAACCTTCATTTATTTCGACGGAAGAAAGAAAGACATGGACATCTTGGATGACTTGGGGGAGAGTAAATTATCAGGAAATTATAATTCTGAAGTGAATTACTCCTTTAAGAATCCAAACAATGCAACTGGATTAGATGTTTACAGGTATTCAGCATGTAACCTTGTGTTCACAGCTGCCTTCAAGGAGATCTGTCCTGCTGGACCGGGTTACCATTACTCGGCTTCGGCTGTCAAGTTTAACCAGAGACTAGCCGAGGTGCTTGACACCGGCGGGCCGCCCTTGGTCTCTGAAAATGGTCGTACATCCTCACAGGGCATAGGATCCCAACCTGAAAGCTCACTGTCAACCAGAATCCAACAACCGACCAACACGCAAACCATCAGAGTCCAACAACCCTCCATCTCTCTGTCCACGAGACCACAGAAACCCAACGCGGGTCCACAGACCGGCACGGTCATCACTATAACTCAACCCAATCCAAACCTGTCCACTGGTGGCGGCTCTCAAACCACAAACACCAGATTTCAGCCCTCCGGTGTTCGTCCCGGGAACGCCGCCTCAACCAACCAGCCGGCCAGAGCCAACACGCGTGAGTCCCAGCGCTCCTTATAAACGTATTTATTAACCCACAGTTGTGTAGGCAGGGTTTCTGCAGACTTTTTAAAAATCAAATAAGACTTTTTTTAAGAACTGAAGAAATAAAAATGTAAACTGTACCTTAATGCGTGAATACTGTACATTAGGTACATTAAAGGTGCATTGCGCAACATTTTATGTTAAAAATACCCGTTTTTCTAACCCATACTTGCTTAAACATACTTGCCCTTCTCTGATCACTGCGATCGCCTCTATAATCCTGTACAGTGAAATAAATAAGAGGGATTCGGGACGGATTTGAGACTGTGACATCATGCGCGTTTACGCTCACCTGGCTATGTCAGGCAGGTTTGTGTATTCGCCGCCAATCTCCGTATCGTAGGACAACTCGAGCGACAAAACTTTGGTCAACTTTCCACAAAAGTAGACGATGGATTCAAAGAGACCGGCTTGTAGTTCATTGCAAACCCCGACGCAAACTCCACGTAAGACAAAGAAAACACAACTTCTGTCGAGTGCCAGGCGTCGGAATAAGACGAGAGTCGACATCGGGAAGCTTTCAACAAATGGAGAGATCTCCGGTCGGCTCTAGGGCTCAAACGGGTCCTATACAAAGTTATATTGTTCATAAGCGTGTTTCCATAATAATACAATCATAAGTGGATACAGTAAGCACATAAAACAGTTCAACATGGAGATAGATGGAAACTACCGAAGTTTTCCCCTCACACACACATAAGTGTGTCATTTACTCAAATGCCTTTCCTTTCATATATTTAAAATGACTCGCAGATACCTCTGAAGACATTATGACTGTAACAAAAGATTTGTGCAGCTGATGCTCCTTTGGTTATTAACAGCTCGTGCAAGAGTGTGCACACCTCTAGTTGCAGTTTCGCTTTTCGCCAGAGGGGGCGTAGTTCTGCAAATCTCAGAGACTTGCACAATGCACCTGCATGAATACTGTACATTAGGGGAGTGCAATATTGACAATATTTTGCTGGTACCATGGCTGGTTTAGGCCTGTTGTTGACGGCTGACTCACAAAGATATTCACATTCTATGGGGGGTCAGTTAACAACAGTGACCAAAAAAAATAGTTTTTATTATTAAGGGGCAAAATGTGTCACCTTAAATTGGTTTCCAGAGACATTTTAACATGTAACTTATTAGTAAGTATGCATCGTCTGTCAATTTCTAACATTCTGTTTGAATGATAACAGTAGTAGCGTGAGTGACAGCGTTTCTTATAAAGTTATTTATGAACGCACAGTTGTGGAGTTGTGTTTAATCCAATTGAATTGTTTACAGCTGTTGTCCGTACGCAAACCAGCCGGCCCTCGGTTAACAGACAGCCAGTTTCTCCAGTCAGACCTCCTGTGCCGACAGCCCGACCACTGCTGACTCGACAAGGTAAGCCTTTTGGAAAAGAGCACTTAATACAGAAATAATACATTTTAATATGCAATAATATACTTTCATGTAATGTTTTCAAACACTTAATTACTTGTTATTAAATGAAAATTTTATGAAATGACCTGAAATTGAATCAGTGTGTGTGTCCCCCAGATGCCCGAGCGTGTGAATTGCGACCTCAGGTGTGCGGGTCGGGTCGCTGTATTGACCTGCCAGGCGGCAAACACACGTGTGTGTGTAACACGGGATATATACTCAATCCTCAGCTAGGCCAATGCCAAGGTATGAACCTGGGAGTCAATGCACGGCTAAGGAAATAGAAATAAGCAAGACTGCAGACTTACACTCCAAAGAAGATATATACACTCACCTAAAGGATTATTAGGAACACCTGTTCAATTTCTCATCAATGCAATTATCTAATCAACCAATCACATGGCAGTGGCTTCAATGCATTTAGGTGTCAAGACAATCTCCTGAACTCCAAACTGAATGTCAGAATGGGAAAGAAAGGTGATTTAAGCAATGGTTGTTGGTGTCTGAGTATTTCACAATCTGCTCAGTTACTGGGATTTTCACGCACAACCATTTCTAGGGTTTACAAAGAATGGAGTGAAAAGGGAAAAACATCCAGTATGCGATGGCAGTCCTGTGGGCCAAAATGCCTTGTTGATGCTCGAGGTCAGAGGAGAATGGGCCGACTGATTCAAGCTGATAGAAGAGCAACTTTGACTGAAATAACCACTCGTTACAACCGAGGTATGCAGCAAAGCATTTGTGAAGAAGACACAACACACTCAACCTTGAGGCGGATGGGCTACAACAGCAGAAGACCCCACTGGGTACCACTCATCTCCACTACAAATAGGAGAAAGAGGCGACAATTTGCAAGAGCTCACCAAAACTGGACAGTTGAAGACTGGGAAAATGTTGCCTGGTCTGATGAGTCTCGATTTCTGTTGGTAGAGTCAGAATTTGGCGTAAACAGAATGAGAACATGGATCCATCATGCCTTGTTCCCACTGTTGGGCTGGTGGTGGTGGTGTAATGGTGTGGGGGATGTTTTCTTGGCACACTTTAGGCCCCTTAGTGCCAATTGGGCATCGTTTAAATGCCACGGCCTACCTGAGCATTGTTTCTGACCATGTCCATCCCTTTATGGCCACCATGTCCCCATCCTCTGATGGCTACTTCCAGCAGGATAATGCACCATGAATCATTTCAAACTGGTTTCTTGAACATGACAATGAGTTGACTGTACTAAAATGCCCGCCACAGTCACCAGATCTCAACCCAATAGAGCATCTTTGGGATGTGGTGGAATGGGATCTTCGTGCCCTGGATGTGCATCCCACGAATCTCCATCAACTGCAAGATGCGATCCGATCAATATGGGCCAACATTTCTAAAGAATGCTTTCAGGACCTTGTTGAATCAATGCCATGAAGAATAAAGGGGGTCAAACACAGTATAAGTATGGTGTTCCTCATAATCTTTAGGCGAGTGTATGGGTTTCCAAATGCTTGGGATTATAGCAGGATTCCTCTTTTTCTCATTGGTGTCTTCCAAGGCTTTTGAAGGTAAAAGGTCATAGTGACTTTGCCTAAAGGTCAGCCAGCTCATATATTTGTCATCTCTGTCTCCATCTGCAAATGCTTTAACTGTGTGAATTTCTGTGTGCATGTGCATTACGTTATTGTAACACACTGAAAGCCTCTTACAATTCAGGAAAAGCACAAGTAATGTATCAGGATACAAGAGCCAGCAATATTAACAGTACCATAATAACCAATCGATGATCGAAGCACCTCTCTCTCTCTCTCTCTCTCCAGACAGAAACGAGTGTCTCTTGACGCCCAGGCCGTGCTCTGTGGGACAGTGTGAGAATACGGCGGGCAGCTTCCGTTGTGTTTGTCCATCGGGATACCAGACCAACTCCCAGCAGACCCTGTGTGTCGGTTAGAGACGTTTCGTTCTTTGTCAATGGTGCTTTATGCATATAATTATTTATGAGATCGGTTAAATCATTGATGGATTCCACAGATTTCGATGAGTGCCGTCAGGTTCCCAATCCCTGTATTAACGGCCGCTGTGAAAACACTCTGGGCAGCTTCAGGTGTGTGTGCAGAACTGGATATAAGCTACAGGAGAACAGCTGCATAGGTAAATCTAATCATGTGACCCATAATGGGTTTCTCAAACCTTTTGGGGGTCCAAAGAACACATAATTATAACAGTGATTAAGCATTTGCTTGCTATAGTTTGTACTCTTGAAATCAAAAAACGTGTAATTCATTGAAATTTATCAACGGTTTATTAAAAGGAACATTTGAAATCCATCTTATCCCCACCCCATTTTAGGTGCTAATGAAATGTAATCAAATTAGAATGCCAAAAGCTTCTTTCAAATTTTTTTTAGCAAAGATCTGCACAACAGAATTATTTTTTGACTATTTCTTTAAAAAAAAAAAAAAAAAAGTTTTAATAATTTGTTAATATTCAAAATTGTATTTTGATGGGTCGTCGAGAAGAGTTTCTGTGTGCATTTTTGATATGGTGATAGTTTTCTCAAATGAAATGCTGTTGAAGTCATTTTTAGAGCACCATGAGCATCTCGTGTGTGTGTGTGTGTGTGTGTGTGTGTGTGTAGTAGACAAAACTACTCATCCTGGTGTATAATGTGTAGTAATGTGTTTTCTGTATCCAAAAAATAACTCAAATATACTTGATGTGGTGTTTTATTTTCCTCAGACATAGATGAGTGTGTTGACCCGCTCCGGTGTTCGGGTCAGGAGTGTGTGAACTCTCAAGGCTCATATAGGTGTGTTTCCTGTAAGCCTGGCTTTGATCTGCTCAATGGACTATGCTCAGGTAACACACGGCACAGAAATATCACTTTGTAATATTACTTTTGCAGACTAATCTGAAAAATAAGCTCACTTTAGCATACGTTTACATTAGAGTAGTTCACTTTTCAAAAAACTTTTGCTGATAATTTACTCACCCCCATGTCATCCAGATGTCCACGTCTTTCTTTCTTCAGTCGAAAAGAAATTAAGGTTTTTGATGAAAACATTCCAGGATTTTCTCCATATAATGGACTTCAATGGGGTCCAAACGGTTCAAGGTCCAAATGAGAGTTTCAGTGCTGCTTCAAAGGGCTTTAAACGATTCCAGACGATGAATAAGGGTCTTATCAAGCGAAACGATCGGTCATTTAAAAAATAAATAACATAGTTTAAGTTTTATAAGCACAAATGCCCGCCTTGCTCTGTTCTGTGACGCGCATTCGTGACTTTCCTGTTCAAACTCGTTCATCAAAATGAATAAATCTTTTTTTCGAGTCATGACTCGAAGGGTCCTAGATAAGACCGTTATTCATCGTCTGGGATCGTTTAAAGCCCTTTGAACAGTTTGCACTGAAACTCTCTTTTGGACCCCATTGAAGTCCATTATAAGGAGAAAATCCTGGAATGTTTTCATCAAAAACCTTAAATTCTTTTCGACTGAAGAAAGAAAGACGTGGACATCTTGGATGACATGGGGGTGAGTAAATTATCAGTAAAAGTTTTTTTAAAAGTAGACTACTCCTTTAAGTACTTATTTTGGAAATAATTGTCTGGGTTGTGTTTAGTTTGTTCATGCGTTGTACTCCTTTCAGTGTAGTACTCTCCTTACCCTTACCATCAGCTACTCATTAGTTAATGATTATGTTCACCTGTTCCTTGTTTAGTTTGCTTGTTAACCCTGTGTTAATATATTCTCGTAATTCTTTCTTTTATTCAGATATTGATGAATGTCGCCGGACCCCGTCCCCGTGTCCCGACGGCCGCTGTGAAAACACACCCGGCAGCTACAGATGCGCATGTCGAAATGGATACAGATTGCAGGCCAACACCTGTGTGGGTAAGAAAATGCTTTTACGTTTAAATAATATACCTTTAGATTATTGTGTTCATGTGTGCCTGGATTGATGTGCACGTTACAGACGTGAACGAGTGTGAGGACCCATTGCAGTGTCCGGGACAGGAGTGTGTGAATTCTCTGGGATCTTATAGGTGTGTGTCGTGCAGACCTGGATTTAGCTTTAAAAATGGAGCATGCTCAGGTAACGACTCGTTTCAACCCATCAGCGTGTGAAATATGTACAGACCCTGAAAGTGGGATGCCGTTATCTGTCCAGATATTGACGAATGCCGTCAGACGCCGTCTCCTTGCTCGAACGGACTGTGTGAAAACACACCTGGCAGCTTCAGGTGTGTGTGCGGAGCTGGCTTCAGATTGCAGGGCGGCACCTGCACAGGTATGATTCTTCATGCAAAACCGATCATGAAAAACTGAGTTTGAAATAAATCCCGTAAGTCATATGTGTGTGTGTATGTGCATGTGAACGCAGATGTGAATGAGTGTGAAGATCCATTGCAGTGTCCCGGACAGGAGTGTGTGAACTCTCAGGGATCGTATTGGTGTGTGTCGTGCAGACCTGGATTTAGTCTTAAAAATGGAGCATGCTCAGGTAACTACAACACACTCACATTTAAACCGTTTTAATCATATAATTGCATTATAATCGTAACTTAACAATAATTAGGTTCAACTTAAAAAAAATACTGTTGCAACTGTAAAACCTGATGATGAGTTAGTTCAACTCAAACCGATTGCCTTAAATCATTTAAGTTTATTAACTCAAACAATTTAAGCGTAAAAAAATATTTGATTTGTTTCCAAGTAACTCAATAACTTATTGTTAAGATAACTTGGGTTAATAAAGTTAATAGTTCTAATTAATTACTATAACTTAAATCTATGAAGTACACTGTAAACCCGAAGAAGTTGTCAGAACTCAAATCACTTTTAATAGTATACAGTTAGCTTTAAAAGCTAATCTGCTGACGTAAATCAAATCAAGCTGAATGCACCACTTGTCACCATGATGGTAACTATCTTAAAGCCAACATTAACAGAAATTCTTCTAAATTAGCATAACAAAAAATTAATCACTACTAAATCTCACACTTAACATTAATCTTACACAAAAAAACATTATATTGCACTTAATTTTAGCATTTACACACTCTTTCGAGTGCCATCGGCAAGGCATGCTGGGAAATAGATATCCCAGCCGTTTCAGTTAAACTTAAGTTCGTCTAAATTAAAAATAAATAATTTAATAAAACTCAAAACAATGAAACAGTTCAGTTTACTTAAAATATATCAGCTCTGTGAACTTGAAAGAAAAAAGAAAGTGCTAAATACTCATACAAATTAATTTGACTGAACTAATTTGTTGAACTTAAGTTAAACCAATTAATTATTTTGACCGTTAGGATTTTTTTATTTTGCGTTAGAATAACACTGCCTAATTTAACTTGAGTAACTCAAATATTTAAGTTTTCACTTAATTTGAATCAAAAATATTATTTTCCCAAAGACAAAAACATTAACCCAAAGTAAAAAAAAAAAAAAAAACGGTAGGGTCCAATTCTCACTATTAAAGATTTTGCCTGGATACTAATTATTAATAGTTAGTAAGGTAATGGTTAGGTTTACGTATTGTAGGATTAAGGGAATGTGGTCAATCATGCAGAATAAGGAATATATGCTTTATAAGTACTAAAATAATAAGCAGCCAATATCATAGCAATATGCATGCTAATTAGCAACTAGTTAATAGTGAGAATGAAACCCTAAACTGAAGTCTTACCAAAAGATAAAGAAAATCGAAATCTATATATTCTGTAGGCATAAGCCGAAATGTTGCTTAATAATTGTCAGGTTTATATTCTGTTCTTATTTTAACTTTCTGCCTTGTTTCGGTTTAGTTTCACCTGTCTAGTTTAGTGTTCTTTGTTCTAGTCCTGAGTTTGCAGGAGAGAAAGCATGAAGCTCATTGGATAATGACCAAGTTTTTTATTTGTGTCAGATATCGACGAGTGTCGCCAGACTCCTGGGCTGTGTGTGAACGGCCGCTGTGAGAATAACGTGGGAAGTTTCAGCTGTTTGTGTCCCCCTGGATTCAGACTGGAGGGAAACATCTGCGAAGGTTTGAGCTTCACAACTGAACAAACCTTCTCAAGCTTCTGTGCACTTTAGCATACTTTTAAAAAGAGGCCCTTTGGAAATAAGTATGATTTTAATGTAATGTAATGTCAAATGTGTGAAAATAGACTATTATTCCCACTGAATTAAGACTTAAGTCCATATCTAGATATAATTGAATCATTACTTCATGTTACGTAATGCTGACACTGGAGAGGAAGATGGAGGGTGAACAGTGAGCTGTATTGATAATAGAGGGGCAGTGATGAGGGTGGTGCTGTAGGTGTGTAAATGCTTGTTAAACTTTGTTATTTAATTTTAATATTTATTTTGTTACCTAAACTTTGTTATTTATTTATTAAATTAGCGATCGTTTCGCTTGATAAGACCCTTATTCATCGTCTGGTGTCGTTTAAAGCCCTTTGAACAGTTTGTAGTTTGCACTGAAACTGTCAATTGGACCTTGAACCGTTTGGACCCCATTGAAGTCCATTATATGGAGAAAAATCCTGGAATGTTTTCATCAAAAACCTTAATTTCTTATCAACTGAAGAAAGAAAGACGTGGATCTCCATTCAGCCGATCTCCGGTTCTGGCGGTACCACTTTTAGCATAGCTTAGCATACATCATTGAAGTGGACAAGACCATTAGCATTTCTCCAAAAAAAAAATGTTATTCCTATAAAGATATTTTTCCTATTTAAAACTTGACTCTTCTGTACTTACATTGAGCACTAAGGCCGATGGAAAATGTAAAGGTGCTATTTTCTAGGCTGATATGGCTAGGATATGGCTATAGTTCCTTGCCATATCAGCCTAGAAAATCGCAACTTTACATTTTCCGTCGGTCTTAGTGCTCAATGTAACTACAGAAGACTCAAGTTTTAAATAGGAAAAATATTGAAACTCTTTGGTCTTTTTGTTTTTTTGAGAAATGCTAATGGTCTTGTCAATGATGTATGCTAAGCTATGCTAAAAGTGGTACCGCCAGAACCGGAGATCGGCTGAATGGATTCAATAACGGTAAAACTCAACAGTTTAACTCTGGGGGAGTTGTAAAATGAGCCCATTTCCAAAAAAAAGTGGAGTATCCCTTTAAATGGCCTTTTATATTGTCTGCAAGTACAGTTTTCTTTAATACTACTACTTTGAAGTGCTCTACAAGTTAAGCACACTTGTTTTACACAAGGGATCATTACAGATTTCATCCCCAGTTGTTCCATTCATGAAATGAGTGTGTTTCGTACCTCGTTCCAGATGTGAACGAGTGTGAAAATGAGCTTCAGTGCCCAGGAAGGGAGTGTGTGAACTCGGTCGGTTCCTTCAAGTGTGTCTCCTGTCAGCCGGGCTTTGAGCTTCTTGACGGACACTGCCAAGGTATCTCTTCATGTGGATCTCCACATATAACATTCATTTAATTAGGTTACAAAAATAAAAAATAAAAATTTTTAAGTCTCCATGCAATTATTTCTTATTTCTTATGTCACATTTAAACCAGCTTTACAGATTATGCGTGTTTTAAAGTTACAGTGTGATAATGTCATAAAGTCATAAATGTGCTGACATTAACACAATGTCCTTAACACTTTTTATTTTTATTGTAACTGAGTCTAGTTCTGTCACGGAGACAGTTGTAATATCTTTGTCACTTAGTACGGACATTTTTATGTTTGATAAAGTACCATTTCTTGTATAATCGTTAAGATTTTAATCGGGTTATTATCAGTACCCAAAACTAAAACCATTTAAATAAAATTAAATGTATATAAAAAAAAAATATTTTAGCTATTTGTCAACTTTTTAACTTAAATTTAAATGAAAACATAAAAAATATAAAAATGAAATCTAATTCAAAATATTAACAAACGCGTGGAAGTTCGGATTTACGACTTGGAATTTTACGATGCTATCGTATTTTGTACATGCAACTTAGATAGTTTTATTGTTTATAATAGTAATAATTTAATTAATTTCAACAAATGTACCATCAATACAGACGCTGCATTCATTGCATGCTTCATGTTTTCTTATTGATGCGAATTATTCCAAAACTCATGTGCGTAAAACCATCTTTCAGCACTAGACGTCAGATTAGACGCATATTGAATTTAACGTGGATGAAAATAAGGTCAGTTTGAAACCAAGAATGATAACTATAACAATAACGATATCAGCGGATGATATCGTTCGCTTTTTTATTATAAGCGTGCTGCAGTTTTGTCGCCTGTCCCTTTAAATGCTCGAGCTGAAGTCTGGTGGATTCTGATTGGCTGTCAGTGTTTTATCGCTCATCAGCTGAAAGTGATCGGGCCATTATCATTATATTTATAGTGATATTATTTTGTATTTAATATGATTTTTTAGAACTATATCACTATAGTTATTGTCCTTGGTGTGAACGTGCCTTTACAGTCATACAGTGGAAAATTTATTAAAAAAATAAATAAAAAAATTCAGAAAGACTGCTGTTAAACTCCGGTACTGCATAAGTCTCATTTTCCTTCCTGTCACTAATGAAATATGGTGCTACTAATGTCACTAAGACTGATTTGAAGGCATTTGTGTGTGTTCAGACACAGATGAATGCAGTCTGGACCGGACGCGCTGCACTAATGGCCAGTGTAGAAACACTCCCGGCAGCTTCAGGTGTGTGTGTGCCGTGGGCTTCCAGCTACAGGACAGCGCTTGCACAGGTAAGAGGACACACACTTCATGCTTTTATTTCACCTCATCCTGTAGCATTTACACAAGCTCTACATTCTCCCTTTATCAGACATTGACGAGTGTTTGGACACACTGCAGTGTCCCGGTCAGCAGTGCCTGAACTCTCCGGGCTCGTATAAGTGTGTTCCCTGCCGAGACGGGCACAGCATGCAGGACGGACGCTGCGCAGGTGAGATGAGCTTAACCTGCATTTCAAGCCATCTTGCCGCTCTCTGAGTGCTCCTCATCGCACAAGGAAAGGATGCAGAAAGCTGGCTTGATGAACGGCATCATGTGTGTGTGTGTGTATGTGTGTGAGAGAGCTTCATTCCTCCGCCATGGTCGATCTATCTCCAGGGCCGCATTAAGAGCTCACAGGGCCCCGGGGCTATGAGTTACTGCAGGGCCCCCCACCACTTTAGGTCACCAACTACATGAGCTAAATGTTATATCATTATATGAGTCATTTTATCCATCTATGATATACTTCACAGTTAAGTTAGATTACTTTTAACACGATTTTTTTATCATATCAAAATATTGCCACTAAAATGTCATAATTCTTGTGACAAATTTCAATATCACAAAAAATAATAGTAGCTTAATAATCTCAAGCTTACTGATGACAAGAGTCACAAATTAAAATAGAACAAAGGCACATAAGAAATCGACATACTTAAAAAAAAATTAAAGCACTGAATAATATTATATTGTATAAAGTAATCAAATATACAATGCATGGTTTTCACTATAAATTCAACATTCGTTCTTGTTAATTTAGCAAAAGTAATTCAGTCAAGGGCAGTAATACTTTCTTTCTTATGTCTTAAATTATGGCGACAGCAGCTTTATTAGCAGCGTCTGTCACTTTAAGACCTCAGAGTTGGAGCTCAAGTGCGCTGTGCAAAACCGTCTCAAGTTCACCATGGTCTCAAAACCAGCATTTACAAAATGAATTTCCTCCCGCTGCTACTATGCCAAGAGCAGTTTGAAATAATATGCATCCAAATCACAATGCTTAAAAACGTGTTTAAATGATAAACTTACATCATGATGGTGCAGCAAAATTTAAATATTTCTACCGGATATATTATCACCAGCCCTTTAGGCGAATAAAGAGTTTGATCAAACACAAAAAGCAATATCATACATCCATCAAGTTAATATTCAAACTTACCGAAAGTTTGTGGGGTCGATGATGACGCTGTGTTTTAGAATGAAGTGAAGAGTAAAGGCGATTTATTGGTTGATGTATATTCTAATAAGGCGCACACAGCCATCTATAGGCCTACGTGCAGCAGCAGGTCGATCGTTCACAAGTCAAATAAAGAATAAATATATTTGTTATAACAAATTAAAATGTGACGTTTCAATTTACCATGCCCTGGTGCCCACGGGGGTTTGATTGACAGGCGGCCTGGCGAATCATAATGCCGAATACGCAACTTTGTCCGACAACAAGATTGTCGGTGGACTTGAACTTGAAAACGGTATTGTTTAAATTACTTAATGACAACATTTGAAAGTTAAGACTTTGTTTCATATCAACAGTAAGCTGTTCTGAACTCTCTCTCTCTCGTAGTCACTCGATTGTCTTTGACTCGCGATGTATTTTTCACTGCGTGAGTGCATGAGAACATGATGTGCGTGACTCGAGAGCGAGAGCTGCCTGGGCAGGCTCGTCGCTCGTCACACAGTAACTAAAAAAGGCGGGTCTTTGCGAACCTCTCTAAAATAATAATGAGAATGATTCCATGATAATGCATGGAATATACGGCAAAGCGCCACTAAATAACAGAGCCAATTTGTGGGGGGCGTTGCGTGGTAAGTCTTTGGCAATCAGATGGCTTAAATATCTCCTCCACAGCCAATCACGGGCCCCCTCCTTGCTCGGGCCCCGGGGCTTCAGCCCCGCCTAGCCCTATTGTTAATCCGGCCCTGTCTATCTCTCTCTGCCGTGTAAGAGGAGACATGTGGCCAACAGATGGCAGAACTTGTATCATCTCAGCCACGTGTTCCCGCACAATTATCCACATCCGCTCAGAGTTTGAGTTTGAATCATGTGGAGAGTGAGATAAAAGATGATTCAACACATCTGTCTCTGAAAACCCTCCACCTTCAAAACTATATGTATAATATTATATGCACAAAGTATACTGTATATAGGCTAGCAAACTAAAGATTAGTAATTAAGCAATTAAAAAAATTTAACCAAAAATAAATGATGTATAAATATATTTATATTTTATAAATATAAATATTTTCAATAAATTGAAAAATGTTCATTAATAATTAAAACATTAAATGTTTCAGGAAATAAATAAAACAAGAAAAAAATGACCTCATAAATAAATAAATATTCCATAGGACATTGAGGCACTCAACATTTACAGTATTTATCAAATTTCATTTGATTTGAGATTCATTTTATTGACAGATTTCATCATTTATTTATTTTTAAACATTTATTTCTGGTTACTGACATTGTATGATTTTTTTTAAAACATATGTATTTTTTATTTACATATTTCATGACTTATTAATTTTTAAACATATTTATTTTATTGACACATTTAATGATTTTATTAAAATTTCTATATTTATTTTAAAAATAAACATATTTATTTATTTTATTGCCATATAATTATTTATTTATTTTTAAACATACTGTAAATTTATTTATTTTATTGACATTTCGTAATTTATTTATTTTTGAAACGTATATTTATTCATTTTATTGACACCTTTCATGATTTATTTATTTTGAAATATATATATATTTATTCATTTTATTGACACCTTTCATGATTTATTTATTTTTGAAATATATATTTATTCATTTTATTGACGCATATTATGATGTATTTATTTTTTAAACATATATTTATTCATTTTATTGACGCATATTATGGTTTATTTATTTTTGAAACATATATATATTTATTTTATTGACACATATTATGAATCATTTTTAAGTATATTTATTAATTTTATTGACACCTTTCGTGATTTTTTAAATATATTTATTCATTTTATTGACCTTTAATTATTTATTTTTTTAATATATTATTCATATTATTGACACTTTTCATGATTTATTTATTTTTAAATATACATTTATTCATTTTATTGACACCTTTCATGATTTATTTATTTTTTAAACAAATATTTATTCATTTTATTGACACCTTTCATGATTTTTTTTATATATTTATTCATTTTATTGACACCTTTCATGATTTATTTATTTTTGAAACATATTTATTTATTTTATGGACACATATTATGATTTATTATTTTTTTAAATATATTTATTCATTTTATTGACACCTTTCATCATTTATTTATTTTTGTAACATATATTTATTCATTTTATTGACACCTTTCATAATATTTTTTAAATACATTTATTAATTTTATTGACACCTTTCATCATTTATTTATTTTTGAAACACATATTTATTTATTTTATTGACACATTATGATTTATTATTTTAAAAAATATATTTATTCATTTTATTGACGCATTTCTTCATTTATTTTTTTTGTAACATATATTATTCATTTTATTGACACCTTTCATGATTTATTTATTTATTAAACATATATTTATCAATTTTATTGACACCATTCATAATTGATTCTTTTTTTTAAATATATTTATTCATTATATTGACACCTTTCATGATTTATTTATTTTTTAAATATATTTATTCATTATATTGACACCTTTCATGATTTATTTATTTTTTAAACATATATTTATTCATTTTATCGACACCTTTGTCAGAGAGATGGTTAAAAATAGTCATTAATCAACTAAATTATAAATATATTCTTGTAAAAAGCTTGATTGACATTAAAAAAGGGGAAGAAGATAAAGTATGATGAGGCTCAAGCACATTAACACAGGCACAGCTTTCATGATTCTGCATCGTCACAAGCTGTTTGTTTCCCCTTCAGACATCGATGAGTGTGCGGGTCCTCGCGTGTGTGGGCCGGAGAGTGTGTGTGTGAACACGGACGGGTCGTATCGCTGCGACTGCTTGCCAGGGTACAGATCGGCCGGTCCACGGCGCCAGTGTCGAGGTCAGAGAAAATATACATTTAATTCGAAGGGAACACACACGTTCACACTCTCTCCGGCTAATTAGAATATGCTGTTTTCAAATATGAATTTGTTTTTTCACTCCTGTCTCCCACTGTGGCACGCTGACATCCGCCGGCTCAGACATTAACGAGTGTCTGGAAGGAGACTTCTGCTTCCCGAGCGGAGAGTGTGTGAACACAGACGGCTCCTTTAAGTGTGTGTGTGCGAACGGCTACACGAGCGCCGTTAACGCGACGTCCTGCCAAGGTATGACACCAGTCCTCATATACAGTATAACCAACAACGTGTCGGGAAATATAAAAGCTATAGCGTGACTGACCTTGGATTTGGATTGTTTTTATGAATTCTTCAGTTGTCATTAGGGAGTTGTTTTAAAAGAAAATTTCTCGAATGTGAAAAGTTACTTAACTCTTGGATGAAATGATTCACATAACTGCATCACTCAAAAGCCCGAAGTAAACATTTTTCCTTTCGACATGTCCACCACACACCCTATTAGATAGAATCAAGATGCAAGATAATTACGCAGCATGTGATGAAGGAAAACATCTGCACTCCGACTCAAAAACTGGAGTCAACCGGATTATATATCACTTATTCTATGCATTGCATCATTTTGTCATTGCATTTATATTGAAAGTGCGTATTGTTTTAATTTTCCCCCATTATGTTATTTTAAAGATTCATAATTTTGTTTCCCAAACAGATTTATGTGCATCCAACATCAAAAACACTTTAATAATTTCAAATAATGGAATTAAGTGCACTTTAATGTCTATGTACTACATAAGTATGCGTAAATGCATTAAATTGCAAAAAAAAAAAATGTATATATATATATATATATATATATATATATATTTATATATATATAATTGTTTATATATATGTATAAACAAAAAATATATAAATATATATACTGTATATATATATATATATATATATATATACCCTATTATTCAAAAAATGCACTAAATTGCAAAAAAAAAAAAAATATATATATATATATATTTGTTTATATATATGTATAAACCAAAAAATATATAAATATATATATATATATATATATATATACCCTATTATTCCTATTTTTTTTGCAGGTCCCTTACAATATATTTACATGCATTCACAGTCAAAAAACACTTTAATTGTCTCATAACATGCATCACAGCATCAGCTCTTTTCTCTCAGAGTCTGAAACGCTTCGATCAGGTCTCTCTAAACCCCGCCTCTCTCAGAGCTGCTCTGCTGTGATTGGTCGGAAACCGAACGCTCATTATCATATCTGAATCTCAGCTCTTGATCACATTGATACGAACAGTAACGATGGCGTGGGTTTTACCGTATCAATCTCCTCAAAGTGGATTTGCTCTTCCAGTCTCAGATACACTACAGTGTTTGAGGGCGGAGCTAAGAGGCGCTGTTCAGCCAATGGGCTGGCATTGTGCAAATTAGTTACAAACCTACACAGGCTCAGTTTGCACACTTGTGTTTTCTGCCAGCCATTGAGCATCTTCCAGTGATCCGCTGTTCCTGTAACTTCAGCTCAGGAGCGTTACTGATGACGATGATGTCATGCTGGTGTGTGTGCATGTGTGTGTCCAGATGTGGACGAGTGCAGTCAAGAGGGAGTTTGCCAGGACGGCCGCTGCACCAACACTGAGGGGTCGTTCCTGTGCCACTGCCAGACCGGCTTCACCACCAGCCCAGAGAGAACCGCCTGTCTGGGTAACACACACACACACACACACCTAAATGGTGTACTTTTATCACAACATCTTTATTGATAATTCATACTGGAATTTTATTAAAAAGTTTTCTTCTCTTACTGCAGTTATATAAATGTATTTTAATATAATTTCATTTTAATTTTACGAATGTACAAAAAAAATGACCTAGTTAAGCTGCTCTCAGAATATGAAGTAAAATATATTGTATTTCTGGTTGTTAAACTAATGTGGCCTGGCTTATAATTAGCATAAAACCTTTTTTTTTTTTTTTTAACCCTTAATTTAACTTAATTTAATTATTGAGATGGACATATACAATATTATAATTTATAACTCCTTATTGCGAGTTTATATCTTGCAACTCTTTGGGGAAAAAAAGTCACAAATGATTTTTTTATTCAGTGGCAGAAACAAGCTTCCATGGAAATTCATTACAGAGAAAGACATTGAAAAGATTTTATGATAACACTTTACAGAAAGATTCATTAGTTAACATTATTCAATGTATTATCTAACAATGAGCTATACCTTTGTAGCAGTATGTATTAATCTTTGTTGATGTTAGTTAATAATAATCCAGTTGTTCTGTATTTGTTCATGTTCACAGTGCATTAACTAATCTTAACAAATACAACCTTTGATTATAATAATGTAGGCTATTAGTATATGTTGAAATTAATATTAAATGAGATGGATAAATGCGAAAGAACTATTGCTCATTCATAGCTACTAAGGTAGTTAACTAATGTGAACTAATGAACCTTACTGTAATGTGTTACAGTCTTTACCATTAAAAACCATTTTCTATCATTTAAAGCTTGATTTGAGAGTAAAATGTGAGGTTAACAGAAAAATCACCCACACGGAGAGCACAAAAAAAGGCAAAGGCCTGACTCTGTCACAGGCGAGGACATCACGCATGGATGAGTGTGTGTGTGTGTTGGGCAGATCTCAGCTGAAGTGTTTCCTCCTGCAGATGTGAACGAGTGTTTGGACTCAGAGAGGAGTGTGTGTGGATCTCAGCGCTGCGAGAACACCATCGGCTCGTTCCACTGTGTGGCGTCCTGCGAGCCCGGATACCACATCACTGCCACAGGAGAGTGTGTGGGTGAGTCTGACACAGATCACACACACTTAAAGGGATAGTTCACCCAAAAATTAAAATTAGCCCATGATTTACACACCCTGAAGCCATCCTAGGTGTATATGACACTCTTCTTTTAAACGAATACAATCAGAGTTATATTAAAAAATCTCCTGGCTTATACAAGCTTTATAATGGGAGTGAATGGTTGTTTATGTTTTGAAGATATTAAAAGTGCATCCATCCATCATAAAAGTGCATCCATCCATTATAAAAGTGTATCTATCCATCATAAAAGTGCATCAGTCCATCATAAAAGTGCATCTATCCATGATAAAAGTGCATCTATCCATCATAAAAGTGCATCAGTCCATCATAAAAGTGCATCTGTCCATCATAAAAGTGCATCTATCCATCATAAAAGTGCATCAGTCCATCATAAACGTGCATCTGTCCATCATAAAAGTGCATCTATCCATCATAAAAGTGCATCTATCCATCATAAAAGTGCATCCATCCATCATAAAAGTGCATCTATCCATCATTAAAGTGCATCAGTCCATCAAAAAAGTGCATCTATCCATCATAAAAGTGCATCGGTCCATCATAAAAGTGCATCTGTCCATCATAAAAGTGCATCCATCCATCATAAAAGTGCATCTATCCATCATTAAAGTGCATCAGTCCATCAAAAAAGTTCACCTATCCATCATAAAAGTGCCTCTATCCATAATAAAAGTACATCTATACATCACTAAAGTGCATCTATCCATCATAAAAGTGCATCTGTCCATGATAAAAGTGCATCTATCCATCATAAAAGTGAATCTATCCGTCATAAAAGTGCATCTGTCCATCATAAATATCATGGATAGATGCACTTTTATGATGGACAGATGCACTTTGATGGACTTCAAAACCACCCTTTGGTGCCATAATAAAGCTTGCAAGAGCGAGGGCATTTTTTTAATATAACTGATTGTTTTCGTCTGAAAGAAGAAAGTCATACACACCTAGGATGGCTTCAGGGTGAATAAATCATGGGCTAATTTTCAATTTTGGGTGAACTATCCCTTTAACGAGCCCCAGCAGTGAGTGACAGTGAGTTTCTCTCGCAGACATCAACGAGTGCACCAATGAGACGGTGTGTGGACTCCACGCTTTCTGCCAGAATCTGATCGGCACATATCAGTGTCTGTGTGACCAGGGCTACGAGTCCACCGGCGATGGACAGATGTGTGTGGGTGAGTTCAATATACAACAGCTCTTGATTATGGAAATAACATACTTTAAAATAATATACTGAATAAGAGCTCTTTATAATGGAAATAATATACTTAACTGGGAACTCAGAAAATTAATTGCATGTCATTTACTTGTTATTAAGTTCAAATTGTAGTTTCAGTTTATATTAAATGCAATTACTTGAACTTATTAGTGACTTAAGTAGGAGTTATATGAAATTTAATAATGAAATTATGTAATAATTTCTTATATCGTCTTTGAAAAATGGTTAAAGTGCACTGGCGAATACTGACAAGCATTTATGATGAACTAAAATAGACTTTAATGCCATTCCTATTGAAAATTGTGTGTCATGTATTTAAATATATTTGTAATTACTAGTGCTGTCAAATCGATTAATCGCATCTCCACCTAACATATATTTTTATTAGATGCGATTAATCGAGTAATTGGACATTTGTAATAAAAAAAGTTGCAATTTAGAACATTTTAAATATATTAACTTTAAATTTAATATCAAATAACACACTGCAGTTAAAATTATAATCAAGTACTTTACATGTATGCTAGTCCATCGAGAAGCATCAACATGAGTGTACTTCTTTACATTACAACAATAGACTATTAAAACTTAATGACTTAATGTACTTTAAAGTAAAAGTGCACTTAAGTGAAACATTCATAAAAATTAGGGCTGTCAAACGATTAATCGTGATTAATCGCATCCAAAATAAAAGTTTGTTTATATATATATTTGTGTGTGCTGTATATAATTATTTTGTATATATAAATATCTATGCATGCATTTATATATTTAAGAATTATTTGCGCTTAAATTCTGTATATATAAATAAATACATAATCTATATTATATAATTATAAATATTTTATATATGAATAACACATTTTCTTAAATATATACATGCATGTGTGTGTATTAATATATACAAAATAATTATATACAGCACAGACAAAAATATATTATTTAAACACAGACTTTTATTTTGGATGCGATTAATCGCAATTAATTTTTGCACAGCCCTAATATATATATATACAAAATATAGAATAGAATAAAATAAAATAAAAAAAATAAAGTATATAAACACACACACATTCTTGTATATATTTAAGAAATATTTTCATGTTTATACTGTATATAGATGTACATATAATTTATATTATATATAAATATTTTATATATAAATATTTTTTTCTTAAATATACAAGCACGCGCGTGTATATACAAAATAATTATACACAGTGCACCCACATGTATTATGTAAACACAAACTTTTATTTTGGATGCGATTAATCGCAATTAATCGTTTGACAGCCCTAATAAAAATACACTTAACTAGACTTAACGAGAGTAGTTACAGTACCTCTATGATTTAAGTGCACACCCAGTACAATTAAGCGGACTTCATTTTCCCAATTGAAAGTGTTTTCCCCTCGATGACACTCCCTGTGTGTGTGTTTCTGCGCAGACATAAACGAGTGTGAGACGATGCAGGGCGTCTGCGGATCTGCACACTGCTGGAATGTGGAGGGATCAGTCGTGTGCGAGTGTGAGAACGGACAGGAGGAATTCGACCCGCTCGCGAAGCAGTGTGTGAGCAGAGAGAGCACAGGTAACACACACACACAACTCCAGCTCAGTGTCTCAGTGCTGCCCTCTACTGACCATACCAGGTCCCACTTTATATCAAGTGGCTGTAACTACTATGTACTAACTTTGAAATTATTAATTTGATACAATGGACTTATTGTGTACATGCATGTTTTTATATTGTACTTACACTGTTGACCCTTCCCTTACAGCGACACACACCTGACCCGTGTCACACCTCAATAGCAGTGTTTTACTTAGCAGTACATTGTACTTATTTTTCGATGTATTTTTCGACGCCACTTAATATAAAGTGGGACCAAATATGACAATAAATGATAATAATAATAACAATAATGGTGAAAATAAAAACCGCATTAATACATTTTCTTTATGCTGCAAAATAAGGCTGTCAAACAATTAATCGCGATTAATCGCATCCAAAATAAAAATTTGTGTTTACATAATATATGTGGGTGCACTGTGTATAATTATTATATATATATATATATATATATAAATACACACACATGCTTGTATATATTTAAGAAATATTTTCATGTATATCCTGTATATAGATTTATGTACTATAACTTATAGTATATATAAATATTTTTTTTTTCTTAAATATACATACATTCTGTTTATTAATTCAGAATTCTTTAATTATAGAGATCAAGGAAACATGTATAGATGTGTGTGTGTGCAGGTCGCACGAGGCCGTCTGGCGCAG
Source organism: Pimephales promelas (assembly GCF_016745375.1). The sequence continues at coordinate 1,921,438 of NW_024121499.1, forward strand.
CCTCGTCGGGTCGTGGTTCGGCTGGCTCCTCGGGGTCCGTGTCTGGCTCTCTTCCACAATCTCGACCCGGAGAAATGAAGGAGTGTTACTACGGCGTGTCCGAGCCGTACTCCTGCAAGATACTGTCCCGCAACACCACCCTGCAGGAGTGCTGCTGTACGGCGGGCCAGGGCTGGGGCCTCCTGTGCCAATACGACATCTGTCCGCAAGCTGGAACAGGTGAACACACACACACACACACACATGCTGCGTCTAATGAGTTACTTATGCATACTTTTAACTCTTTCCCTGCCAGTGTTTTAGAAAAGAAGCTGCCATTATTTTCATGGCCTCCAGAATATTTTGTTGTATGACTATCTAAACATTCAATACATCAAAAGAAAGAACAGCACCCATACTTTCAAACAAACAAACAAAAAAACGCTGTATTCTAGCTTTATGCAATAGTTTTTTCTTCAACACTTGAATGTGGGCAAGATTCATAAAAACAAAACAAACATTTTTTGAGCAAATTGAGAATTGAGATTGAGAACGATGATCCAAACACAGGTGAAGTCGATCGAGTTTATCAACACCAAAGCTTCACAGTCCTGTAGCGTCAACATTTCATTCAGTTTTGATTTATACACCGTTTAATGTTGATGATCGCGTTATTTTACAAATGCACCTCCTTGCATATGATATCACTTGTTTCTGCTTCTTCTTCTCCTGTGTTTTGCTCTGGAGATTCAGTTCTCTTTCAGAGGATGTGTAATAGCGCCCCCTACCGTATAACAGTGAAAACACGGAAATCCGGAAAATTCCATCAATGGCGGGGAAAGAGTTAAAAGAGTGCTTATGGGAATAATTTACATGAAAAGAATAAACTGAATGTAACGTTTTCAGACACTTTATTGCATCCAATATACAATCAAATTCAAGGTTATTATGGTTTAAGTTTATAATAAATGCATTTAGCAACTTAAGTAAAGATGTACTTAAGTTGAACTTAAGTACATCTTTATATTTAATTTCACAATTGTCTTGGTTGAAGCATTTATGATGAATGTTCTTGAATGTTCTGTTAAAACTAGGGCTGTCAAACGATTAATCGTGATTAATCGCATCCAAAATAAAAGTTTGTGTTTACATAATATATGTGGGTGCACTGTATACTTATATATATATATATATATATATATATATATATATATATATATACACACACATGCTTCTATATATTTAAGAAATATTTCCATGTATATAGTGTATATAGATTTATATATAATTTATATTATTTATAAATATATTTTATATATAAATATTTTTTTTCCTAAATGTATGTGTGTATTTATATATATATATATATATATATATATATATATATATATATATATACTGTATATATATATATATATATATATATACTGTATATATATATATATATATATATATATATATATATATATATATAATTATACACAGTGCACTGCACCCACATATATTAAGTAAGCAAAAACTTTTATTTTGGATGTGTTAAATTGCGATTAATCATTTGACAGCCCCAGTTAAAACTTGTATGTCATATATTTTAAAATATATTTTACACATTTGTAATTAAAATTTATTAACTTTAAATGTAAGTACTTCACATGTGCTTTACCATGTTAGTCAACACGTCAAAGTAAGTGTACTTTAAAGCATGACAAAAGATAAAATGCTCTTTTTAAAAGTGTATTCATGTTTAATAAACAGTCATGAAAATGTATCTCTTTAAGTGCACATAAGTGGCATTTCTATTTCATTAATACATATAAGTACAGTTTTTAAACATACTCCTGTACACTAAAATTGCACATTTAACACAATTATTCCCCCCCCCATCATCAATGACTCCATTCAGCCGAATACCAATCGCTGTGTCCCAGTGGAAAAGGGTACGTTACCATGGAAACGGGAGCATTCAGCTACAAGGGTAAAACACAAAGACTCTCACAACAACAACAACAACAAATGTCCCATAAGTCTCTCAGTGTGTGTTGTTTCTAATCGGAGTGTGGTTGGTCGGTCCGCACAGATGTGGACGAGTGTAAGCTGTTCGATCCGGAGATATGTAAAGGCGGTGTGTGTGTGAACAACATTCCCGGCTACGCCTGTTACTGTCCCAGCGGGTTCTACTACGACACGGATCTGCTGGAGTGCATCGGTCAGCACACACACACACACACTCGGTTCAGGGATGCTCGATCGGTAGACCGTGATGTTGTGACGCTGTCTCTGTGTGTCTGTAGATCATGATGAATGTCAGAGTGAGGACACCTGCACGGGTGGAGTGTGTGTGAATACACTGGGGATGTTTTACTGCACGTGTGAGCCGCCGCTAGTGCTGGATGACACTCGGCGCAACTGTGTCAACGCTAGTGGCCTCGCGGAGGGTAAGACATACAAACACACACACAGACAACGTTTTAAAGAACGTTTATTAGCCAGACAGCAACATAGTGTCGGCCCAGATCCGGCCCGCGTCTGGTACATGTGAAACCCACGCGTATCCACGGATTATTTTAAAATATAGTTGTGTCCTTTTGATTAGGGAATTATATTTTATTTTATTTTACTACGATATATTTTTGAATAAATTATAGTCTATGTTAAGTTTCATTTTAAAGTGTACCGCTCACTCAGGGGAGGAGCTAAGCGAAAAGGGCGGAGTCATTCAGCAGTCATGGGCGGGGCCTGTATAATGTGACATCACACATGCAACAATATGCGAACGGCTTGTTTTGAGACGCTGCTTATTATTTATGGGGATTAAAACAAGAGGAGTGGGTGGATGTTTACCAGTATACACACACTGCAGACACACACATTTTCCTTTAACAACTGAAAATTAAATTTGTTTCGTAATTTTTAAAGCATTTTTTTTTTTTTTTGCATTATTCAAATATTTAATTACAAATATTTTCATATATGTAGTGAAAATGAACAAAAGTCTTATGGGTACGACATGAAGAAGGCAAAATTGTTACTAGAGGTGTAAAATGTCAACTTTTATTGTGTATCTGCCGTCTTTCTTTCTGTGTTTCTCAGACGAGAACTTAAACTTCTGTTGGCGTCACGTCACGGCTAGTCTAGTGTGTCAGAGTCCTCTGTTAGGATCTCAGCTGACCTTTACCGAGTGCTGTTGTTTGGTTGGTGAGGCTTGGGGTCTGCAGTGTGCCCTCTGCCCCCGCAGAGATGAAGGTACACACACACACACTGACGTTGAGCTTTGTATCTCTGCAGATCTTATACTTGCACAAACAGCTACATAATACACTGAAGAACAAGGAAATCAAGAAATCGCATCATATGATCCCCTTACATACATTTTGCAATCTTTTTTTTTGGGTGTGTTTGTTTTTTTACCTTAAAAGTTCACATTGTTTTTTTTTTATTATTATTTAGTTCATCGGAATGGTATGAAGTTTTGGTACTTGCTGTGTGAATACACACACAAAAAATAATTGAAAAGGTTAAATGATCCTGAAAATAATAGTCACACTTGTATTGTTCCATTGGAAATGAATTGAAGACAAATTTTGTATTTTGTTAAAGTTTGGTATTGCCAAAAAACAATTTGTCACTGGCAGCTCTTTTTAAAAAATATAAACAAATATATATATATAATATATATATATATATTTCAACCTCAAATTTGGAAAACAATAAGAAAAACATTTTTTTATAACAGTAAATGTAAACTTTATTCAAGCTCACTTTTTAAGTGTCTTTAAAAATAGACAAAACTAAAGTCTGTATCATAAAATCCACTAAAAAATACAAAATATTAAATAAAATAAAAACAATCAAACTAAAATACTAAACTATAATACAATCATTTAATTGAAATTTAAAAATGTGATAAAAATTGTAACTATAATACATTTTCATTTATCTGTAAATAACATGCAATTCTGAAATTACATTACATTCAGTATATTCTTTCCAAGTACATTATTTCCATAATGAATACTCTTTTTAAAAGTTTGCTAAAAGTGAAGATAAAGATCCATTGTTGTTTGTTTTTGCCTGTTTCTTTGAATTTCAATGCAGTTATTTCATCTTCCTGTTATTCGAAACTCTAGTTCTGAATGTCGTGTGTGTTTGCCTCCGGATTAGAGGCGTACGAGGCCCTGTGTAACGAGCTGGGTCCTCCTCCTCAGTCCCCGCGTTATTATGAGCGCTTCGGCCCGGGAGGAGGAGGGTTCCTGCCACCGTACGCGTACCCCGAAGCCCAGCCGGGACGCCCCGACTACATGCCCACTGATTACGAGGACTACAGCCCAGCGGGAGCCGGTAGGAGGAGGTCTGGGCTGAGAGAAAGACCCCCCACTTCCTACGGGCTCCCAGACGCCCCCTACAGGCCCGCGGGGTGAGGCCCTTCAACACTCTACTAACAGCACTGCAACTTTAGCTTAAAGGAGCTGTATGCAAGAATTTAATTTCAATTAATCATACATTTTCCCTGATATGTCACTAGACATTAAGAAATCATGTTCATTTCAAATACTTGTATCACTGACAACAGTAGTCCGGCCAGGATATTGTCATTTAAAAAGTGAAGTCGCAGCCCTCGACTGATGTTGATGTTGTCATGTTGATCTACCAATCAGTAGTATTGTGGCATTCGGGTTGCCAGCTCTGCTCTAGTTACCACTGCTGCAGATACAAACGTCAAAAAAAAAATCTAACATTGCGAAACCAAAAAAAACAAGACATGAATCCAAAATACTTCGTGTCAAAGTCTGAAATAAATAATTACTCTACAGTCATTTGAAAGTGATTGCAGTTCCAGTTTTGGCCACAATCTTACATACGGCTCCTTTAAAGACAAACGAAGTGATTTTGACATACTTGGGCTCAAGTAATTGCATTTAATATAATATATTTTAATATGATACTATAATATAAAACAATTTAATCGCAGTAGGGCAGTGGTGGAGGAAGTACTGAATCTCAGTACTTAAGTAAAAGTACAAATACCCAGATAAATATTTACTTTAGTAAAAGTAGAAGTAACACAATGACAACCATACTTAAGTAAAAAGTAAAAAGTACTTTATTTTAAATGTACTTTAAGTATTAAAAGTAAAAGTACTTGCATAACAATTTATTATCTTAATGTCTATTTTCTAATGATTAATAAAACATTTAATTCTAACTCATTCAACCTAATAGCCTACTCCTATAATGATGTTCAATGATGATGGAAAAAAATGTCACCATTTCTGAAACAAGCTTGCAATTAGGCAATATCATGCTTATCCTTACTATATGTTAATAACTATGTTTGGCAGTAAACGAGATTCATTTATGGTGTAAATCTGAACCTCTTGGCTTGCCATAATCCTAACCAAACCAAACATAAATTACACACGGTGTGTTTCCTATGCACGTAAAAACAAATTTTCGCGTATGAGTTGCACGATAAACACACTGCATGTGAGACGCATTTAGTGTGACCGGGTTGATATACTGTATCTATGGCAACCAAACGTCACTGGTGAGACAAACGTGCAACGAACGGATGGTAAGATTACGTTTTGGCAGGGGAAAAACTGATCAGAAAATGTAACGAAAATGTAACAGAAGTTGTAGAAATGTAGTGGAGTAGAAAGTATAATAATTGCTGCAAAATGTAACGAAGTAAAAGTAAAAAGTAGGCACTATTTATTGTACTTAAGTAAAGTAAAGATACGTGAAAAATGTACTTAAGTAAAGTAACGAAGTATTTGTACTTCGTTACATTCCACCACTGCAGTAGGGTTACATAGAATTAAGTGTCTGGAAACATTACATTCAGTTTACACTTAAAGTTCCCCTGTAGTCAATAATTTTATCCCTTAAAACTCATATTTGATCACCAAAATTACATATAAAAAAATGTGTCATGCGTTTAAAATATCTTGAATGTAACTCGACACCCTTGCCTCATTTAGTATTCGCGGTTCTATTAATATTCAAATGAGCCCCGCCCCCACTCACTCAATCAGCTCAGAGATCCACTGGTTGACGATCACTCGTTGATCTGATTGGTTACAAGGTCGTTTGTGGCGTCAGAAACACCAGCGATTTCAAACCGTGTTTTTAAGACCAGGTTCACTGCAGTTTGTAAGTAAGAAAATACTCGACTTATGAATTTACTCGTGATTTGTGTTAAAGCATATTAAAAACACCACATAGACATATAAACAACATTTAAAAGCTTGATTCTCATCACAGGGGAACTTTAAGTATATTCTTTTATCTCCGTAGTATACTCTTTTTAAAAGTATGCAACTTCTTTTTCACTAATTGTGTGTAATTCTACTCCACTCGTTTCCAGTGGAAGTCGTTATTATGAGGAGGATGATTATGAGAGCGCTCCCGGCCCTCCCTTCGGCCTCCCGGACCCTCGCGGTGAGCGAACGTTTGATGCCCGACCCCTGCCGCCCCGTCCCGACGGGCGTCCACTGAGTCTGGCTCCTCTTCCCGAAAACTCCCGGTACCACGAGGCCGAGGGGGAGGAGTCATGGAGAGCCCCGCCCCCTTTCCCAATGTTCCCTGACAGGCGGGAGGGGCCACGAAGAGTCTATGAGCGTGAGTCTGAAATATCAAGTGTAGTGAAGTGAATCAAGAGTAGTGAACAATATGTAAAATATATATAGATATATATGTGATGACCTCTTGCTGGTCTGATTGCTTCTCTTGTTCTCCTGAGTTGTAGGTCGCTCTGGATAAATGATTAAATGTGAGTGTAAGATCCTCTTGTGTGTGTTTCAGGGAGATATGACTCATATGGCAGCCTGAGTTCAGAGGATTGTGGGATCGTCCAGGGCTGTGACAACGGCCGCTGTATCCGTGTCGAGGAGGGCTACACCTGTGACTGTTACGACGGATATCAGCTCGACATCACGACCATGACATGCATAGGTATCGCTCTCTTCTCATCCCCATATCTTCTCTCTCTTTTTAGTTCACGTCAGAATTAAAATATCCTGATCATTCACTCTCCTCCACATCATCCAAGATGTCCATGTCTATCTTTCTACACTCGAAAGGAAATTAAGGTTTTTGAGGAAAATATTCCAGGATTGTTCGGGATGGCACCAAGGGCCGTCCTGAAATTCCACCGTCCGCGAACCCACTTTTTTTATAATGGGATAAATGCTATGTGGGATCTCAATATCTCAGCTCTGGAAGGGTCTAGAGCCTCCATTTTTGCACTCAGGTCTAAGTCCCATGGCCCTCTATCAGAATCCAGAGTTTCAAGAAGATCGGAGAAACTCAGAATTTCGGCCCCCGAAAAAACTAAAAGGGGTACCACTGTCGTTTTTTTTTCGGGGGGAGAAATTTAGAGTTTCTCCGATCTTCTCAAAACTCTGGATTCTGATTCGTTTCGACTGAAGAAAGAAAGGCATGGACATCTTGTGTGGGAGAGTAAATTATCAGTGCACTACTCCTGTAACCAATCACATGTGCTGTTGTGTTTAAAAACAGAGCTGTTTAATTTTCCACAAGCGATTAAAGATGCAGCTGTGTGTTTGTTTGACTGTAGATGTGGATGAGTGTGAGGAGGAAGACACACTCGACTGCATTAACGCCCGCTGCGTGAACACCGAGGGCTCGTACAGGTGTGTGTGTCTCAGGGGTTTCATCATGTCTCGAAGACCCAACCACTGCATCCTCGCCTGATCGGTGTAAACGCTGGACTTAGAGACTTTTCCCGCCACATTGCTGTAAATTGTTTATTTTATGACTTTATTGACAATACCTGTGTGTATATCCAAAAGTCTAATACGTGTTACACACACAAGACTCAATGATGTTGTACTAAAACGGAAAAACGATATGCTAAATGTACATGACCTGGTCTTTTTCATTGTTTGGACTCGAACGCAAGCCAGAAGTCTGTCACATTTTAATTCTTCATATTTATACATCCATATCAATGAAGGCAACTCCATGTATACTATATATGAATCTATTTACATGAATTATTTTTTGTCATAGAATCTCACCATGTTACTATTTGATACTGTAAAATCTTTTCTTCTGCCGTTTGTTTTCTTCTGTCCGTCACGCAACACAATGCACTGTATCTGTGGGGTTTCACACAACTGCTATTGTACAGTTTTAACACGTCTCAGATGTTTGTTACATATTTTTATGTGTACGTTTTTGATATCTTCTGTGATGAAGCTGTTTGAAAATATATTTGCACACATTTTCCTTTTTAAGTGTTTCTTTGTTGCTATGCTTTCTGAAAACCAATCAGGCTTGACCCAATATTCAACAAGTCACAATATTCCTCATCATAATAATTAATGCGCAGAATAAAAGGGCGGGGCCTGGTTGAGTTAGTTAGTAGTGTGTTAAACTGGCGGTTATGGTAAGGGGCGGGACATTTCTCGAACACACTCGAAGTGCTCGACCAATCACAACACACTGATCCAACTGACCAATCAGAGCATAGTGTGCTTTTCAGAATATATATATATATATTATCCTAGCTCTAGACCCTTCCTGAGCTGAGATATTGAGATCCCACGTAGCATTTATGCCATTATAAAAATAGTGGGTTTTTGGACAAATAGTGGGTTTGCGGACATGTGGTTTTTAAGCTTAGCTTTCAAAATTTTGGGATGAAAACTATTTTACTGCACTCAGGGAGGCCCCCTGAATCTGTGGCACCAAGGGCCATCTCGAAATTCCACCGTCCGCGAACCCACTATTTTTATAATGGGATAAATTCTACGTGGGATCTCAATATCTCAGCTCTGGAAGGGTCTACAGTCTCCATTTTTGCACTCAGGACTAAGTCCCATGGCCCTCTATCAGAATCCAGAGTTTCAAGAAGATCCGAGCAACTCAAAATTTAGAGGGCCATGGGACTTAGACCTGAGTGCAAAAATGGAGACTGTAGACCCTTCCAGAGCTGAGATAGAGGCTGTGTCCGAAACCGCATACTTAATGAGTAGGTACTTAATTTCAATAAGTACTTACTCAACGAGCGCTAAAAGAGTAGGTACTTTATAGCCAAATCTCATTGAGTATGAATGAGAACCAGACATCTGCCATGTTGACGTTATCGTGTGGCCTACTACGACGAGTTATCATCATATCACAAGCGCAACAACTTAAAATAAATGAACAGCGACACATTTAATTAATTAATCTTGACATTGATGTTGTGGTATTGTTGAAGAAACAGCTGCCCATTTATTTTGTGAATACATTTAAGGTTGATTTAAGTTGTTATGTTTTAAACCCTACTAATGTGACCCACAGTGTTATTCTTATAACGATTTTTTTTATTAAGAAACCCCAAAATCGTCACCTCTTGAATATATGTTGTTAATTTCTTTATTTAATACCCAAAAAGTGTCTCCTTTAAGTTTTCCTCCTTTTCTTGATGAATTTACCTCGTTTCATCCCTCAGACTTATAACAACAACAAAAACAAAACAACATTTTGTATGTATTATGAAGATCTATTTAAAGATATTTAGCCTCGTTATTGTTCCTTTTTCCTGTGTATAAATATTATATTATGATGTATTATTATGATGTACACAAACCAATGATCTTTATGTTTTCTGTTTCGTCATTATGACTGTTACGGAATCTTTCACATGATCTTGTATGTAATAAGTTTATAAGTTTAAATGATTTGAGTGACAGGTGCACTAACACTTCATAACATCAGTGACTCGACAGCACAACCTAGAGCAGTTTTCCTATGCGTTTGTAATGTCTGCACAAAGGAGACGGGCAGCTGCTTGAAGATCTCTTTTGGAGAAAACTGTTGATTTTATACTTGAAAAATGTAATTATCACTCCTTAAAAATTAATATTACCTCAAAATTGTTAGCCCACCCCAAAACTTAAAGAAAATAATAATATTAAATACTGACCAATACTTAATTATAAAACTTTTTATTTACTAAAAATATAATTTAATATAACAAGCAAAAAGTCATTTGTTTTCTCATATGACAGTTATGCATGAATACGTTTATATTGCTAAATGCAGTGAAACATCTCAATTGTCAGTCAATCGATGAATTAATGCATACATTAATTCAATAATTATATTTTATATGCTGACAACAATAAGAAAAATGAATAAATGTGCAAAAGAACAAATAAAAGTAACCATCACAATAAACAAATGCATATACAAGTCAACAACACATGAAACAAAGCTTTATTCAAACTAAAAGCATGTATTTACAGGTGCTGAACACCACATACTGCCGACTCAACACAGCGGTTCCCATTCTGCAGCTTTATTCTGATAAATTCACCAGAGGGGACTGTGCCTTCTTCCCAGAGCTTGTTGCTGCGCTGCGCTTCACAATCTGAGGCAATAAGGGCAGGTGGAGAGATAGACGGTCTCGTAAAGACAGGTGGAGTGATGGAGGGTCTCATCCATGGCACCACTTCCAGGATTCAGCTCTGGGCTCCTCATCCTCAGTGCTCACACCAGTCTGCAGACATTTCAGATCCAAAAATGCACAAACATTGGCCCTCTATCAGAATCGTCTCGGTTACGTATGTAACCCTCGTTCCCTGAGTAGGGAACGGAGACGTTACGTCAGAAGTGACGGAGATTGGGGGTTTCGCATAGAAAGCCAATCCTCTTCGAGTATTAAAACACGAGCCAATGGCATGCAATGCCTTGGGGCTGCGGAAATTTGCATAGCGTACTCCGCCCTACTCCGTGAGTATAAAAGGAGGAAGTGAACGCAACCGCAGTATGTCTTCGCTGAGGAGCCAAGACTGAACTCGGCCTCTACCCAGCGATACAGCAGAAGTGGCAGGGAGACGTAACGTCTCCGTTCCCTACTCAGGGAACGAGGGTTACATACGTAACCGAGACGTTCCCTTTCGTAGTCACTTCGAGTTACGTCAGAAGTGACGGAGATTGGGGGTCTGTGCCATCACGCCATCTTCAAGCTGTCTTCCAGTGCCCTGCGAAAGTCTGAACCCCCGAGCCTTACCTTTTTTTTTAGGGGATCCGACTTTGACACAGGATTACCAAGGTACACTGGGAAACATATCCCGAAGGGGACATGCTACCAGCTGCCTACCGAAGGGAGGACTTACGAATACACATATGGCCACATAGGAACACATATGGAACACTGGAGTACCAACCGCAGGTGGCTACTAATTTCAACTCCAGGGGTGGCAGATGGCTTGCCAAGGGAAGACACATGCTCAGAGAGGCTTACAGTGGATAATACACATGAGACGGTTACCAAGGGGAACCGTGCGCATGGAGGCACCTAGCCAGCATCCAGAGCAACAGCAGTGGTGCCCGCATCGTCGGTGCTGGAGGACTCAAGACTTCAATGGAAGAACTGAGGAAATATCGCACTTATCCAGTCCGGGGAGTGGAGTGGCGAGCAAGCGAAACACCTGAGCGGATCCAGAACTGGCCGAAACGAGTACGTGAGAGGATACCGGCTCAATTCGCAGATTATAGAATCTGGCGAAGGTGTTGGGTGTCGCCCAGCCTGCAGCTCTGCAGATGTCTGTTAGCGAGGCGCCGTGCGCTAAAGCCCAAGAGGAGGCTACACTCCGAGTGGAATGGGCCGTCACACCAAGGGGCACGGAAGGCCTTGCTGCTGGTAAGACAAAGCAATGGCATCCACTATCCAGTGGGACAGCCGTTGCTTTGAGAGAGCCCTTCCCTTCTGGCTCCCCCATGACAGACAAAGAGCTGGTCTGAGGTCCTGAAACACTGCGTTCTGTCGACATAGGTGCGGAGAGCACGTACCGGACAGAGCAGTGCCAAGGCTGGGTCTGCCTCCTCCAGGGGCAGCGCTTGCAGGTTCACCACCAGGTCCCGGAGGGGAGTGGTAGGAACCTTGGGCATATATCCAGGCCGGGGTCTCAGGAATACGTGAGAGTAAGCCGGCCCGAACTCCAGGCACACTTCGTCAACAGAGAGTGCGTGCAGGTCCCTTACTCTCCTGATGGATACCAATGCAATCAGGAGTGCTGTCACATAGGACAGGGCAAAAACTCTACCGACTGCAAAGGCTCCAGGGGAGGCCTCTGCAGAGCACCCAGGTCTACTGAGAGGTCCCCAGAGGGCAGGAGGGGAGGGAGGCGGATTTAGCCCCCTCACTCCCCTCAGGAACCTGATGACCAGGTCATGCTTCCCATAGACTTACCTTTCACTGCATCATGAGACGCGGCAATGGCCGCGACATAAATCCAAAGGGTGGAGGGCGACAGCCTGCGCTCCAACCCCTCTTGCAGGAAGGAAGCATGACTCCGATCGAACATCTCCGGGGGTCTTCTCAGCGAGAAGAACACCAATTGACGAAGAGGTTTCACTTCAACGCATAAAGGTGTCACGTGGACGACGCTCTTGCGGAAGTGATGGTTGCCGCCACCGCAGGTGGCAGCGAACTCAAACCTGCCTCGTCCCGTCCTGGAGCCACACGTGCAGCCTCCAAGATCGGGACGAGGGTGCCACAGAGTGCCCCGTCTCTGAGAGAGTAGGTCCGGTCTCAGAGGAATAGGCCAAGGAGGTGCTGTCGCGAGGAGCAAGAGTTCGGAGAACCACGTCTTGGTGGGCCAGTAGGGGGCTACCAGCAAGACCTGCTCCTCGTCCTCCTTGATCTTGCACAACACCCGTGCAAGGAGGCTCACTGGGGAACGCACACTTGCGTGGGCCCCGTGGCCAGCTGTGCGCCAGCGCATCCGAGCCGAGAGAGCCGCGGGTCAGAGAATAAACTGGGCGCAGTGGGACGAGTCCCGAGAGGCGAACAGGTCTAACTGTGCCTCCCCGAACTGGTCCCAAATCAGCTGGACCGACTGGGGATGGAGTCGCCATTCGCCGGAGATGGGACGGGCCCGGGACAGCTCGCGGCTGCCCGGTTCCGGTCTCCAGGAATGTAACTGCACGAAGGGACCTCAGGTGCTTCTGACTCCATATCAAGAGGTGGCGGGCGAGCTGCGACAACCGGCGCGAGCGTAGACCCCCCTGGTGGTTGATGTACGCTACTGCCGTAGTGTTGTCTGAGCGGACAAGCACATGCTGGCCCTAGAGCACGCTCGGAAGCGGTGCCGGGCGAGCCGTACTGCCAACAGCTCGAGGCAATTGATGTGCATGAGGCGCTGGGCTCCTGTCCAGGAACCGGCGGCTGCATGCCCATTGCACATGGCACCCCAACCCGTGGTAGACGCATCCGTGGAGACAACGAGATGCCTGGAAACTCGCTGAATAGGGACCCTGTCCGTAAAAAGCTGAGGTTCGACCACGGGAAGAAGGATCGGCGGCACGTCGGAGTCACTGGAACTCGGAGCGAGCCGCGATGCCATGCCCACCTCGGGACTCGATCGCGAAGCCACAGCTGAAGCGGTCTCATATGAAGCAAACCGAGCGGCGTTGCCGCGGCCGCGGATGCCATATGCCCCAGGAGCCTCTGAAATAGTTTCAGTGGAACCGCACTCTTGCCCTCGAACTGTCGAAGACAAGCCAGCAGTGAGTGCGCGCGCTCGTTCGTGAGCTGCGCGGACATGGCGACCGAGTCTATCTCCATGCCGAGAAAAGAGATCCTCTGCACGGGGCAAAGTTTGCTCTTTTCCCGGTTGACCCGAAGGCCCAGACGGGCTAGGTGCCGTAGCACCAGGTCTCTGTGTTCGCAAACCTGAGCTCGAGAGTGTGCTAGTAACAGCCAGTCGTCGAGATAGTTCAGGATGCGAACCCCGTGTTCGCGAAGGGGAACAAGGGCTGCCTCGACGATCTTCGTGAAGACGCGAGGGGACAGAGCTAACCCGAATGGGAGAACGGCGTACTGGTATGCCTGGCCCTCGAAGGCAAACCGAAGAAACGGTCTGTGTCGAGGGAGAATGGAGACATGGAAGTACGCGTCCTTCAGGTCGATCGCTGCAAACCAATCCTGATACCGAACACATTCGAAAATGCGTTTGGCCGTGAGCATTTTGAACGGTAGTCGATGGAGAGAACGGTTCAAAATGCGCAGGTCCAGGATCGGTCGTAACCCACCGGTCTTTCTTGGGGACAATGAAGTAGGGGCTGTAAAGCCCGGACCTCACCTCGGCTGGAGGGACCGTCTCGATTGCACCCTTCGCCAGCAGGGTCGCAATCTCCGCTCTCAAGACTGGGGCATTGCCACCAACCATCGTGGAGCGAACTCCCCTGAAGCGGGGAAGAGACCGTGCGAACTGAATCGCGTAGCCGAATCCGATCGTTCTGATGACCCAGCGGGAACCCGGGAAGCGCTAGCCAGGCTTCCAGGAAGTGAGCCAACGGGGTCATGCGAACCACAGACGTCCCCCCGGAGGGGCAGCGAGGCGGGTCGACCGGCATGCGTGCAGGAGTTACCCCGTCCGGATGCACCGTCGAAACCCGCTCCCCGACAGAAGAGACCAGGGAAGGCAGAGCGTTCCACGGGGGTCTGTTCTGCCGGGGGTCTGGCGACAGAGGGGGAAGGGATTGGCGTAGCCCGGGGACGACACACGCACCCTTCCGCGCCCTCCGAGACAGAGAGGAATGAACGGGGCGACGCACTGGACGTCGTGCGCGCTCATTCCAGTCTGTGTGCTCAATGACAGTGTCAGCTTTTCCTCAACCAGCTCAGGGAGCTAGCTAGAACAAAAGATTCTCCACCGGCCCTCCACCGGGGAAGGAGGGGCCCTGCCACCGCCTCCTGAGAAAAACCATGACACTATCACTGAGCGGCCCGCCTCAGGAACATCGCTTCGCCTGGCGTCTAGCGGGGCACGCGGCCTGAGGGGGGGCTCTTTCTTGGGACGCTTACCTGTGGCCTCCTCCGCGACGCGAACCGGCTGAAGGCTGCTGCTGGGGCCGCGTGGGAGGGAAGGGAGCCGCAGGGGGGCGTCCTCGGCGGCGAGCTGGCGGAGGCGTCCGAGCCGACGGCTGGTTGGAGGCAGCAGCTGGCCGTCGGGGCAGAGAAACCGCCTTCGTCTGCTCCTAGGCGGTCGAGAAGTGCTGGGCAAAGTCCTGGACCGCACCGCCGAACATTATGATGCTCCTGGACCACAGCGGTGGGCATCACCTGACCAAGGGAGCGAGCGACCGCCTCCGTGACCCGTTTAAGGACAAGGTAGGCGACAGGCTCGCAGCTCGCTTGGTCCGTCACCTCCTCGTGCACATTCCTGAGCAGCTAGCTTTGTAGGTGCTCATCATATGCAGGGCGGAGGCTGCCTGTCCCGCCGCTCTACAGAATCGCGCCGCCATAGACGACGAGAACCCATAGGCTTTGGAGGGGCATCTGAGAGCAACCGCCGGTTGACCGGGGGAGCCCCAGCGTACCCACAGACAGCCGCATCGCCGAGGGGAGGAAGGGCGGGGAACTAAGCACGCTTTTTTTTTTTTTTTTTTTTTTTTTTTTTTTTAGTGCGTGTCAGTTCCGCATGCAACTCGGGGAAAAAAGGAAATTGGGGTTGGCCGTGGCCGTAAGGCGGCAGCGTTACCCAAAAACCAATTATTCAGCCGCGAGAGATCGGGGAGGGGCGGAGTTCCACCCCCACCCGATGCTCACGGACGCCCGAGATAGCACGGCCATCATCGCGGGATCAGACACGGCGGCGCTGACGCTCCCGAGGGAGGCAACGCGGCCGCATCCTCACTTCCCGAGGAGTCAAGCCCGCCTAGTGATGCTGTGATCGACATCGCATCATCATCTGGAGCGCTGCCCGAAGCAGCCGGTGCCACCGAAGAAGCAACCGACTGAATCGAACTAACGCTCGCTGGCTCTCGCACTGAGGCGGGAGGTGTGGCCCGAGGAATCGTCGGGGCTTATCCCACACCATCACCGTAAATCACCAGGTCCCCGGGTCGACGGGCCCCCTATGGAGGAAACCGATCGAGCGGGGGGGACCGGGACTCTCACTCAAGTGAGATCATTGAGTCTCGACCTCAGTGTAGAGATGGTCATGTTCCCACAGAAGGAAAATGAGTCATCCACGAACGCTGCTGCTGCATGCTGAAATGCCCAGGCATACAAAGCAGCGATCGTGACCATCAGATGACGACAGAAATCAATCACACCCAGAAGAGCACGGGCGAACCGTCTTTAAAAAGACGTGCGCGTGCAGCTCTTTCAATGAGAGGAGGAAATTCACTCTTTCAGCGCTGAAGCGACCAGGGAGAAGCGCAAAGTCTGGCAGACCACTGCTCAGATCGCAGGCGATGCAGAATCTCGCTGGGTACCGCCGTCACACCAACACTGAAGAGGACGCTCGTCTCGAAGAGTCTTGAACAGTGCTTTCAGGAGTGAAGAGGTTCTCTTGGCTCCGAAGCGAAAACATACTGCGGTTGCGTTCACTTCCTCCTTTTATACTCACGGAGTAGGGCGGAGTACGCTATGCAAATTTCCGCAGCCCCAAGGCATTGCATGCCATTGGCTCGTGTTTTTAATACTCGAAGAGGATTGGCTTTCTATGCGAAACCCCCAATCTCCGTCACTTCTGACGTAACTCGAAGTGACTACGAAAGGAACCAGATGTTTTGAAAGATTGGGGAAAATTAATTTTCACCCCCCCCCAAAAAAAAACGTAAGGCGTTACCACTGTCGTTTTTTTTTTCGGGGTCGAAATTTTGGTTTCGATATCTCAGCTCTGGAAGGTCTAGAGCCTCCATTTATGCACTCAGGTCTAAGTCTCATGCCCTCTATGAGAATCCAGAGTTTTGAGAATTGGGGAAACTTAATTTTTTGCCGGAAAAAAAAAAACGAAAAAGGTACCACTGTCGTTTTTTTTCGGGTCGAAATTTTGAGTTTCGATATCTCAACTCTGGAAGGGTCTAGAGCCTCCATTTTTGCACTCAGGTCTAAGTCTCATTGCCCTCTATGAGAATCCAGAGTTTTGATAAGATTGGAGATACTTTTTTTTCACCCTAAAAAAAAAAAAAACATAAGGGGTACCACTGTCGATTTTTTTTCGGGTCGAAATTTTGAGTTTCGATATCTCAGCTCTGGAAGGGTCTAGAGCCTCCATTTTTTCACTCAGGACTAAGTCTCATTGCCCTCTATCAGAATCCAGAGTTTTGAGAAGATTGGGGAAACTTAATTTATCGCCCCCCCCCCCAAAAAAAAAAAAAACGGTAAAGGTTACCACTGTCGATTTTTTTTTGGGTCGAAATTTTGAGTTTGATATCTCAGCTGTGGAAGGGTCTAGAGCCTCCATTTTTTTCACTCAGGACTAAGTCTCATTGCCCTCTATGAGAATCCAGAGTTTTGATAAGATTGGAGATACTTTTTTTTTTTCGCCAGAAAAAAAAAATACATAAGGGGTACCACTGTCGATTTTTTTTCTGGTCGAAATTTTGAGTTTCGATATCTCAGCTGTGGAAGGGTCTAAGAGCCTCCATTTTTGCACTCAGGTCTAAGTCTCATTGCCCTCTATTGAGAATCCAGAGTTTGATAAGATTGGAGATAACTTTTTTTTTCACCCTAAAAAAAAAAAACAATAAGAAAACGGGGTACCACTGTCGATTTTTTTTTCTGGTCAAAATTTTGAGTTTCGATATCTCAGCTCTGGAAGGTCTAGAGCCTCCATTTTTGCACTCAGTCTAAGTCTCATGCCCTCTATCAGAATCCAGAGTTTTGAGAAGATTGGGGAAACTTAATTTTTTGGCCCCCCAAAAAAAAAAAAACGAAAAGGGTAACACTGGTCGTTTTTTTTCGGGTCGAAATTTTGAGTTTCGATATCTCAACTCTGGAAGGGTCTAGAGCCTCATTTTTGCACTCAGGTCTAAGTCTCATTGCCCTCTATCAGAATCAGAGTTTGAGAAGATGGGGAAACTTAATTTTTCGCCCCCAAAAAAAACGTAAGGGGTACCACTGTCGTTTTTTTTTTTCGGGTCGAAATTTTGAGTTTCGATATCTCAGCTCTGGAAGGGTCTAGAGCTTCCATTTTTGCACATCAGGACTAAGTCTCATTGCCCTCTTCAGAATCCAGAGTTTTGAGAAGATTGGGGAAACTTAATTTTTCACCCCCCCAAAAAAACGTAAGGGGTACCACTGTCGTTTTTTTTTCGGGTCGAAATTTTGAGTTTCGATATCTCAGCTCTGGAAGGGTCTAGAGCTTCAATTTTTGCACTCAGGACTAAGTCTCATTGCCCTCTATCAGAATCCAGAGTTTTGAGAAGATTGG
Source organism: Pimephales promelas (assembly GCF_016745375.1). The sequence continues at coordinate 1,939,602 of NW_024121499.1, forward strand.
GGACACTTAATTTTTCGCCCCAGCAAAAAAAACGTAAGGAGTACCACTGTCGTTTTTTTTTCGGGTCGAAATTTTAAGTTTCGATATCTCAGCTCTGGAAGGGTCTAGAGCTTCCATTTTTGCACTCAGGACTAAGTCTCATTGCCCTCTATCAGAATCCAGAGTTTTGAGAAG